>CM031860.1:47411052-47518805 GCA_018697195.1 Certhia americana | reverse complement strand
TTAGATTAGATTAGATTAGATTAGATTAGATTAGATTAGATTAGATTGCCCCAAAATTACAAGTTCTTAGTTGCAGCACCAGTTTGTTGTTATTATTTCTTCTCCATCCAGGCTATCTTTGTATCCACACTAGCTCTGAAATTACTTTTTACAAAAAAGCTGCCTCACCCATCTGGAAATGTCTGAATCTCTTTTATGAATAGAGATTTGACTGTGGCCTCATCCTTAGGACTTTCCCCAGAAGAAAGGAGAATATCCACACCTTTCCTTAGGTACCAGAAGATATCTTTTTCTCTGGTATGCAAGAGGAAGTATTCGCTTGGCAGATTTCATGGGTCTGACAAACCAAAATGTGTGAACCCTTTAAGTAATACACCTTAACTAGTAAGGCAAAAGAGGTATCTTTTGTTATAGATTACTTTCCTGATATTTTCTAATAAGCAAAGCAAAATATGTAGTTTATCTTAAATAAAGAGATACTTTACTAAGTGCTCAAGACTTGAAACAACTGCAGTTAGTGAAAAGGTATGGTATGGAGTGAAGTGGTATGATGACACTGGTTCCTAATGCAAATTTGACAAAAAATTTGGGCTGAAAGCTACTCTGTGGACTAACTGTTATAGGGGAATGATAAATGGTAATCATAACCCATCCCTACCCTTCCCAGAAACATTACTTCTTATACCATAAATGATAGACCTTTTTTCTTTCCAGAATGTAGAATTGGATTATACATTTTTATTGCTTCCTGCTGTTTCTTTTCTTTTCCCCAATAATGCACGGACATAATGTTGACCTTTTTTATTTCTATAATAAAAGAAGACAATTTATTATTCTCTAGTCGAATTTAGGATAAAAAGACCCAAGGAAAATATCTTTTTGTTATACCTGTAATATAATTAGAAACAATGCAGAAAGATTTAGATGGTAGGTCGGCTAAGAAGCGTATGATAATAAATCAAAAATGCAACTGAAAAATCAATGCATGCACAAAAAGGAAAGATGTCACAGATTTCTGGCCAAGAAAAAGTTTGTGAGTTATTGTGTGAAAAATCTGTCAGTTCCTCAATGTAGTGTAGTTGTAGTGCTGAAGAAAAACGTGTTCCTTGGATTGTACTGTTAGGAGTACAAAATCAGTGATGGATATTCTATCCAAAATTGTCGCTACACCTCACCTTGGATACTGGTATAATGCAATTTTGCAATATATGCCACTGCCTTTCAGAGCTGAAAATGGTTAAAAAAGAAAAATCCCTTAGATTGTAAGGATTTAAACAGAAGAAAAGTTTTAATTAGACTTTATTATAATTGAAAAATGAAAAAGATTCACTGTAATTTACTGAAGTTTCATAATTGTGGCAGTAGTTATTGGATATAAGACTCAGTGTCATTACTGAAACATAATTATACAAAAAATACCACAATATATAATTTGCTGAACCAGTGGAAGCAAGCAAGCATAAAAATAGGTTCAGACACATGATAGATAGCATAATGTTATATACTAAGGATAGCTGCTGAAAGAACCAAAAATAATGAGAATAGGGAGCACAGTCTGTGGTAGTAAAGACAGCTTCAGATTGTGCTTCTGCATTGCCCTTTACTGGGGAGCAGCAATCAGTTGGGAGGCTGGTCTGTAAAATGAATGATATGAGAGAAAGATTTTTTTTCTTAGAGCCTTTTTTTACTGATCCAATGGAGGTGGAAATTTGCAAATGGGGAAAGGAGTGAGAAGCAGTGAATAGAACAGGAGAGCAATGGGGTGAAGCTGGTCCACAAGTTTCGGAAAGGAGATAGGTTTTTGCCCTAGTAAGGCAGTGCAGGTTAAAAGAAAAAGGAAAGGAAAAGTGGACAATGATTGTGAGCACCAGAAAACATTTTATTTAGTATTTATTTGGCTATAAGTAGCAATTTAAAATTATTTCTCTGATAGCACTATGTGTCTCATCATCATAGTAGCCACATTTAAAAAATAATATGTTTGTTTATCATGTCGATGTGACTTTGATATGGGAATTTTGCCCACAAGGGGGAAAAATATTGCTTATATTTGCATAGAAAGTTAGAGTCAAGGCAGGAAATGGTA
Organism: Certhia americana; assembly: GCA_018697195.1. Classification (NCBI taxonomy): domain Eukaryota; kingdom Metazoa; phylum Chordata; class Aves; order Passeriformes; family Certhiidae; genus Certhia; species Certhia americana. The sequence goes on along the minus strand of CM031860.1, from coordinate 47,516,719 downwards.
AACAGCCTCATCTCACCGCTGAGCAGGCTGTACAGGTTGCTCATAGTTAATCTATCTCTAGAACAGATTTTCGTTCATGTTTATTTGAGTTTTAAACTTCATGCACCTGAAAGCAGGTCTGAATAAGGGAAGTAGTGGAAATGCTCATAAATACTGGGTTTATGCAAATAGCATCTACAGGTTGAAACCAGGAAACTTAATACACGGTGTCAGGAAGCCAAGTCACTTTTGAGTCCAGACTGCATACAGGAAAATAAAGTGTGTCAGGGACCATATAAAGGAATTCTATACTTATATAAAAAGTCACCCCCTTGGAGGAAAAATTCTGACTTCTAGCTAAAGTAATTTTTTTTACAGTCGTTTTGTTTTTTGTTTATTCCTCCAATCTCACTAAAATTTTACTTTTCCAGGGTAAAGGATTGGGAGAAACTGAGAGTCCAATCAACTATCCAAACACCATACAGAAGAAAATGCTTTATAGTGATGAGATATCTTTCTCTGTAAAAAATCAAGCTTCAGCTTGATGACCTAGGGAAGAAAAAAATTAATTTTTACCTCAAAACTCAGATTACTATAATCTTTTAAAGCCTTGACATTAAAAAAAAAAATCAAAAAAATCTGTAAGGTCTAAAATTGACATGTGCAAAAGGTAAGAAACACAAGAACATCAGGAGCAGTTTCAGCAACGATGAAGCTAAAAATTGGTGAAGGTCAACATTTCAATTCTCCACACAAATCAATATACTCATATTTCTAACTGTATAATTATAAAATACATTATGTTCTAAAGTGAACATTTACTGAAATTGATGAGAGAATTACCAAAGTAGTTGGACTCTCTTAAAGTGTGTTGGTGATGATCATTACAGGGATTTTGCTGGCAGGCATTCCTTATTACCAGAACTGAAAGACTGCATGTTCTAGAAAGCCATCAAAAAAGAAGTTTTATATCTTCAGCTTTGAAAGAGAATTTGAATACCTGCACTATGCAAGTAGCAGAGCTGTTTGACAAGTGTGATGCCAAATTAAGGTCTGCAGAGTTTCAAAAATTTTAACTACACTAAAATATTCCATGCTACGCTTTTAGTAGACAGCCTTTATAAGGAATTTTTGTTAAAGTTAGGTAAGGTTTTTTTAGTAAGTTTCCTTAGCAGACTGCTAATTTTAACAGATGTACTGGCTTTGCCTGGCAAGATTTTGGTAGTAGGGAAGCAACAAGGGTGGCTGCTGTGAGGAGCTGCCAGAAACTTTCCCTGTGTCCAACAGAGCCAATTCCAGCTGGCTCCAGGATTTACCTGCTGCTGGTCAAGACTGAGCCCATTAGTAACGTTGGTTGTGCCTCTGGGATAACAGGTTTAAGAACAAGAAATAACTCCTGCACAACAGCAATGGGAAGACAGGAGTGAGAATGTGTGAGAGCAGCAGCTCTGCAGACACCCAGATCAGTGTTGAAGGAGGGGGAGGAGATGCACCAGGCACCAGAGCAGAGATTCCCTTGCAGTTCGTGGTGCAGACCATGGTGAAGCAGCGATGGCCTTGCAGCCCATGTAGGACCATAGTGGAGCAGAGATCCACCTGCAGCCTGTGGAAGACTTCATGGTGGAGCAGGGGGATGTCCAAAGGCTTCTGTGACCCTGTGGGAAGCTTGCGCAGTTTCCCCATGGAGAGAGATGTCCACAGTGGAGCAGGGGTTCTGTCAGGATTTATGACCCTGTGGGGTACCATGTCAGAGCAGTCTTCTCCTGCACCGTGTAGAGAGGACCCATGCTGGAGAGGTTCATGAAGACCTGCAGCCTGTGGGAAGGACTCACATTGTAGATGTTCAAGGAGAATTGTTTCCTGTGGGAAGGACCACACTGAAGCAGGGCAAGAGTCCTCTCCATGAGGAGGAAGGAGTAGCACAGACCACATGTGATGAACTGACCACATACCCCATTCCCTGGCTGCCTGTGCTGTTGTGGGGGGGAGTTAGAGAATTTGGGAGTGAAGAAAGCCTGGGAAGAAAGGATGGATGTGGATAAGGTGTTTTAAGATCGGATTGTATCAATGACAGGAATTACTGAGCTATTTCTGTTTCCTTATCTTGACCCATTAGACTTTTATTTTATTTTCTCTCCCTGTCCAGCTGAGGAGGGCAGTGACAGAGCAGTCTTAGTGGGTACCTGGCATCCACCTAAGGTCAACCTTCACAGAAGACAACAGGATACTGAACTCTTCAAACACCTACTTCACAGCTATACTGTCTCCTGTTTTTTTTTTTTTTTTTTTTTTTTTTAGTCAAAGAAATTAACCACAGAAGTATGTGTTTTCCTTCAGAGAGCATTTGATTGTAAAACTAGAGGGAAAATTTTTCTACTAAGTTATATTTTGTTTAAAAGCAAATGAGTTAAAAGAATCCCAGCCCCTGTAGGAGAAAGCACACAGACACAGTTTGTTACATTCATCTGAGTTTCTGAGATCAGAAATAACCACTCCAGCCAGTGATTACTCCCACTCTGTGAGAACTCAGTAGTTTTCTGTCACATTTTATACTGTTTCAGGAGGGAACTGTTTGCAGAAACCTGTGGTTGAAGAAGAGCATCCAACCATTCTAAGGTTAGTGGAAAGATATAAAAGAGGGCAGCTGCTCTAATCATCTCTGAAGCAGCCAAGCAGAAAATTTTTAGCATCCAGGCCCCTTTTTTCTGTCTTTCTCTTTCTCTGAAAGCAGTAAAAGTGATAGTAAGACAGCCTGAAGGAAGACATAAGTTGGTGGAATATATAAAGTTGCTGTGGCTGGGTGTGGAGGGGACCCCAGGACTATGTGAAGTGCCCCAGTAAATTCTGGGAAGTGTTAGACCAATGTGTGTTAACTCTAATACAATTAAGATATATGTGTGGTTTGTCTCCTATTTGAATGTAACTGTTGTTTAAAATGTTAATTTTAAGTAATATTTAGATAAACTTACTGCTAGAGTATTTTTTAAGCCACCCTTGTAATGCTGAAGTTAAAAAAATTTCCTTGCTTTGTGAACATAAGAGATTGGGAGAATAGTAATGAATGGACTAGCAAAATAAAAACCCTTTAAATATATGCATCCTAGTTTCTCCCCGTGTTCTGTCAAGAGGATTTTGAGGTTTGATAATGACAGTTATGCACAGGAAGATTGTTAAATTCTGCAAGTCAAAATGGCTGCATGTCACATAGTTATCATATTATCTGCGTTTATCTACATTTTCTCCTTTCCCCCACTGAAAAGTCTTATCTAGATAGAATTTGAAAACTCTGAGCACATCTCTGCGGATATCTAAGCAAGTTGAAGCCATTCAGGGAACTTTTTATCTATGCCTGAGATTATATGGACAGATCAGCAGAAAAAGGCTATGTGCAGTAACTGAACTGTGCCTTGGACAAATCAAACTCACTAAATACATACTGCACATTTCAGGCAGATTTTTGTCTTTGAGTTCCTGCAAAAAGAATGAGAACTCTGATTTTCTCCTCTGCACAGATGCACTGAAATAGATGTAAAGTCCTGAATTTATTTGACTTTTTACTAAATATTTCAGTCATATTCATTTTTCTCCACCTCCTGAGAAGAAATATGATAGGAAGAGGAAGGAGGCAGCAAAATCTAAGAAGACTTGGGAGAGAAGGTTTTATTTTTAGTCACACTCTACTGTGGATTGAAATGTGTTTCTTTCTACAGCATTTTGAGATCCTAGGGTCAAAAATCTTCTGTAATGAGGCTTTATAGTTATCATTACTGTTGTTCATATTACAATTTTTTTCACAATTTTATGATTCTAATTAAGAAAAAAGTAAGGAAAAGTCTGTATTGGAGTGACCCCAAAGACTTCCTTTTCAGTGGTGTTTCAAATTTGTCACTGCTTTACAGTAAATTGTATTTTCCTTCAGACTGCAATCAAGTATCCAACTTCAGAAAAGCAAATTCATTTAAACATCTGTTCAGCTCTTTATTAACCGTAATACATGGATTACTTTGTGTTGTTCCAAATAATTTCCCTTTTTTTTTTTTTTTTTTTTTTTTTTTTTTTTTTTTTTTTTTTTTGTTTCCTATAACTTTACTCTATGGATGTGCAGTACATATCAAAAGACAAGAATTTTCAGTCTCTTACAGAATATGTTTAGTGGCTTGCTGTACTCTCCAGAAATGCAATTGGTATTCAAGAGGTCTTTTTTTCCCCTCCTAATAGGCTGTGAGCTGAAAAGGACACTCCATTTTACTTAAATAGTCTAGCTGACAAATTATGCTCTTTAATTCTACTTAGGAAACTGTCTTTTACATTAACTAAACATCACCCCCCTCCTCGGCCCTACTTGACATTTAAGGCTTAAGCAACTGCAACCTGCTTCCAACAAGTTCCCCTTCGATATAAATTAAAATGACATGGCATTGTTCAAAATCATCCAGTATCAAACAGTGCACTCCTCTGGGATTTCTTTAATACTGTTCATGTATAAATAGAGGAATTCAATTAAAAAGTAACCTCAGGCAGTATGCAAACTTGCAATATCAGCAGAATGCAATGTAACCTGTCAGAGACCTCACCTCATGAATTGTATATGTATACAAACATACATGTACATATAAGCACACATACATAGGCCTAGAATGTTCCTAAACAAAGAATAGCTTCTGCTGTCATGATTGTTTTAAATGGAATTATCTCTTGCTTTATTTGGCTTGTTAGACTTACTATAATGAGCTTCCTCAACAGCAGCAGCCTGTAATTGTAAGATATGTAGGATGCAGTTACAGTACCTTGCAAAGTAAATGGTGTGAATTAAACTCCACAGATTTTATTCAGGCTCATCTCCACAAACTCAGTTTTACTATCTACAAACCTTAAGAGAGGAATTTGATACTTGAAGCTGCCACTGAATGAATGATGTCTGCAGATTCTTTCTAACTTTCCATCTTACTTAAAAGTCAAGAATGATCCCATTTGAGTTCCTCTAGATTTCTTTTTTTAAGGACAACAGGAATAGAGAGATCAATTTTGTCACAGCCATGTCAAGAGAAAATGGAATCATCTTCCGAAATAGGTAAGAACATAATTATGATTAGATTCTTTGGGCTCACTTGAAAACATTTCTGTGCACCTTCAGAAGAGAATGTATGGCAAGGATGACTTTTTTCTTAATACACAGGTGTGTGTTAAATCAAAATTACACATCAGTTGAGCTCTGCTTTTTTATTATTTTCATATTCAGTTTAAATGTCCTATTTTTAAAATAGTTTGGTAATACTAATTAAATTCTTAATTCTGCTTATATAACATAACATCCAAACCCATTCATTTGCACATTGAAAATGTACTTATGGGGCAGCAGATCATTCTTTAACTGTAGTGCTTGTATATCCTCCCTGTTCTAATATTAGTGGTTATCATTTAGTGCCTCAGGTGGGCAAAGCACAGTGGCAGTGATTTTGCACACATGTGATGGAAATACTGAAAAGTTAGACCTCAAATATGTTTTCTTCCTCTTCTCCTGAAATTTTAAAGGCTGGGCAAGCTTTTTTTTATGGTGATGAAAATTAATAAATGATAAATACACTTATCCAGACTCCTCCTTCCATGCATTTTTTTTTTTTTTTAATACTAGTTACTGCTTTTTCTTTAGGTTAAGCATTTCTTTGTTTTTGTGAGTAAACACAAGATTTTCTGGAAATGGGTTGATAGACGTATTGACATGTTATTATAAATACAGAAGTATTTGTTTATGTAAAATATAGTTGAGGATGTTTTAAATCACAGCCTACCTTTCAATGTTCTCAGCAGCCATACTTCCAACAGATGTTACTTATTCTTATTCTTATACTTAATACTTATTCTAATCAGTAGTTTAAACAAAGGACCAACCAGTCTGCCTTGTTGGATGTGATGTACATTACATGCATAGGAACAAATGAAGGTTCTGCAAGAGATTAAAGTTTAAAATATTTTTCATAGATCAGAAATTAATCATAGAATCACAGAATAATAGAATGATTTGGGCTGGAAGGGACCTTTAATGTTGCCTAGTTCCAACCACCCCACCATAGGCAGGGACCCCTTCCAAAAGATCACATTCTTAAAAGCCCCATCCAATCTGGTCTTCAAAACTTCCAGGGCCAACCACAAGTTCTCTAGGAAACTTGTTTCAGTTCCTCACCACCCTAATGGAATATTAAAAATTACTCTAATATTAATTTTCAGTAAAATCGATCCTAAAGTACCCTACAACATCCATATGTGAACTAGAACATAAACTATTAATCTAATAGTTTAATTTATTTTTTTTTCCTGCAAGCATACTCTATTTGTGAAGATGCTGTCAAGTACTATAGGAGTATTTGAGAAACACCTAGGTTGCTTACTGATATGGTATACACGATTTGACAGTTACAGGATTAACTCAGGGAAGTACTTAAATGTGCTTAACTTTGAACACTGCTTGAATCTCATCAACTTTAATGAAATTTAATTGCATATGGGAGTACTCTCAAAGAATAAGATAATTTCCTGTAAATAATTTTTTCAGAGGGTTTTCTCTATGAAACTTTAACTGTAAGTTTCCAGCTGTAGTAATGTTCTGCCTAGTAAGTGGTTTTACAAGTTTTAAAGTAATTTTATCTGGCTTGCTTTAGGAGTAGCAAAAGTAGTGAGTGTTCGTTCTATTCTTTAAAGCAGATGAATGGAAAGAAGCAGTAAATATGAAGTCTAACTGGTTACTTTTATCCTTGGTGCAACCCCGTTGGCTTCTGTGTAATGTTGCTAGGGATGAATTTGGTCTGCTGTTGGAAGACTATTTGTTCTGACAGCATGTGACAGCATAATTTAGTGAAAACATATTAAATATACCATTTGGGCACTGCACTTCAAGCATTTTTGAGATCCATAGGAAAGATGTTCAAGCACATATGGCAAATTGCTCCCTGGAATTAATGGTCTGGTTTGATTGTTGTCTACAAGATTAAAAATAAATAAGAAGTTTTTGAATCAGGAATTACAGAGGAAAACTGTGAGAGTTGATAAGCACACTTAATATACTATCTAGATGGACCATTAGTTTGATCTGGCATGTCAGTTCTTATGTACCTGAAAAGAGCTTTTCAGTACACAAGTGCCAAAAGGAATTTCGTCTCAAGCAGAGGTTAGAACATATTAATTTTATTTTAAATTATTTTCATTTGTAAATGTTAAAAAAATAGAACGATCAATTTTAGCAGAGTGCATACATCTTAAATGCATAAGCCCAATACATTTAAGAAAACATAAATGAATGCAGACTCCTACCTTTCTGGTGTTGTGGGAATTCAGGTGTTCCCAGAGTTAAACCTACAGCTGATGATGGTTTTGAAAAATAATGCAGACTCCAGCTATATTTGAAGTTTAGCTTATTTTATTTAATGTACTTCCACGTTGAAGTGCATGAGTGTTCTGTTTTCAAAAGTGATCATTTTTTGTGGCCCAAGGGGCAACTACTGAACCATTCAAGGATATAATTCATAGAGTTGAAGCTTTTGTTAAAGATCTATGAAATTCTCAGTTTTTAAAATTGGAAACATACTGAATTATGAAACATCCTTATAAAGGAGGAGAGTACAAGATTGATGATCTTTTAAGATGTGCTTGAATACTCAAGGAATTTCAGAGCTGTACTGGTCATTTATTTGCTTGTTGCATGTGAATTTTAAATACATTGCAGAGTTTTTACAACTGTGAATTGAATTAGTTATAAATTCAAAATAGATCAAGTATTGCACAAAGGTTAATTTTTTGCATAGCAATATCTACTTTAGATATAGAGGATCTAAAGATCAGTCAACAAAGGAATCAGTTGATAAGTTGATTTTTTTGGTGTCTGAATGAAGCTGGACTACTATGCCTCTGTTTCTTATGCATTGATTTAAATTCTTTGAAAATTAAGATCAAGAAACAGTGCTTTTTTTCCTAAATTATTAACTATTTTCAACAAAAAATTTAGTCAGGGAAAGGTATGAAAGAAGACAGCTATCATAAACTTGTTTTAGGATATTAATGTGTAACAAAATCACAAGATCTCACACTTTCCTTTCCCCATTGAAGAGCTGTGACTTCTGTTGTTAAGTCTGCAAGTTACCTTAGAAGGTAAATGAGCTACTTAATTTTTTTTTTTTTTAACTTTTCTTCATGGTAAATTCCAGCTATACCCGTGGATGACTGTGACCACCTGTTCTCCCACACCTGTTTCAATTTCTAAACCATATGTCACAGACTAGAACTGCTATATATATACGATGTACTTTCTCATAAATATTTCATAAGCTTCCTAGACTCTGTGATTAACATTAATTTGAAAACATTGCTTTGCTGAAAATCAGGACTGAAAATGGTTTCTCAATATTACCTCTATTCCTTAGACAAGGAGTTTTACTGGTTGCTGAATCATAAAAAATCCTCACTGTGATCAATGGTAAGGAAACAGAGGATACAGTAACTTGCTGTAACTTTTGCAAACAGTCATTTCTGTGGTGATATTTCCTAGACAAAGTGTTCAGACAAGTTTTGCAATCACATGTTCAAGTAGAAAATTTATTAAAATTGATTTATGTTAGGTAATTTGGATAGTTGTCTAAATCCTCTCCTGGTATAAACTAAACCTTTTAAAATTCTTTTCAATGAAGATATAACAATTTGTACATTGAATATACAAAAGCATGTAAGTATTCCACCCACTGGTATGGGCTCCTGTAAGTACATAAACTCTTAATATATGATAGGATATTAAGGTATTATGTACCTTTCATTCTCTTGTCAATACTGTGAAACCTCATTCAAACTATATTCTGTCTCTTAAAATAGTCCCTGAACAGGAAATCTTCCATACCCATGCAAGATGAATGCTGATGGTAAATAATAAAACCATTTTTTATGAAATTACTAGGCTGTGTTTTCGATACATTCTTTGGACTTTTAATCTCTTCCTACAACAAAATGTGGGTCCTCCAGCCTCCTATGGGCATATATCCTCAGCAACTTTTGCTGAATTGATTTGGAAAGGAAAAGGAACTCTTGTACATAAACATGCTTTCTGAAGCCATTGCCTATGCTGGAGATTGAGATGGTCATATGAAATCTCTTTATGCCTTACTGACTTCCATCTACTCTAAAGTGTTTGGAAGAAGTGGAATTGCTTGCAAAATGATTTGTTATGGCATGGACTTTATGCTTCACTTTTACCCTCCATACTGAACTAGGAATGTATATTTATTGCACTGTGCAAGGGTAGTGAATCATCATGGGTATGTAGAGCTGAATGTTTAATTAATGTCATGGATAAACCAGAGTAATATTATGCTCTTTGACTATCGTTGTTGAAAGAGCAGCAGCTGCCAACATAAAAAGTCAATTATATTTGTAATGGCTCGTACTGGTGAGAAATAAAAGCTGCTGGAGGTGGTATGCATTTCTTCTTTGTTTTTCTACTTTCTTCTCTTGTGCTTGTCTTTTACTTCCCCATTTTTGTTTACTATATATTCAGTTCGCTGATTACTTATACGTAAGGAAAGTTGTAGCATTAGAAATAAACCACTGCTTGCTTTCTTCTTCTTTTCTCCCTTTCTTTTCTTTCGTTTTCTTATGTCCCATTCATCTTCATAGTCTTACTGGCATGTTTTAAATACAGTTAATAGAAATTGCAGTGTGGGTGTCCTAGTTTAGCCCTGATTAGACAAGACTATGAGGAAAAGCTAATGCTTCAAGCTATGACTATTGTAGCTTAAAAGCAATGCTCCTAAACACAAAGGAACAAGCCATACAAATTTCCAGTGTCTGAAAAATTAATTTTAGCTTTACTTGCTCATTGATCTGTCAGAAGTTTGGTTTATTATTTGTCCAATAGTGCTTAAAAGAACTTTTTATACTAAAAGTTAAAATTCCTTGTGTTGTGCAACATAGACTGTCTACAGAGTAAATAGAAAAATATTCACCTTGATTTAGGCCAAGAATTTTTTATTTAAAAGATGTGCTGTAAATTCTGATTTTAACATTATTTTAAAGTTAAAAAAGAAAAGGCTTTGCAATATTTATCTCTTGGAAGTTTCAGGATATGAGATAACTTTTCATAATTTTGTTTTAGTACTGTTTTCCCCTTACCATAAGAGATGGATGGATTCTAGTTTCCAAATGGCACCTCTGGCAATGGGGATCTAATATTAACTGATACCACCTCATTATCTTTACCTATCATCTGATAGACTTTTGGATGTTTAGATCACCTCTAGGCACATAAGAACACTCATGCCAGCACTGGACTGGTTAACTCAGAGATTGCTTTCTGCTCCTTTCTCCTTTTCCCTTTAAAAACCTTCATCTAAAAATTACTAGGGTTTTTTTTTATTTAATAAAAGCCTTAATATAATTTAAAGCATTCCACTTTAAATTTAGACCTTTTTTTGCTCAGAAATGTAGGAATGTGGCTCAGTTCTCTGCATTGCAATTAGTGAATTCAGTGCTCACTTTAATGCTTTAATGAAGATAAATTAATTGAAAATGATGGAACTTGGGTTATCATCCATGCATTTTCATTATGAATACTTAATGTTTTATTTTACTGTGTGATTGTCTTGATCTCTAATGCCACAGACTTGCTGAGATGTTTTGATACAGCTTAGTCTTTCCATATTTCCTCCAAAGTCATGTTCTTGTGTTTTCCTCCATATGCTTAATTAAAATAGCAAAATGTTTTCCTCTATCTACTTAGTGAAATTTGTTACAATGAAGAAGAAAGAGAGTAAGCCTTTTAATTGGTAGTTCCATGTATGAAAACAAGCAATTAGTTTCTGACACATGACAGAGAAATTTATTCAAAGAAATTAGGCTGGAGCAAAGTTATGGAATCTGGTTACGGAATGTATAGAAACAAGAGCTCGTCATCACAATCTTGGTGCCTTATTGCCATAAAGCATGAGGCTAGATCCATCTTTGAAATGAAACAAAAGATGTAACTCATCCAGGGAATTAAAGTGTGTTATGTAAATAGGAATGTGATGGAGCAGTGACTGAAAACCCACTAAAACACAGTGACCTTCTAAGAACTTACTACTCAGAATGTACATGTGTTTCTATTTGTTCATCCTATGGTTCAGGCGGGAAAACTTTATGTTTTTGACTAAACTATGCTACTAGGATTCAATCCATGCTTTGTTTTAACTCTGCCATATGAAAAACCTGGTAGGACTCTTATTTGACTATTATATGACTTTCCCTCTTAAGGACTTGACTAACATGCACCTGTTCTTGTATATGTGCTCTCTTTTGAGTGGGGCTAATAAGAAAAATTTAGACAGAATCTGGAGGATAAACTAAGCATCAAGGTGAAACCTGGAATACTCCAACATTATGAAAAATAAAAGCAAAAGGAATCACATCTTGATGTTTTAATTTCCACAAGTAATGAACAAGTCTTAAACCAAGGTCCTCAAGAGTGTTTATAGAGTCATTCACCATGAACCACACAAGGTGGAGATCTGAGACTTTTTATCATTTTTCCCCTCTTCTGGAAAAAAAAAAAAAAATTTTTTTTAGTGGCCACACTGTAATCACAGGACTCAAATAGTTAGTGATTTAAGGAAAAGTAAGATATAGTATTGGTAGATAAGTATAGTTCTCTCCACATGCTTTGCTTTCCCAGCTTCTAAAAGCAAAGTGTGATTATAAAGTTTCTACTGCCATGAGGGTCATCTAGAATAACTCTCCTTGAGTTTAAGTGAAAGAAAAGGTGTCTGTTCTTTTTCTTTTATGTTGGTTTTTAGGGGAAAAAGGGGTAAATGCTCTATGTCCAAGGTTTGACAGGGATATGTTTCCAATAAGAGAGAAACATACATTTATTTTGCTACTAGAATACAATTGCATTCCACTAAACACCGAAGTGACAAAACCTTTCCTATAGCCACACAGTTTATAGGTTAAACAGTCTCACATTAGGTTAAACCTGAAGCTGGTGCAAGATATTCAGTGGGAAGGTTGAACAAAGGTCCTCAGAGTTGTAACCATTGATTCTGGTTAGTGATATAATGATTAATTAGATGTCACTCAAATAGTGATGCGTCAATAACAGCTTGCTGGCCCCAGTAACAGGTATCATTAACTAAAATTTAGTGTGAGCTCTAAACCCTCCTACTGCTACTACTTTTCTTAGTAAAGCTTAGAAGCCCTTAACAATAGCAGAGCAGCTTGGCTTTTGCTCAAATTCACACACATAACAAGATCATTCATTGTCATCAGTTCAAAGCCATCTAGAAGAGGCAGAAAAAGAGAAAGACAGAGAAGTGATGCAGCTAAGCTAATAAATGAGGCTGTCAAGGGAAGTTCAAGAATAGGCTACCCTGAATGTTTCCTTGTGGTTTCCTTGGAGGCCTTGGGAGCTTCACCTGCTACAACTTTGTCTTGCCTGCTTTATGTTGTACAAATCTTGAAAAGCAAGAGCAATGTCCTAACAATGGAGGCAAGGTGTTGTAGGGGCATAAAATTTTTCTTTGATTCTAGCTTTAAATGACTTTTAGTTGCTTTCAAAATTCAGTAAGATGTATTACAGACATGGAAAAGATTCTGTGATTTCCTGGAAGTACTTCAGGCATGCTAATATAACTTACAAAATCTAATTTTATTTACTGCTCCTTATTCAATACTTATTTGTATATAGCCAGAAGAAGGAAAGTCAAAGGCACAATGCAATTGTAACTGGATGTCTTAATTTATGATTTTAATTTGAGGTTAGCATTGAGGAGCCTAAGCAACTTTAATTTCAGTAAGGTTTAAGCTCCTGACTGTATCTGTGAAGTGGGGTCTTGATATATTTTCACTTTAAATAGCTCATAGAAAAAATAAGTTTCATGCTGGGATGAGAAGTGGGATATCTCTTCACAAAATGAGTTTAGAAATCGTACAGGTGGAGGCAGTTAAAACACACACTCTGTAAATTCCTGAACCTGGAAACCTAAGGCTGTCAGATCCAAAATACCTTATCAACCATTTGTCCTGGTTTTACTAGGGTGTAATCGTCAAAACTCGCTGAATGCAAAATTACTTTTTCTCAGTTCTCTGGGAGCTCAGCTTGTTCTAGTTTAGCAATTCCTACTAATTTGTTCTAAATAAGAAAATTCAATCAAATATAAAATTTTAATAAGAATAGCTACAGATTCAAACCTCTCTGTTTAAAATATATTTAAAGGTAGACATAAAAAAGACTACATATATTCCTGCCCTTAAATGCATTTATCTGTCATTGCAAAATTATTTCAATAATTGTTAAATGAATTAAAGATCTCCATTTATTGTCTGTCTTGTCACACAATGTTTTGAATCATAATTTTTTCTGCTGTTGTAGCTCAAGCAAACACATTTTCTTTTATTTGTTCTTTAGTGCAAGTCCAGAAATATTACTCCAAAAGGATGTTTTTTGAGGAGCTAAAAAAACCAAGGGTATGATTAAAATTCAGCCTTAGTGGTTATCTGTGGTATATGCTTACCTAGAGGCTGTCTCTCACTGCTGTAATACTTGGGGAAAATGATTTTCTGAATAAGTCTGAAACAAAATGGCCATTTGAGAAGTATAATGAAGCAGTGCAATAGCTAGTATTCTTTTGTTATGACACTATGGTAGTTTTTGTTCTGTCTCCCAGTGTTCTAATAAAAGAATTCCAAAAATCACCAAAACAATATATTTCTGTGAGAGTTTTTGATTTCTCTCCCCCATGAGATCCTGGATTACAATGACACTGCTTATCTAAAGTAAAATGTCTGACCTGGAGGGTGATATTACAATTTAAAAGACATTACAAGTAAAATACACTCCTTTCTTCAGTGTTGATCTCATATACAGTTTTTCTGTCAAATAATGTGTCCTCGTATAATAACACTAGAAATCATGTCAATATCTCCATAAACAAAAATCACAATATTTAAGATTTTTCTCTAGAAATTAAATTCTGCTAAAAGGTAAATAATGAAAGTTGTAAATAAATGCACTGCTCTACAGGATTAAGTTCCTAGGAAAACTACCTAAGAAAAATAAACCCCTTTTTTCTTCTGTTTTTGATAAAATTTCTGATAAATATAGGAAACTCCAATGAATCTGCAGTCCTTTATTCTGGCAATTTATAATAAGCAATCCTGTGTTCATACCTTAATAAGCATATATGGGATTTGGCTAACAGATCTGATCTATCTTAACTATGCAGTTTAGACCCCTTTTGATTTCAGTGGAAGTGTGATACTCACAAATAGTAAAAAAAACCTCCCAGGAAAATGGTTAAAAGATCCTGAGTGCTAAGAGTACAAGTACTAGAGAGTGATAGGAAGAATGCTGAGGAGTTTTGGTTTGTTTCTTCTTGCTTCTTAAATTTTCTTTGAAGTGCTAAGTACTTTTTTTCCTGCATATTACACCATCATCTTGAGTGATTAATAGTTGTTTAGTTTAATGGAGGGAAAATATTGGATGTTAAATGTTGTATTCCTTTTACGAATGCTCTCCCCCCAAAACCCCTCCCCCAGAAACTGTAACCTGGCCTGGGTTACCTGCCCCTTTAAGTCTGACCTATGGCCTTCGGCCAGGTAACCTGACCCCAACCCCAAAGGTGATAAAAACCCCTCTCCCTCCATGTGCTCCCCCCTTGCCTCTGGAATCCCTTCATTGAAATAAAGCTTTGGAATACATCTTGAGGTAAGGGGCCTCTTTTGAAACTCTTCACCCTATCTTGTAGATTCCCCTCTCCCAAAATCCCCCTAAACCTGAGCTAGCAGCTTGTGGGGGGGTGGAGGAGAAAGGGGTATCATCAGTTAAAGGCTCCTTCATCTATCAGAGAAAATCACAATAAGAACTAATGTCTGAATGTTAAAATCAAATACATTCAGTTAGAAATAAAGCCTTTACTGTTGCCAGTGTTAACATTGAAATTACTTATAGAGAGAAATGGTACATTCTCCACCTCTTGGTATTTCCAGATCAGTCCTGTATGTTTATTTCTGAAAGGTAAAACTCAGTCAAACCCATTTATTACTGATGTGACTACAGGAGTAATTTGGTATATTGTTTAGTTTGAGATACATGCAAAGGCAGACTAAATGCCTCAGTGATTCCTCTTGATCTTGAAGTATTTTATTAGACAAGTCTTTTCAAGTGGAATATAAATATTTTAAGAGTTGAGGTTTTATAGAAAACTATTTATTTTTATTTTTGAAAGTATCAGCTTCTCCCCTGAGGCAACATTTTACCATAAACACATTGTACTGTACCTTGATAATGGTCTCTGGTTTTAGTTTTTCCCTTTAAAATTGGCTTTTACTAACCCGATGATAAAAAAGGCAGTTTGATTAAATTCTATCCACTTATAATGATCTTGCTTTATATGTTTATATTATATTTTTCAGGATCTTTTCACCTTTTGGATTACATGAATCTGAAGCAGGTCTGAACCCCAAGCTGGCAGTGGTATGGAAGGAATCCAATATAACATGATTTGTTTGGATCATTGCTTCAATGCAGCTACAGAGGCACAAAGTTCACAAAATAGATGGAGAAAGCTTAAGTCTGTGTCTCAAGGTCATATAGACCATAGAGCTTCTTGAAAGGTGCCTTTTGTTCCCTAAGAGCTTTCACTAATTTTTTTTGCTTTGATTTCTACTGCATAATTTTTTTGGCATTTGGAAAAGAGGAACAGAATTTTTTTCAGAGGATCACAGAGTGACTGAAGTTGGAAGGGACCTCTAGAGACCGCCTGGTCCAACACCTGCTTAAAGAAGTGTCACCTAGAGCAGGTTGCTCAGGGACAGGTCTAGTTTCAATATCTCCAGGGATGGGGAATCTTTGAATTCACAACTCTCTATTTGCTTAGTCCACAAGATGATTTGGTGACTGTCTGAAATATCTCTCTGAAAAATAATAGTAGTGACATGGTTGTTTCCATCTTTCCAAATTCTTCTGCAGGAATCCCCAGCGATGCTTGTGAAGCCACTGTGGCTCCCTGCCCCCAGACACAAGTTGCCCCCAGTCTGTGCAAACAAGTCTGACATGATTGTGGTCACACAGACCCCCATGAAGAGTGGTGCCTGTACTGACACCTACAAATGCACATATAGCCCTCACACAACCATGAGTCACAGCCAGCCTGAACCTGTTCCTCCTCTCTGTGATCAGGAGACACAAAACTGCTCACTAGCTATCTGTTCACATGAAACTGGTTTTGTCATGTTTCCTCTCTATTTTCCCATGTTTGCTCCTCCCAGTTCACCTTGGTTACCCTCTCTCCCCATCTTTGGTCCTTACATTAAGCATCCCATAAAAATTTTTTAACATTCCCACAATTAACTTGACACATCCCTTAATAATTTTTACAAAATCCATGAATCCCCTTCACAACTCCATTTTGTGATAAATCCTGTACCCTTAGAGGCAATAATCTCCTTTTAGTCTGAAGGCCTCTGAGAGATTTTTTGCTGCTGACTCATCTCAGTGGGATTCACACCAGGGACAATAATTTTCCCTTGATAGCTTTAGAAGCAGCTGATTCAGTGTGCTCTAATTTTCACTGATTAGGTTTTCACTGATTGTGTAACTATGGGTCTTCCACTCATGACTGTTCTTTAGATCCTTGCTGGGTCTCTCTGTTCAATTTACTTATCCTTTCATCACAGACTCTACAGACAGCTTGGTTTTAAATTAAGTAAATGTGGGACTTTTAAGGAACTGAAATAAAATTTCAGGGTTTTCTTCTACCAGCTTGATTTACCTATTTAAGGAAGAAGTTACCCAGTTTGGAAACTGAAATAATAAGGTATCCTTAGCTTTTCATGCAAACCATAGGAAGGATAGTGGGGGAGTTCAGGTGCTGCCAGATTTTCTCTAATCTGTACCAGAGAAGCAATGTCTGATATTAAATTCATATCTCTATGCTCAGTATTGCTGGATTTCTGCACTCAATTCCCTGATGGTCTCAAGTTGATCAGATATAGCACAGTTGCATTTCTGTTCACAAAGACCACCTCACAGAGCTCTGTGCAGGCTTTCTGCAGCAGTGGAATGGCTCATATGTGATCTGGAATAATGTCTATATGGAAAACAGTTAGCTTTTCAAAATTTTTGAGTCCTTTTGAACAGACGAAGTGAATTTTTCAAAGCTTTGTCTTGTCCAACTGACTTATTTTACTCCCATCCTTGGTACCTTTCTACTTAATATCAGATTGACTGTTTCATGGAACCGTAGTGTAAGCTGTAGCTCTGGAGAGTGAAAGTATGTGGATATAAGAAGTAGTTGCTCTTAGGGAGTGTGAGAAAATATAAAACCAGAACATTAAAAGTAAGAAATTTGAATTCAAAGGGAAAAAAAGAAAATGTACTTCACCCTCTTTCCATTAATTCTCAGAAATCATCTTCCTCGATGTCTTACTCAATATTTAATGCCACATAGGTTGCAGATAAATTAATTCCTCCACTTCAATGTAATAGGATGCTAAGCAGTGGACTTAAAGAGGTGGTTTATGTTCTACTTTAACCATTGAGTTGCTGCTCATTCTTTTTGGTTAAACACACATCAGCAAATTTATTAAAGGTCATTCACTGATTAATTCATCATTATGTCATTAATAATTAATTTTTAATGCTCTTCAGGATCATGGCTCCTTAAACTGCATGTGTTTATCCATAATGGGTTGTGGCTTCTGAAATACCCCCTATTTGACCTTTATATTTGACATTGATAAAATATGTCACAAGGTTACTACTTATCCTGGAGCTCCTGCTTGGGAAATAAAGCACCCTGAGGTCATTAATTTTAGTTGCTATTTCTTAGTAATGAAAAGTTTCATAAATAAATTTCAGAGGGTGAGTGTCTGAAATTAGCATAATTTTTAAAGTTGGAAGGTGCTGATTAAGGGATAACAAGATGACTCTCCTTCCTTACTCTTTTGAAATTCATCTAATTCCACTGACTTCAGACCCTTTGTAATTGCTCATGGATAGTTTGATGTTTCATGAAGTTAATATTTGGATCACAGGACTGAAACAGATAGAGATCTCCAGTGTCTGTGAAACTTTTCTCATAATTGTTGTGTTACACAGGCAGAAACACATTACTGTGATGCTAATATCTTCTGCTCACCAGTTTAATAGACTTTAAGGTACTGAAAAATTACTTACTTTCACTTCTATTTTATATTATAAACTGTTTCAAATATGATGGAGTTTAAAGGATCCCTTTAGTGCCTGAAATCATTCTCTTTAAGACAAATAGATGACAGTGCACAATTTGATGCTCTATGTAAAGTCATAGTCATTTAAAAGATAGCTGTGATAGCATATATGCTCACAGTTAAAAGCAAAAAGACTTCCTAGTTGTTATAGCACAATGTATTAAAGAGTCCATTCAAGTTAAAAGAAAGCGATTATGGTTTTAAAGCCTAGACGACTTTAATTTGTTTCCTTATTATCACCATAAACCACACTGTTTTTATTGGGACAGACAGAGCTCTGTTTTCCTTAAAGCCTTTCCCCAGTCTGCTGTATGTAGCAGAATAGTGTGTATTTTCCGAATATCAGAAAAAAATCTGCAGGAAAAAAGAGGCTGCTTTCCCAGTTATGCCTTTCAGAAGTGACTTCTCTTCTTCCTTTTGCTTCAGAACTCCCACATGATCCTGTAAATAGTATCTGCAAAGACTCATAACTTAGTCAGATGGATGAGATTCACAGAGGTTTTGAAAGCTGCATCCCTGGCATGAGGACTTCTGGTTACCCATTATCTGCATCACCAGCACATTGGTACACGAGGTGAAAATATGGTTTCACTTTATCTACTGTGTGTGCATCCTCTGCATTTCTGTTCTGCAACTAAAAGTTTTGCAATTCAAAGAATTCTTCTGAATTTTATTCAACAGATTTTATCACTCTTGCTCCTCTTGAACTGCATGGAACATCTTAAAGGGAATTTACAAAGTACCTTTATTGGATACTTATTGCAGATGGGAAACTGAAGGTCACGTGTCCTTTTTACTTAATCTTTTGTGACTCCTGGCAAATTAATACTTGAAGGAAAGCCCTGTTTTAGCTGAATGATTCTTCTTTTTCTTGTATTATCTTTGTGTGGCCTTGAGACTTCTTTTCCTACTTGGGTGGAAAACTCTTACTTCGATGGTAGTCAAAAGTTATCTATTTACCAGGTGGTGCTTACAGGTGCTTATAGACCAGGAAATATAAAGTTAAGGAAATATGAAGTTAAAACAACAAAATTTTAGAACAGCCTTAAGAAAATTAGGAAAATTTGAAAACATCTTGCATTTTGAATCAGAAGGCCTATTAATGGTCCAATGTGGAAACATTTTAGCAGGTCTGAATGTCTACAGCAGCTATATTAAAGCATGCTTCTGAAATGACTGACACCTGATTTGAGTATATTAATGTCCTGGGTTGATGCTGACTTGTATCCCCATTTGTCTGTTTAGCTCAGAAATAAGTTTTGCACCTTTAAAACTGGATCTGAGAGTGAAGGAGAACTGGTGGAATGTCTGAGGTGGTTGTTTTCAAAACATAAGATAAGAGTTTTCAGCTTTCCTTCACACACAGCCTGTGTAGACTCTCCTTTGCTTTTCTTAGTTCTTGGCTAGCTGAGGCAGGGAAGTTCTCTGGTCTGTGGGTTTTTTCCTTTCTCTTGGAGCTGTTTGAACCTGTTCTGGACTCAAACCCAGCAGAGCCCCAGGAGCTCAGAGCCGTGTCCCACCAGGCCTGACCTGGGCATTTCCCAGCATGGAGGGACTGACAGCAATGGAGTGAGCTGAGCTACAGCCCACGGGAGAGACTGTCTGAATTCAGCATCTCTGCGGAGCGGAGAGAGGCTTTGTTGTGTAGTATTTGTTGTACCAGGAAACTTTTGCTTGTTAAATAAACAATTTTTTTCCACTTTCCTTCAAGGAAATCTTTTTCCTGAACCAGCTGGGGAAGGGGCCAATTTGGATTTGCTTTCTAGAGGGACCCCACTCGGACGTTTCTTTCCAAATTTGCCCTAAACCAAGACAATTAATAAAGATGCCTCTGACTATTTCATGGTAAAAACTAATTGAGTTTTTCCAAGGCTTCAGATGTTTGGCCAGTTCATGAAAGAGTCCAGGTTAAAACAACCTTATTTAAAGAAGTGGAAACTGAAGTCATAAGCAGCAAATGTTTTGGAAATTTTCATTTTGGTGAGTTAATACATGAAAAGGAGGTAAGAGTGATCAAACAGAAATTCCAGGCAGTACAGAGACAGTTTTTTCAGGAAAAATCTCAAATTTATGCTAGGACTTGGTACCAAAATTAGGAGATTTATAAGATCACTTTTCCACTATTATATAGATTAAAAAAAATATATACATAATACCAGCCTCAAATTAAAGGAATGAGTATTTCTGAATTTCATTATTCATATTAAAATGAAAAAAAAGGCATGAAATTATTTTTGAGTGCATTGTATAAATTCTAGTAAACCATTAAAAGGGTTATTACAAACTTTTCTGTAGTGCTCATTTCTGTTATGGAACTGTAGCTGATAACTGGAATGTTAAATTTGTTGTCATTGAGGAAAAATAATTTTCAAAGAAAATATAATGTTCTTCTGTAGGAAGCATGAATCCTAGCTTTTTGTGTTACCTTAGCATAACTTCATAAATTTATTTGTGTGGAACTAATAAATAGATTTTTCATTTAAAGTACGTCTCTACCAAAGAAAACTTTATCAGTAAAACAATTAACATTATAATAAAATTATTTATAATTACACTATCTTCATACTTTTAAAAGAACTTATTCTTATTTAATATTGTTTGTCTTCAAAATTACCATTATAATTTTTAAAAAATAATCTTTTAAAAAAAATTATTAGAATTTGAGCAAAGAAACAGAGCTAAACTGTTCACATTTGAATGGCTAGCAACTATATTCTCCACTGATACATAAATACCTATCTTTTCCTCTCTAAAATAAAATATGAGCATATAAATACCAGAAATGAGTGACTTCAAATATTCAAGCACAAGGGAAGTACTTGTGCACAAGGGAAGTACTAAGGGCTGTATATTGGAATCTTCCACCAATAACAGACTTATATATCTCATAGTATGCTATATGGCTATGTTGTATTACTTTTTTATGACTGGTCACTTTTCCATATAGATATTGTCAAAATTGCAGCTCAAAGTTATTCTGGTAGGTTGATGGTCCCTCCTGTCTGTCACCAGAGGTGATAACATTTTGCTTTTTGGCATCTGCATCTCTCAGGGCTGCAAAGAACACTGTGACTGCGTGCTGGCATACCAAAGAAGGAACCCAGTGGTAAACAGTGCCTTTGCACTATTGTATGCAGTGCTGTACAGCTTTCAGTGAGCTGTTTAAAGTCAGTGCAAAAGGCAGCTACTGAAATTCGGAAGGGACATCATCTTGTCTGTGCACTGTATATTTTTTGTTCCTCCTCCAGTGTATTTAAAAACAGCAGGGATTTTGGCTTGTAGCTATGGGTTCTCAGCTGGCTGCTCTTGGAGCAGGTATTTCCCTGATGTACTTATTGGCTTCCTTTCTAATTTTTGTATGTGTAGCCATATACACATAAAGATTGTACATAAATGTTCTGCTGGGGTTGCCTGGTCCTGTTTCAGGCTTTCAAATCCTTTGCAATGGTGATATCCTGAAGGATGGCAGCATAATAAGCATGTAGATATGTGAGTCAGACTCCCTCTCTGAAAAGATGGGTTGTGACAATTACTGTAGGAAAGGAGGTTGCCAGAGAAGCCTTGCTGATAAGATTAGTGGTAGTGCTGATACTGGCTATGTTATCATGACACACCTTCATAAGCTCTGTTATAGTAACACTGCAATTCACTTTTACACAGAAAAGGATGAAAAGAAATAAAATCAGTTAATCAGTCTATTTTTATATTTATATATTTCACCTCTTATTTAATAGTAGGAATATAAAAAAACACAAGAAAATGCTTTATCTAGGAAATAGTTGATGCATATTTTTCAAGTCCTCACATCCAAATTACAAACTAAAGGATCTTTTTAGTTTCTATGCAACACACAAGCTATAGATTTCAAAGCTTACCACTGTGAAAGAGGCAAGCTTATACTGAGAGCAAAATATTGTACAGAGGTGGTGGCCATGTCAGGATTTGATCTCTTTGTATGCTAAGAGCTTTCTCAGTCTGAGACACTTAGACATCTATTTACCACTAACTCCAAGTGATACTCAGGGCCAATTAGGAGCCCTGACCAAGGTGTGTAGAGAACATGCTGAAACCATGGCAATGAGGTTCACACAGAACATGATGTGATGTTGGCTTTTTAGTGTCAGATATCCTTTTCTAAGCTTTAAGTTAGAAATCAAAATTCCCTAGATGCTCACTGATCTGGATGTAAATGGATTCTGAGTCCTTTAGGCTTCATACTCAAAGTGGCCAGACGTGGTACAAGCTGTTTTATTCTTAACAGTTCCAAAAATTAAAGGCAATTATATCTTGCAGCTGCATACCTGAAGAGTCCCTGTTCTCAGAGAAGCCTTTATCTGGTCCTATTCATCCAGAAAAATAATCTATGAGCTTCACACACAATTAACTTATTGTGTTGTCAAATTCATACTTTTTGAAGAAAGCTTACTGTCTCAGTTTCCATCACTCTTCAGTAGAAGTGACTTTTCATAAATAAGATTAAAAGAAAAATAGACTTGCATTGTCCTAGTAGAAGAGCCCAAAAATACCAAAATTCTGACTAAACATTTTTGTCAAAAGACCAGCAGTAACATTCATATTGATGTTATTAAAATTTCACTACTTATCACTTAACTACCAACTCCACATGAAACAACTGGATTTGATGAGCAGCCAATATTATTGCAAATTGTCATAACAGTTGATTTAAAATGAGTGAAACCAAAGACAGAGTTTTCTTACCAGTAAGCCTGATGCACAAAATCAATTCAAAATGAGAGTTCCACAGGTCAAGACAGATCTAAATATGAGGAATAACTGACTGGCAAAATAGGCTAATTTTTAATCTACATGACTTTGGCAAAATAATTACGTAGAGGATTGATTTTTAACCCCTATTCTTACTGCTCAGGCTTTGGGGATTAAGTACAGGCAAACTAGCATTACTGGAATCTTCAAGCCTTATAAGTAAAAAAAAAATATCATAAACACAGCATTCTGGGAAGGAAAGACCACCTTTTGCATGGAGTTTTTCTTTATGTTGTCCTAATTCACATTTGCTGTTTACTGTTGCTTAATTTTAGGAAACTTTAGTCTGACAAAAAAAAAAGTTAATTTTTAAATCCTTTGTGTCTATACATATGTTAACTGGTAGTACAGATGCTAGGGTGTTTTTTTTCTTTTCTTTGATACAGTAGTGCTGAAATTGTCTTCCTTTCTGAAATGAAAGTTAATCCTTTGTGTGAAATAACAATAGCAAACAAAAAGACAGGTAATTATCTCCAAAAACATGAACTGATTTGTTTGAAACTGAAGATCTATGGACTAAGCTATATCAAATTTAGACAGTGCTTCTGAAAATTTTGGATGTATAGTAAATCACTAGCCTAAGGCCATGCAAAGTCTGAAAGAACGAAAGCAATGTCCCATTTTACCTGTAACAATCTGCTATAAATGATTTTGTAAGTTGCAGCAGTATTTTGGATTGTAGGAAGAATAAGTAGTGCTTGGCATACCTTGCAGACTAGAATTCTTTATCAGTTGCTTTAATAGGAAAGAAGGTAATCCTTTGTGAAAAGACTAATTTCTGAAAGTGAAATGGTTAAAATGTTACAAAGTAGATGATTATTCTTAGTTTTTGGACTACTGTGATATGGCAGCTCTGTTATCTAGCGAATCCATATGCAAAAGACAACTGACCAGAATATTAAATATAACCTCTAACTAGATAAGAGAGGCCTTCAGCTCCATAGATGTCTTTTTATAGCTACTAGAGCTAGAATAGATCTCAATTAGTGAACAAAAAGATTTCTCAGGGTTTTCAGGAGAATTGTAATAGAATGTGAATTCAATGAGGATTAAGTCCAAATTCTGCAAATGGTTTTAGGAGTTAGAACAACATATCCTGAAATCTCACCTTCTCCTAGATTTAGCTGCCTGTGTGAATTTGGAATTCACAGCTTCAAATTAGACTTAGGCACATTATCTTCTGGGTGCCAAGAAACTATTGGCATTTTTCCTCTAATTCATGGTGCAAAGCAGCAGGCTGGGTCTGTGCTAAGAGCAGAGCAGCTGGCGAGGGCAGAGGGCACAAGCAGTGTGCACCCAGAACTGACACAAATGAAGGAGCCCCCACTCTGTCTGCTGTCTCCTTGCAAAGGGCTGAGCTCGCAGGCATAAAGCTATGGTGGTATCAGGTGGGGGACAGACTCTCCACCTTGCAGTGGTTTTGGGCATTGGGCACTAGGCAAAGCAGGGAAACAGGATCTGATGCAAAACTTGGAATGCAGTTCCCTTGTATTCTGCTCTGAAGGTTTTCTTCTCTGTATTTGCAGAAATCCTGAATCCTCTTCTGCATCACATCCCAGCTTTTGCACAAGGACTGCAAAAGGTATCTGCTGACTGGAGACAGGATGATGGGCTGAAACAATTTTGGCTGCAGAGAAGGGATTAAACTTGGACTCCATTAAGTTGGAAGGTATGACTTCAGGCTCAATGGCTTTAAGTAGTTTACATGAGACCTTGTAGTGATAAAACTGGTGTAGTAATTTCTATTCTAAACTTTAAATCTGGAGACATGTTAAACAGATAATATATCAAGAAGAAGAGAAAATTAATCTGTAGCTATTGATTAAAGTTTCTGCATACATGAAAGGAACTATAAAAATAAAGAAATGTTTTTTATTAAACCTTTGTCCTGTTAAATGACAGGAATCTACATTCAACTAGCATAGTGTGATTTACTCTTATGGTAACAAGAAAACTTGAGGCAGAAACTAATTTTCCGCATCCACTGAAACCGCATTCATGTGAAAAAATCTAATGATTGTAATAGAACTACCTGTGGGAGTAAAATTTACTGCAGAGTATGAAATGTCCAAGAAGGTTTAACATATGAAATGTAATATTATTCAGGTGTTATGGAATACCAGCTCATCCTATGAGGTGTTATCTGCTTTTTCAGTAGTTCCACTGAAGCTTGCAAAGAATGCAAGTTTTTGTAGATTTTTCAACCTCTGTTGAAACTGAACTCTGTGTGCTCAGTTCAGAAAAGAACTAAAAGCTACAACTCTTCTTATGTAGTTTCTAAAGTAGTGTTAAGTAAATTTAGATGTGCATGGAGAAAATTCGAGTAGTTTTAAAAATATTTGCTTTATTATTTACTTAAAAGGAAGTGAGCTTGAATTCCTTCTTTTTCTCCCCTAGCATTCTACCTCTAGCTATGTAGAGATGTCTTTTTATACTTTAGGTGAAGTTACTTAGTGCTTACATGATCACTTCCTGTAGTTCTGCTGTGATGGCAGTAATCTTCAGTGTGGAGGAGGTCTTTATTGCTGTTTCCCATGCATTTACAACTTAAGGCAACAGTTTTATTGATTTCATTAGACTTGAATATTAATGCTGACTGTAAGCCAAATCCTGCCTGTCCGACATGCATACTGTTCTCGAGAACTTTATGGAAGTAATAGAATCTGGCCCTTTCTAATTTTAAAACCTTTGAGCTTTTCAATGTTATACATCTATTTATTTATCTTTGTTGTATTTCAAATAGGCATGATATTGATTCAGTTGACTGTACCAGCTACAGGGTCATTGTTCCACAAATTTACTGGGGATAGCTCAAATAGTAGACTTTTCCCTTGAAAGCCAGTCATTTTTGCCTTGGATTTATACGCACTTCCTATATTACACTTTGAAAGTGCCTCAGAATAGAGTAGGTAACTAGTGTAAAATTTAATGATTATTTGTGCAACAAGATATTTATGCATCTTTTATTTTTATATTATTTATAGAAGGAGTTTGTATGCAGAAAGCATTTTTTGCTAACCATATTCTCTGTCCACCTGCTGAAGCCAGGTATTGCTAATGTTGCTGAATCTCCTGGCCTGTTAGAGGTGAACGTGCATTTCTAGTGGGCACATGAATTCACAAATCATGTTTTTATATTTAGACATTTCCAGCTACACAGATCAAAATGAACAGAAACACTGAAAAAATCTCAGCATGTGTGACCTCATCCTCTTACTCCCTCTGCCTGATAAGGATGAAGGTGTATTTTTGGGATAAATATACATATGCAAGGTGTGTCCCACCAACAGTGAGGCTCAGACACTCGGTCTGTGCAATAGCTTCCTCTGGATCCCAGGCTTTCTAGTTTCTGGCACCTGGGCACCCAACTTCCAAGTCTGGTACAGGTCCCCAAGTCCTCCCTCTGTATACACAGACGCAGAGACACACAGACACTTGCACTGTAGATCCCTTCAGTAGTCAGTCTTAGACAGTCTCTCTAGTGACTGGCTTGTGCAGCTGGCCTCAGATTGTTACACACACACACAGACACACAGACAGACACACAGACACACAGGCACACAAGCTCTCTCTCTCTCTCTCTCTCTCTCTCTCTCTCTCTCTCTCTCTGAGTTGGTCTTTGGATCCCATGGTCAGCCTTGACCTCTGGGTCCCTCCAGTACTCGTCTTCCCCACAGAGCTGCACTCAGATGCACCCCAAACTTGAGTGCACCTCCATACCTGGCTGCTAAGCCATGTATCCTGTTCCCTGACTTGTTCAGTCTGATATTCACTGGGGATTGCACGGTGGCACACAATCAGTCAGTGTGTGCAGGCTTGTGTCTACAATTACTGGCACCACAGATACCTATCCATGGTCTGACTCTACTTGCTAGAACTCAGACCCTTCCTACCCCAAGCACACACAGATCCCTTACTAAGGCAAAGAAGTAGAAATGGTATTAAATAAGAATACAGGACAGACTGATAATGGTTACAGGGCATAACCAGGCAGGCAAATAGAGCAGCTGAAACATGGATATATAAACATAACTGTTTACATGTGATCATCCTCTTTCATCACCTTATTCATCTATTTTCCATACTAATTCCATCAAACACCTTGATTCTTCCCTTTCCCTTCCTTTAGCTCCTCCCCTAAATTTTTCATGATAAGTCTTACCCAATGTCAAGAAAGTCCTCCTTTCCATCCCATCACAAATCGTGCACCTCCCTCAGTCTGAAGGGTGTTGTCTCCAGCTTCACTGGGGTGATGCTCCCCTGGAACTCTCCAGATTAAGGCAGTGACCATATGTAGGTGGTGAGGTTACTGAGTTTCCCCTGCCTGACCTGGTGCCTCACACTTCTGTGTGTGGGCTGAGAAGCCGTTTTTTCCACATAACCTAACAGATGTGTACAAGTGAACTTGCATCCTTATCACATTGCCTTTGAATGTGACAACAACTTATTTCAAACAGCAGAACAGGAGAGAGATGAATAAAAAAGCCAGAGGAAACTGTATGCAAAAATTTCCAGCAACAATACATGTCAGTGGTTGATCTGCAGCACCCCCTCCTCCTTACACCTCTTAGCAACTACAGCTCTCTTGGCACAGCTGATAGACCTGTGACCACAGCAGTGCTAATGGATACCACTATAATTCACAGGTAGTGTTCATGGGATATAATCTGCTCTGACACTATACGGCATAGTGCATATTCCCTGTTCAGGAAAATGCCAGTTACATTCCCTTCTAAATGAAAATTTAAGCATCTCTATTTCTCCATGTAGGAAGCTGAAAGTCAGGTTGCAGATCAAAGGCAGGAATGTATTACTTAAAATTACAGATCTCCCTAGTCACAGTCCTTGCTTAAAAATATCTGTGGTGAAATGGAATGAGCTACTTGAGAAAAAGTAAATATTTTATGGTGTGTATCTGGTCAGCTTTACACATAGAACTCCTTGGTGCCTACAAATAGGTAAACTAGGAACATTGTTATCTACATAATTTTTAAAAATTCAAGATCATAAAATTATCAGCTAAGAGAATAAAAACGTTAAAGAAAAGAATGTACAGATTGCATTTTTTATGCAGTCCCTCTGGAAAAGTTTTCAAATTGTTTTTGGTATAAATCTGGCTAGAGGATTTATGGGAAAGAAGAAACAGGAATGAATACTGTTTAGACCTTTAAACTTGGCGATATTTTTCTGAGAGTGGCAATAAAAGCATGATGACATATCATAAAAAGAATAAAAGGAAGCAGAAATACCCAGTGTTTTTAAACCTAGGTCTTTTTTTTTCTCCAAAGGACTGTTTTGTATGAGGCAAAAACAATGGTGATTCACAAGAACTGACTATAGATTATTTGAGGTGAATTTTATATCTTACGGTGAACATGTCCACAGACTTCTGACTTAAGGCCATCTTATGTGTTTTAAAATAGTAGTATACTTCTGAATTTTCAGGCAATAATAGTTATTTAGTATACTTTTATATTGTTACTGCAAATAGTTATCAAAAGGGCAATGACTTAAACACTCCCAAATCATCTTTTTTAAGGCTTCATGATATGCTGTATCCGGGGTTACTAGAATATTTAGGTGTTTTGTTGAGTGTAGAATACACTTGAAAGCTGGTTTAATCAAGAGGTCTAATACTAGAACATCTCATGTTGTTCTCATACCTCTAGTATGTTCTAGTATGTAGAAGTTTAAGAGACCAATCTAAATCTCCTGAATTTCAGATCTGGCACCTTAAATGACAGCTGCTGAAATCAGGCTGAGAAATTCCTATGTATTCATATATATATATATATATATCCTACCATATTCTTCCTGGTTTTCTGTGGCCTGTCAGCGCCTGAGCAGACAATTTTAGAGGCAGAATAAGCACCACATTTTCAACTGGATCTTTTTCTTTACCTAAATGGGACATGGACTTATCTCCTATTTCAGTGAGAGAAATAATAAAGCTGGGAGTAATTTTCTCTTTGTCACTGTTTCTCTAAGTCACATACTTCTCTGTTTTAGAGGCACTTAGTCATCGATCAGTTATCTAAAGAGGATGTATCCCCTACATTTTACATGAAGCAGTAGTCCAGTTCTTAGGTTAATCCTGCAATCAATTGCAGTTGTTACACATTGTTTTGGTTCCAAAGGAAGTTTTGTTACACACAAACCAGATGTCCAACAGAGGATATTAAATTGGGAGCTATACTTGTGCACTTTATAACAGTACAAGTTGAAACTGCTTGATGCTCCTTAGTATAGATGTGGTGATGGTGTTTCATCCAGGGACCAGGTTAAAGCTAGTCCAAAGGGAACTCACAGACCATGTGGGGTGTTGATGCTTGGTCACATCACCTGGTTCTAATTTACTGATCTTCCTCTGTTTTCAGTATTTCAAACAATACTTTTAAAAAAATATTACTTTTTAACTGTCATTTTTCTTCATTAAAAAACTGTGCAAAAAGTTGTTTTTCTCCCAGCATATGAACATGGATGTGAAGATACTGAAAGCAAAGCACTATGTCTTTGATCTCTCCTGACCTAATGTGTACCTCCTTTGACAGTTATGGAGATAACGGACAATCTTTGATGAATTTGTTCCTGTCTTGCTGAGATAGAAAGTCAATCCAATTCTCCATTTCTCAACTCTGTGTGATAACAATTAGTGCCAATGTCTTGTCAACTGTGTGCTCATGCAGGCCTTTCATATGGTAGTCAGTATATATTGAATGGAAACTGTGCAACAAGAAGGTAGATAAAAACTGGGTCAATATTTTAGGGTCAAGTACTTCAGGATTCAGTGTCAAACAAAGCCCAAAACTGAATATTAAGTTATTGTTTCCCCTAAGAATATGGAAGTGCTCTATTCGAATGTTATATGAAGGTCGTGCTGATCTAGCAACATTTTAAATGATCATGAAAAATTATTCTTGGATATTAAAACATAGGGTAGAATACATATTTTGAAGTATATTGCAGGATACATGTGACATACAGTTAACCTATTGAACACTATCTATAAGCCCATTCACAAAGAAGATGCATACTGCAGAATGCAGCTCTTTAATTTTGCTGCAGAGGTATAATGAGATCCAGGGATCTTATTTCAAGGTAAAGCAAGATAAATTCAAGGTTGAAAAGGAAAGTACATATTTCTAAAAGTAAAAGTAATTAATCTTTAGAAAATCTTATCTAGGGATGTTGTGGATTTTTCACTGCCTGAAAACTTTAAATGAATCCAGTGTCTTACAAAAGAGATATTCTAGCTAAAAAGGGAAATATGAGCTTATATGGATTATAATAGAGTATTTCTATGGTGTGTGAGTATCAGAGGCTAGACTGGAAGACTGTCATAGTTCCTAGGACTCAAAGACTATCAGCTTGTCTGCTATTAATTTAATCAAGATTTGTGTTCTAAAAAAAAAAAGGATAAAAAAGAATTTATCACTTTTTTTTTCTTAGTAGACAAGGATTTAAAGTGATAGATGTTCACTTTCAAGTTAGAATTCTTTTGCAGGCAGATGTTCTGTATTAACAAAGTTCAGCAGTGACAGGTTGCTATTCTGAGTTCATTAACAAAGTACCACCAAATAATTGGTGGGTTCTTCTGATGTGCATAAGAGTTTCAAGTTTCTGTAATACTTTGAATTAATGAACAAACTATAGCTGATTATTTGGTTTGTTCTTCTGAGGTGGGTGAGTAACAACTTTAACAAATGTCCGAAGTCTTGCTATAATGCAGGAGCTAATAAGTAATTTTTGCAATAATATAGTTAGTCTTATTATATGTTTAAATTACAATCTTATAATTTATGCATTCATTCTGCAATAGTACTAAAGTTAATCAGGTTAAAATGGGTTAATTAGATTATACTCTTATTATCATAAAAAGCCAAAAATATTTCTGAGCAATTTATGTTACTGGACAATTCTGATTTTAAAATCTGACCATATACAGAGGAACAATAACTGAATAAGGGTGTAGAAGAGAATATATAAGGAAATACTTTCCTCATACAGTGTGTATGTATATAAAATATAACATGTATACAGGTCATACATATGTAATATACCATTTGTAGATTTTTTACTTATTTTGTTTTAAAGAAGCATAGAAAAGTCCTTAACACTCTATTGAAAATTTCCAAAACATTCACACAAATGAGAAGAACTGACTCACAAATTTCTTTGAATACAATAGAAAAAACTCCCACAACTCCCAGGAGGTTTCTTAGCAATGGACAGTTTAGAGAATAGTCAACAGATATGAACACTTGAAAGTATTGTGAAATAATTGAAAGACAGGAAGAGGAGAAACATACAGACAGAAAATTTTAGCTTAGATTTGTAAGAAATGGAAACCCAAATATTCAGACTATGTAAACACAAAAAGCATTTTTGAATTTTACTTATTTTCAAGTTTGCTAACACTGAAATTGAGGCATTCTTCAACAAGTGCACAAGTATTTACTGTTTGACTAGAACATATATATTACTAGTGGCTTTAGGCAGAGGCTAACATTGGAAAAAATGTATTTTAAACCGTAGGAATGTCTTTGACACAGACAGTGTGTGAGACAGTCATATGTAGTTCATCAGAGCACCAGATACTACAAACACTAGAGGTCAATACCATACGTTATACTGAGTATTGCATTACAAGCATAGTTAAACAATATAAAACATCAAATATAATTCCCATTGAGTTTTAGGGTAGTAATGCAGAAATTATTCTGGCATTTATAATTTTTTCACAACTACTTGGTTATATCAAAAAAGTGTAATTGGTGGGTAAACTTAAAGAAAATTTTGACAGTTGCCAAAGACAGGATCTCAGAAAGAATTTAAGTTCTTGAAGTGGAAGAGCAGCATATTTTGAAGTCTTAGTCTAAACCTGTGAGGTCCAGAGCTCCCACAGAGCTCTTTCTTATATTTGACAGGTCTGTAATCTGTAAGCACTTCAGTTCTTGACCTTAAAGTTGTCCAGATGCTTAAATCACTGTTACCACAGTTGTCAGAAGTATCTCAATCCTCGTAGTTCAGCAATTCAGCTCTAACTCAGGGATCCAAAAACTAGGCACCTACTGCCTTCCTCCTTTGAGGGGTATGATCTGCTAAGCTTCCTCAGACTTACAGGTTACTGAGCATGCAGTGATAGCTGCTTCCTTTTAAAGCATACCTAGAGAATAAATCTCCCTTTTCACTTAGAGATTTGGTTATTTTAATATGACAGTGTGAATCCTGGTTCGTTTCCTTCTGTACTGAAAAAAAAAATCTTAATACTACTTATCTCTTTAGACTCACCAACTTTTTTGAGACTTTATGAACTTCAGTGCATATGTCTGTGAACAAAAACGCTTTCCACCACAGATAATAAACTTATGTCTTCATGATGAATTCCTAAATGAAAGGAACTAGGGAAAAAAAAGTGCAAAACAAGCTGATGTGTAATCCATACAGCTTTTCCGAAGGAGAGGAGTTTTGTATGTTTTATCCAATGATGACATGATGTCAAATAAATGTAGGTAAGTCACTAGGACTGTACTAGTACATTCAGCGATGTACTAGTACTGTACTGCTGTACATTCAGCAATGAGTTTGAACTCAGGTGGGAAACTGCTGAATTTATGGTGAACTTGTGTAAACTATCTACTACAAAATACACGCTGTCAGAAGACCGTCAGGTTGCTAGCATAACTTTTATCTGAAAAATAAAAGGACTTAAAAGGAAATCCTGGAACTATGGGGTGAGTCTGATTTCCATTCCTTGCAAAATGATGATCTACAAAATGGTGAAGCACAGGTGTAATCTCAATGTGTTAGGTGCCAGGAAACATGGAGTTCTATAAAAGTATGAGTAAGCAAGTGGGTAAAGGAGAGGCAGAAGATCTAATGTGTATTGATTTGGAAATTAAAATCCTTGAGAAGTTTCTATTT
This sequence comes from Certhia americana, assembly GCA_018697195.1. Lineage (NCBI taxonomy): Eukaryota > Metazoa > Chordata > Aves > Passeriformes > Certhiidae > Certhia > Certhia americana. The sequence goes on along the minus strand of CM031860.1, from coordinate 47,483,794 downwards.
AAAGGCCGTGTAAGAAATTCATTTGCTATTAGTGTGGGGAAAAACTAATGGCTTAATAGGATGCCAAGATGAAGAGTAGGCCACAGCTTAATTTTAGATCTCTGTTCAGGGGGAAGAAGAGTATGGATCATCATAGATCAGTGATGTGTGCATTTTTATTCAATATTTTCACAGATGACCTTGAGACAGGGAATGTGCAATTAAATATTCAAGTTTTCAGATATTACTGAGGTCTTTCAGACACTTAAGTGTGACATTAATGGTGAGAAACCCCATAAGCAGATCAGTAAACTCAAGTATCAAGTAAAGAAATGCAAGATGATCATTTATGTGAGTAAACAGGAGGTAATGGAAAGTAAGTCATACTTTTAAAACTGTGAACTTGAAAGTGGAAGTTAAAATTCAGGAAGAATATTTTGGGCTCTCTGGCAGTTTTCTGAAATCATCAACTCAGTGTGCACTTTGTTCTCAAGAACAAACAAAATATTTGGCATCATCAGGAAACATATTGAGACTAAACCAGAAACAAACATGTTTTTTCTCTGAAAAACATTGATGCACTTGATACAGTGCTTTTCCTTGCATCTCAAAAAGGCTATAATGTAGTCAAAAATGATGCAGAGAAATCAACTTCTCATGCTTATGGCAATGAAACGTTGTCTCATATTAAAAGATTAAAATTGTCATAATATCATAAAATGATTTGCATTGGAAAGGACCTTAAAGATCATTTTATTTCAATCCCCCTGAAATGATCAGAGATTCCTTCCATGAGGGAGGTCCCATCCAGCCTGGCCTTGAACACTTCCAGGGATGAGACATCCCCATTTTTGTCTTTCTTCTCAGGCCTGCTCTCAATCCATTTTCCAGCCTGCATTTCTGCTTGTGATTGCCCCAATGCAAGTGCAGAAATTTGCACAGACCCACCTCTCAGGTGTGTCAGGGTCCATCTGGGTGACATCTCTTCCCTCAGGGTGTTGACTGCACCACACAGGGAGGTGTCATTGGCAAAATGACTGAGCTTCCCCATTTTGGGAAGAAAAGCCTGGGCAGATGATAACTCTTGGTAAAGTCATGAAGGCAGTAATTAAGGCTGTTATTCATCAAATCCCCCAGTACCTGAATAAACTCACCGAAACTAGCAGGATGAGAGCTAAAAGAATGTACTGCCTTATTAGAGTGATTAGTGAGTTAGTGACGTGTATGACAAATAACACCAAGCAGGTGGTCATAGAGATAAATAACACCAAGCAGGTTCAAAAATCAAATTCCTGGATAACACTGGACACTCAACTCAGGGATGTATTCCCTGCAATTCCTTCTGCAAACAATTTCTTCTGAGAAGATAAGGATAGCGGATGGCAGACAGTGGAAGGACTTGTGTGTGATGGCTAAATAGTGCCTCCTACTTTTGCAGAGAAAATGCTGAGTTACGTTAGTGTTTAGCAAGCTTCCACAGGATGATGTTATCAGTGTCCCACCAAGGTTAATACAGTGAGTCCAGGGAAAAGGTAATGAGGGATCATGGGAACCTGCATTATCTTATTCTCCACAATAAATGAAGAATAATTGTTGAAGGATAATTTGAGGTAAATGTAACCAATGCCTTAAGTCTTAGCATTTTAACTGCTGCCTTAAGTTTTAGTATTTATATTTTTTAGATTCTGTGCTGTTTTGGTGGGTAGTTTTAAGTTTCATATTAAGTGCTACTAAACTCTCTTCACAGAGTAGATAGACAAAACAATTCCTTCTCTAGCTTGATACCAAGGACAACTTTCAGGCCCAAGAACAAAAGCAACGGTGAAGTGAGAAAAAAAAATAAGGAGGATGGAGCTTCATAACTTGAAGCTATGGTTGGACAATTGACTCTAATAGGCTAATGGACCAAAACTTATAAAAGTGTGACAACTCATGATCAGTTGTTCATTTTGTGACCATTTTGGGTACATCTTGGGTGTGGTCCAGCCGGGCTCTTGTGCTGCCCTGGATTACCCACTGAGGCCTTTTGACAAATCCCTGCTTTATCCTTTTGCTCTGTCTAGTCTCTGTTCCAGGTCAGCCTCCAGAAGGCATCATAACTATATAAATATTGGGAGATTTTTATTTATTTAAAAAAAAAAAAAAGAAAAAAAGAAAAAAAAGGTGGGCTAAATTTAAGTTATAAGGAGATACACATCCATGTGATCCACTCTCCAATGTTTTCCTATTTGAAGAAAATAATATGAGGCAGGCGGTCTAACTATAATGTAATTTTGCTACATATTTAATTAGTGGGGAAAAACAGGCTTAATGAAAATTCTTTATAGTTCCACTTATCATTTTCCTGGAGGATGTATTTCTATTAATTTTACAGGAAAAAATTCATATTTGTTAGGATAACTCCAACTGTCTTCTGAAGACCCACCTATAATTAACATCAATAACTTAAAGATCTCTGCAATATTTCTACTTTTTCTTCCTAATTATTTGCATTATTTGCATTTGATCTTGGATAAATGTAATAATTGATTACCTTCATAATTTTCCCAGGTCCTGCTAATGCAGTAAGGGTTGTAAAAAGGGATCTCAAATTAATATTAATGACAACTCGTATATTTGCATTCAGCCACGTTGGGGATATGTTGGAGAAAATGTACTGTCATTCATTTTACTTTACGATACTTTATGAGTTTTGAAGCTATTCAAGCTCTGAATCTTCTTTTAGTTTCACTCAAATTTTCATCAATTTTGTGTTGCTGCTGTGTACTGCACTAGGATCAATAGCCAATTTGAAAAGTCTTTTGTAATCTATTCATTATTTCATGCATAATAAAGACATTTTACATACATTTTCTATACCAGCATTTTGCAATGATATCCAGTCCATTAGGAAATCAATAACACAATTTTTTTGAAACAGAGTTTATCACAGAAGAAATAGTGCAAAAATTAATTCCTAACAAAGCATAAATCCAAATGTGCATGGTGTGAATTGTTAAGAGATAAGGCTTTTACATGTATTGTCAGAATTCAAAAATACATTTTATCTCTCTCCAGCTTAGGAGGAGATTTTCTGTTTTGATCATAGATTAAACATGTACAAAAGATTTACTTGTATGCCCAGGAAGTTTCCTGGTAGCCTTTATGATTAGGCCCACTATCCAGGGAGTATTTTGTACTTGAAAATGAAGGGACAATCAAAGAATTAAGATTATCAGTAGAATATCTGCATTTAATTCTTGTTTCTATTAAAGACTTTTTACATAATGTAGAGGAAATGATTGTTCTATGATACAATACCTTATCTCTAATCTTCAGAGGAAAGAAAGTGTTTGCCTTGTCTGTAATTTCTTTGAAGCACAGATTGTCTCCTTAAATGCATTTTCCAGCATAAAGTACAATGGAACATCTGATTTGTGTGAGAGCCTTTCAGTGTTACTGTGATACGAATAAATAATAATTAGTAACAGATGTTTTGTCTATTTGCTTTATGAAGTGTAAGTTCATGAAAGAAAGCAAATTTTTCCCTGTAAGCTGGAAAGAACTCAGAGGTCAAATTTTAACTATTATTCCAATGAAAAATAAGGTTTGCCTTAGGCTGTTGATAAAGAGTATATTTTCATAAATTTCTCCTATTTCCTGTAAGTTGTGTTAGAATTATTACCGTGATTTTAGAGTTTGAGCATGCAAAAATATTAAAAGCCCCCACAGATTGCATTTTTCCCTTTAGCTGTACTATAAAGATAACATCAAAACTTCCCCAGAGCCTTCAACTACCTTATTGCTTTAATAAGTAAAGAAATAGCAAGATTTAGGAAAATTTCAGTGAGATACTTATGCTTGCAGAAATACCAACTAGTATCTATCAAGCATCATTGTTGTAAGTAACAATGTTTTGCAGAAAGGTAGATTTGCATTTTTTTTTATGTTGGCAATGCTTTAGTACATAGACCTCACTCATTTTAAGCAAAAAGAAAACTCAATTTGAGTTAATTCCAACAGTCTCACCTCATTCTTCCTGTCTGAGGATGGAATCAAGAATAGGAAAAAACAAATTATTACCATGATGTTTTATTTATGGGTCAGTGACTTGAAGGAAGGAAACTGCTGTCTCTGGTGTTATCACCTTTTACCTTGTAGGGTTTTTATATTCTCTTGAAATTCTCAGCTCATCAAATGAAACAAAGTCAAAGGATTAAAATAAATTTATGTTCTGATACTTTCTAAATTGCTTTATTATATATATATATTTCAGAGTTAGAAATAAATAAACTTTAATGTATTTAACAATGAAAAAAGATTGAATATCAAGAGAAGAATTTTAGAATTTATAAAGTAATTTGCTTATTTGAAGTACACAGATGATGGAGAGTGGTCAGTTTAAGTGATTTTTATCTCCTGATTTGTTGACTGCATAGTCACTCATATCAATACTAACTTTGGAAATGAATGACAGGAGGGATTTACAGTCTTCTTCCATAGGCCAGCAAGAATACAGGAAGGAAGAAGCTTTCTCTTTGAATATATACAGCAGCTAAATTTATATTGCATTAGCATTATTCCCTGAACTTCTCCTGCAGTCCTGTGATATCTCAGGATCCTTAACTGAAGAAGCAGATCATTTGGCTATTTCCATGAATGTTAAAGGGACAGCAAATTAGAAATAAAGATTAGAACCAACAACAGCTTATTAGATGAAATGGCTCTAACCCCCTCTATCCTTATCATTAGAGTCTCACTGTCTTTTGGCTTCTTATTTTCAGAATTCTGACTGTTTCTCTGAATGTATTATGCTATCTGTTTTAAAACATTTTGCGTTTCTACTAAGTTAGGGAGTGTAGGATATCTCTGCTTCACATCTTTCCACATGCATGCACTTTCTCCAACACTCCTTTATGTTTCCCCACCATTCCCATTAATGGTAATCACTAGTTCGCTTTTCCTTCCTTAGACTCAAACGCTTGCTGTGAGAAGCATGCTTTAAATGTCAGCAGTCTCTTTGACTCAGTCTCATTTTCTTATGCTGTTTGCCAGTTTTGCTTATATGAGAATTGTTCCGTCTAATGCTCTAAAGCTCTCTTAGCCAGATCCTCATCAAATGTAAATTTACTTAACATCATTGGAAGCACTCGAGCTGAAAAACTGTCTTTCTATGCTTCTTACCCTTCAGAGCGTAATAGCTGTATAAAAGGCCGAATCAGAGTATTGCTGAGGTTGGAAGGGGCCTGTGGATATTTTCTTGTGCAAGGCACCTACTCCAAGCAGTCACCTAGACCTGGTTGATCAAGGCCATATCCAGACATTTAATATCTTTCAATATCTCTGGGGATGGGGACAGCAAATCCTTTCTGGGCAATCTGTTCTGATGTTCAGTCAACCTCAAAGTAAAAATATGTTGTCTTATGATAAGATAGAATTTTCTGTGTTTAGTTGGTGGACATTTACTCTTGACTATTCCCAAGGTAGCATGAAAAAGAGCCTGTCTATTTCTTTACTTTCTCCTATCTGGTATTGGCAGACACTGATTAGATTCCTGAACCTTCTGTTTTGCAGGTTAAACAGTTCTCTCTGCTTTTCCTCATAGGCTGTATAGTCCAGTCTCTTAATCATCTTAGTAGCCTTTCACTGGCCTCTCCAGTATTGCCATATCTCCCTTATACTAGGGAGCCCAGCACTAGACACAACACTTCAGGTAAGCACTACCAGTGCTGAGTAGAGGGGAAGAATCCCGTCCTTTGTGCTCTTGGCAACACTCCTCCTAAGGCAGTGCAGGAATCAACTGGCCTGCTTTGCTCTGAGGGTGTATGGCTGACTCCTGTTCAGCTTGCTGTCCATCAGCATCATCCTTCAGTCATCTGGTCCCTGCATATTTCCATGGTGTTCTTCCTTTTCAGATGTCTTCCCTTTGCTGAATTTCATAAGATCACTTTCAACCCATTTTTCAGCTTCCTGAAGTTCCTCTGAATGACAGCATAACATTTTTTGTGTATCAGCACCTATCCCAGTCTCATGAAATTCACATAATTGCTGGGGGTACACTCTGTCTTATCACCTATATAATATATAAAGATGATAAACAGTGTTGCCCCATTACTGATCCATTTGGTTTATCATGATTAGAAGTCCAGCTGGACTTCCTTCCCTGATGATAAGATTTCAAACCTAGCAGTACAACCAGTTTTCAATTCACTGTACATTTATCAAGAACATATTTCACCAGTTAGTCTATGAGGATTTCATAGGAGACTCAGGTCATGATAATGTCTGCTGTTCTCTCCTTGGCCAGTGAATGAGCCATTTCACAGTGGTCAGGACCCAGTTAAAGTCATGAGGTTCAGCCATGACTGAACCTCAGTCACCTTTCAGACCTTCATGTCTAAAAAGTGGCTTCCACATTTAGCTGTTCCATCATTTTCCAAGAGTTTGAGGTGATCACATTGAAGTTCTCCAAACCTTCCTCCGTTCTGTTCTTGAAAATAGGAGTGACATTTTCTGCAAGTCCACAACGATCCCCCTCTCTTTCCCTGTTGGCATGGCCCTTCAAAGATAACCAGAAGTGGCCTTACAGTGATATTGATCAACTCCCTCAGTGCTTCTCTATGGAGGGTGCTTTCCTTGCTCCAGATTTTCTTATTGTTCTCAGGAACCTGGGATGTTTTTAGGCAAATCTTCCTATTGATGACTGAGGCAAAGCAGGCGTGGAGTACCTCAGCTTTTTACGTGTTCTTTTTTACCAGGTCCCCTACTCCCTGGAGAAGTGGGCACACATTTACCTTCATCTTCTCTTTGCTGCTGATGTATCTGTAGAAGCCTTTGTCTTTACTCTTCACATTTCTCTCCAGATTTAGCTCCAGATGGGCTTTGACTTCTATGACCACATCCCTGCATGGTCCCTGTGTAACCAAGCAGTCAATGGCTCTGTATTCCTGGGTGATTCAAATTTTCTTCTACCTCTTTCATGCTTCCTGTGATATCTGACCTCATTCAAAAGCTTCTTGCTAATCTGAGCCATCTTTGTTTGATTTTCTACAATCTTGAATTAAATGCTCTTGATCTTGGAAAAGCTGATCCACAAAAATCAAACCACTCTTTTGGACCCTTCTTTTGCACAGGACTGTCACCAGTGGTACTCTTTCAAGCAGAATCCCTGAAGTGTCAAACATCATCTTCTCTGCCTGGAAAAGCATATATTCTGTAGCTACTCCCATAAATAAGTCTCATCAACTCTGTTTTATCCAGTCTATATTTAAACAAAAAAATACTAATAAACTAATTTTGCCACTAATTATAATAAACTAATTTATTCCACTGCTGCTGATAATGTTTTAACTGACTTTTCATGTTAAAAGATATAAAGCCCCAAAATCACAGAATCTCACTATATCAAGTTTCTGCTCTGCAAAATAATTGAAAAGAACAATTAATTATTTCCATGCTACAAAGATGCACAGTTTGAGATGAGGTTAGAGCTGTGTTATGTTAGGTGTGCTATAAGACATGTTAAAAGAGAACTTGTAGTCTAAACCTTATAAAGTTCCCAATATAAGCCAACAGAGCAAGAATAAATAAAGCGTCTTGTCTGCACCCTTGCAAGATGACAGCAACTCACATTTAGTTTAGAATCTAGCTTTCCAGCTTTCTAGGTTCTTCCTGTCTTCAATAAATCATGTTTTCCCTAGTAAGTATTTCCTGCGCTAATATTTTTCCCATTCCAAATGCCACAAGTGGCAACATTTATGCATTTTATTGTTTCTCTTTGTTCTATTGCTTGTTAGAACTCACTGACAACAAAGTCTTTAAAGATTCTTTTTCTTTTTTTTTTTCCTTTTCTTAAACTGATTTTAGATGGTTTCATTGTACCATCTTTGATCATTCTATATAATTCTTCCCCTTCTTTTGCACCTTCTCATATCCTAGTTGGAGCCTCCTTACACTGCTCCAACAGGTGAAGCATAAATAATGTTTTAAAAATTAATTCTCCATATGTTGTGGTCTACATATTCCAATAATTGTGGAAAACAGTTTCTTTTGGGGTAGAAGAACTATTTTAAATTTGGTGTTTATGCATTCATAACAACAGTTGAATTGGCTATGGTTTTATAAATGAAATTTATAAAGACCTCCTATCTCACTAGATGATCTAACTCTACTTAGAATGTCCTCATGTTTTCTTCCAAACTTTAAGGCTTCTTCCTACTTCCCTCTGAGCTGACAAAGTGACAATAAGAAATCCTTTATGCATATATGGCTTCAAATCAGCACTAAGAACTAGCAGGGTTTATCTTCATATGATCACAGCAGCATAATTTAATGGTTAGATATTACTACATTTAGTTTGTATTTCGTAATTTGTTTTTGTGGATTTGTAATCTCTTGTGATTGAATTTTAAATATATAATGAAAAAAATTTTCAGTTACTGTGCTCTTTCATGTCTTCCCTAATGATTTATAACGTTTCATAAGGAAAAGTTAGTTAATTTTTCGTAATTTTTGATAGAAATCACATCTGAAGCTGACCTATCTCACACTGTTAGGCGGTCTTTCTCATTTTTTATCCAAGGTGGTAGGCATGAACATAAAAAGTGTATTGTAGTGACTGTGCCGAAAAACTAAATCATCCGATTTGAGGAGATTGTTATGTTCAAAAATCTGTTAGAGATAATGTATGCATAACTGGGGGAGAGGAAAGGATACTGGAAGTTGTGATGCATCTTTTATTGACTGATTATGAAGTAATGCATTCCAGAACGACTACAGTAGCATTTACAAAGCTGAAGTAAGACACTCTGTCACTGATCTAGATATTTGCATTTTTACTTTTATTAGTAGAACAAGAGTATATTTTTCAAGCAATAATGGGAATTAGCTTTGTACAACTTTGATCTAGTTACAATTATTATTCCAATGCATTGGTATTGCTCAACTCAGAATTTTAACTATTGCTTTCCATGAAAATAGATTTAGTTGAAATCTCTGCCTTCAGTAAGAAGGAAAAATATTTTAAACCCATGCAATATTATATTTTTTACTAATGCTTTATTGTTTTAAAGTAAAAGAATATTGTACCTTTTTGTGATGAAATACAGTTAAATTTATACTGGCATTTTCATATTAGGATATGCAAAGGCTGTGCTGGGAGGTGAAAGTAAAAACCATGGCATGCTAGTGAATAGACCATATTAGAGATTAGAATAAATTAAAGAGCTTCTCCTGGCTTTCTTTCCAATCTTATCTAAAAGTGAAGCTAAACTGTAGTTATTGTTTCCCTCTAACTATGCTAGAGCTGTTAGAACTTAGTGTGAAAATGCTTTCTGATGAGAGTTTATAACTGCCTTTTTCAGACCAGTGAAGAAAATGTTTAAAAAAAAGAGTATTTTATCTTCAAAAAACATCTGGGTGCTGGACCAAGACCTGACAATGTATGTTCTATTCCTGCCTCTGAATGTCTGACTTTGTTTAGTAACTCATATAACCACTTTAATCATCAGCACTTTTGTATTTTATTTACTTTAACTGAGAAATAATTGTATCAGGGACTGTTCAGTTATCTTCTCTCCATCACTCCAAATAAATAATCACAAGAACTTATTGAACAGTTTGTGTTGTATTTCACAGATGAAAACAAAAGCGGTTCATACCGACTTTGATTATGTGCTAAAACAATTAATGTAGCACTCCAAATCCTATGGGGGGAAAAAAATTAAAAAAAAGATTTTTAAGTACTTTCCTATAGATTTTAAAAATCTCTTCTTATGGTTGCACAGAAAATAACTAGAAGTTTGTTATTGATTGAGGTACCTGGGTGACGTGGGTGACCAGTAACTTCAGCTAACCCACAGTTCTTTCTGGCTGTTATCCATGAGTGATGAATAGAGAAACCTAACTCAGTCTAGAGAGTGATGGTGAACGTTTAATTTCTGAGGGAAAGAAAAAATTATAATCCTTTCTTCCTTATACGCACAAGGAAATTCTGATTAGTACAATTTTTGGAGGTGTAATTATAGAATGGAAGTGTGTGCACTTTCGATGTTTCGTATGTTGGCTGGTTAGTCCGCTTTATTTTGCTATTTGTACTTGCTAAATTGGTTAAAAAAGAATGATCAGCAAATATAAGGACCAAATTGCACTTTCCTCAGCTGAACTGTATGAAAGACCCCAGAGACAATCCAAACAAGCCTGGAATGGTCCCTCAGGAACCTAGAAATTCCATTGGCCTCTTTAAGACTCTCTTCTCTGGGGAACAAATCCCTGCAGTTGCTTTTAAAAGTTGAGGGTTAAAAGCATTTTTGTTGCTGAAAATGCACATTGAAGCACATGTAATGCTTTTATGTGCATTTTTCAGTGAAAATACAATACAACTTTTCAGAACCCTTGAAAAGAATCACAGATTTGCTTCTGTGGTTGAATTCAGAAAGGTATTTTCAGGCAGAGCTGACTGACACTCTGAATATCCCTTCTAGAAAAAATTTTGATCTTTCCAGAAAGCTTTCATTTTGAATGAGAGTGAATTTAAGAACCTCTTCCATTTCCCTTCACTGGAAAAATAACTGTGAAAAAAAAGAAATACTTTGTTTTGGTTTTGAGGGTTATGTTTGTTTTTTAAAAGAAATTTGTCAATTTCTATACTTTAAAGACTATTCCTTGGGTTGCTAGCTATAGAAGGATCCAAATAATTCCAAGAATCCAAAGCAATCAAATGTCATTGAGAAAATACTCTGAAAATTAAGACTTACAAATGTATTATAAAGTTTAGGTTCTGCATAGTATGCACTGTGAAGAGAAAAAAAAGTCATATTATCAGTACATTTCCTGATATTATATATTTTCCAAAAAGGGCAGTGGGGTTCTGGGAAACTATGTAGACTAGCTGAGCTATCTCTCTCTTCAGTGATGCATTTCCTCATATTACAATTGATCTTGCCTCACTGAGTACTTAAAGGCAAACTTTGATTGCTTTCATTTCACAGATGATTTTAGTAGGATGTGTTGCTGGAAGCTCTAGGACTTTTTTTTTATCACCCACTCTGAAATGCACATGCATGAATATCCTGTACCAACCAAATTGTGTCCCTCAACCAGTTCTTCATGGAGTCCAGTCTGTCTGGTAGAGCTGCACTTATACAACTCTTTTTAACGTTGATATTTTGCTGTAGATAACAAGGAGAGCTGCTGACTGAGAGAGCAGTGAAAGCAAAAGGTAGCTTTTTTCATGCCTACTCCAAAATACTCCTGCAAAATAACTCCAGAATGCTATAGTCCTTGAATAGAGAGGTGCGAGGGTGGTGGCAGAGTCTCAGGAATTTGGGCCACTAGAGTAGGAGTTAATTGATAAAAGACTGCAAATACAGTGATATCAGAAGAGAATTAGTACAGAAGTATATATTAATATCTATCTGTCACCCTTAATACTGTGATTCTACTGTGGGGCAGACATGTTCCCCATATTTAGAATAAACGAAGATATTTCCTATTCCTTTTTGTACCATGGCTTATCTTCAACAAGTGAGGGATGCTTGAGATAAACAGTGCAAAGGAGCAACTTGATCCTCAAATGACTCCTCTGTGAAATTACAGCTGCACTCAGAAAATGCCAGACCAGACATCCTATTTCCTGGCATGTGCTGTAATGAGTGAGAAATGGTGAAATATAGGATGTATGACGCGGCCCGCCGGAGTCCGGCTAGCTGGGGGTCAGATTCCTCCGGGCTGCCACGCCAAGAGTGGGGAACCACCTGGGCAATAGTCGTGCCTCAGGTGGAACCTGGCAAGCAGGGCACTCGCCGATCACAGAGAATCCACCCACCACGTCGAGGTCGGATAGAGGAGAAAAGGGGAGGCCACTCCAAGGTGAGGTTCCAGCGGCTTTATTGTAGGCACAGCTGAAGGGGACACCAAAGAGAGAGACCCCAAGCACTACTGTGCATGGGGTTTTATAGTGGGGTACACAAAGGGGAGGATACAATCATTCAACCAATGGTAGGGGTACATGGGAGGAGTAAGGGGATCACCCCAGGGTCCCTGGGGCCAATGGGGTAAAGGGGGAGGAGAAGGGAGGTCACATGTACCAAAGGTACCTGGAGGGAAGGGAGACACCCAGGAACGCCTAGGGGATGGAATGCCTTTAGGATTGGGCGAGGGAAGGATGGATATGGAGGGTTCTGGAAATATGGGTAGGGCTAGGTGGATTGACACTGAAGGTGCTGGAAAGAGAGGAGGGGAACTTCCATATAGGGAGAGAACTGGGGTGGATACAATGTAGGAGCGAACCAACCGGGGAGAGGATTAGGGGAACATGGAATGAACCAACCGATAACAGAAGTGCAAAACACCAAATAACATGTAGAAAATAACCTTGGCTGCAACAGATGTGTTTGTTCTCCTTTGCTTTATGTGTATCCTAAAAAAAAATGCCAATAACTCAGCTATGTGTCCTCGGCTAAGTGCCCATTCAGAAATTTGAACCTTATGTATATTTTTTTCTTTCTCTAGACAGCATCTTGCTAATCATGGGTATCCTGGTTTCAGCTGGAACAGAGCTAATTTTCTTCACAATATCTGGTACAGTGCTCTGTGATTTGGATTTACTAGGAGAATAATGTTGATAACACACCAATGTTTTAACAGTTGCTAAGTAACTTGCTCTAAATCAAGGACTTCTTGTGTCGCATGTTCTGCTGGTGAGCAAGTGCACAACAATATAGGAGATAGCATGGCTAGGATAGCGACCCAAACTGGCCAAAGGGATATTCCATACCATAGGATGTCATGCCCAGTATAGAAACTGCTGAGAGCCACCAATTGCTGCTTAGGGGCAGGCAGTGGGTTGTGAGCAACCGTATTTTGTATCACTTGCCCTTCCTGGGTTTTATTTCTCAGTCTCCTTTTGTTGTCTCTCTTTTTATTACTACATTATTTATTTATTATTATTATTATTATTATTATTATTATTATTATTATTATTATTATTATTATTATTATTATTGTTGTTGTTATTGTTGTGTTGTTGTTGTTGTTGTTGTTGTTATTATTATTTTACTTTATTTCATCTGTTAAATGGTTGTTATCCCAAAACATGGGCAACATTTTTTTTTAATTTTCCTTTCTATCCCATGGAGGAGTGGAAGGGTGAAATGTAAACAAGTGTCTGCATGGTACTTTGTTGCAAGCTGAGGTTAAACCAGCATAATGGGAAAGTGATGAATTATCCCCAAGAGGTACTTATACCCCTTTTGCAAGGTTACCGAAGAGACCTTCATTTGTGTTCTCTTATATATCCCTCTTGACTAGTACCTGTGTTTGCACAAGTTCTCTGAAACACTTTGCCTGTTTTGTATTCCTATCACAAGTGGCCTAAACATAGATCAACAACCTGAAATACCCCATTCAATTCTGTAAAGTAGTAGTATTCTAAGAAAAACTTAAAATCTGTTTTGTAACACCTAGCTTTGAATTTTCTTCTAGAAGAAAATGGGGAATATGACCATTACAGGTCTATTTTTGAAGCTGAAATCACAATTAATGATGTGAATCATAACTCATTTTCACTAAATGGTGGATGTAAAACCAGCAGGTGTAATGTATCACTACTTAGAGACTGAATAGTACTGAATACAGTGATCTATTCACCTAGCCATATTCTTTGTATTGTAGGAATATAAATTTTTAAATATATTTCAGATGGGACCTTGATGGTTGTCCACAATAATCTGCTAAATTTAGCTGTCAAAACCCCCCCCAAAAGGTATCAGGTCTAGCCAAATCATTATGATTTCTGCATAGTCAATGAAAGCCAAACCACAGACTCTTCCCCCAGGCCTATGCAGTGACTGTAGGGAGCCTATACAATGATTGTAGGTATCTGTCTGACTTATACAAGTTAAAAATTCAGTAAAACCATTTCAGCTCTATATTGTGATGATACAGACTTATTCCATTTTCTGTTTCATGTATATCTTATATACCAAATGCCCTGGGACTCAGTGAAGGATTTCCTTCAATTTAGTCATGAATGCATTGGCCTTAAATTGTAATTCACTGTAATATTGTCTCCACTGTGGGCTCATCTGCTGACCACAGAGCCTCATGAGAAGCACCTGCTCTGAAGTTTTTCACACTGTATAAGACTTTGGCTAAAGAAAATAGAAGAATATGCTATGCCTATTCTGAAAAGCAAAGTGTTGAGCTGAAAGTAGGTTACCAGTGGAGTTTCTTAAAGCCAGGCTCAGGCATTTAATATATTCATTTATGACCCTGGCACAAAAAACAAAAATGTCTTAATGAAATTTGTAGATGGCATAAAGGTGAGAGGAACTATAAATACAAAGTAGCACTTGAATATTGTGTAGAGTTAAGAGACCTTGAGGACCAGGGTAATAGAATTGTAATAAGATTTAATAGTACAAAATAAAAGGTCACAGAATTTCACCTTTTCATCTTACCCATCATTACCTGTCTAAAACTTAGAGGCCTACTTTAACTTGTTCACCTGGGCTCCTTTAAATAATCATAGAGAAATGCCTCTCTATGAAGGACAGTTCTATGCTAAAGTGCTTATTAAAAACAGGAAGGTTGTACTGGCTTTTAGAGATGCCTTTCTCTACACTGCTTTTGGAGGAAAACTAGATGTCTGCTTAGCCTAGATCCCCATAAATACCAGCTTCAGACTTAATGTGAATTCTTGTTAAATGTTTATTGTCCTTTAGCTGGAAAGAGAAAAATCCGTTAGCAAACAGCTTCAGGGAATGCAAATATGGTCTTTCGATACATCAAGCTTAATATTTCTGAGAAAAAAAAGGAAATAATGAAAATCCCTGTAAAAATTCCTTGTGGAATATCTCCTTGGACCTTCACCATTAAAATTCAAGAAATAAAAATTAATTGTAGAGATACAAATAGTAATGAGGGAAAATAATTTTACAAGATGAACTGACATGAATATTTTACATATAGCAGATTGGAGATGAGAGACATACATTTTTTCTGATCTGAACCAATATATGCACCAAACATGCCTGTTCTGTGTGAAATAACACCAGCAATAAGTCAGGTTAAAAACCATAGAAGGTATAGCAGTGCTAGACTGTGCCTCACACAAAACATGCCACCAGTTGAGGTGACTGTCTTGTTTCTAAGATAGGCATGGCTGTAACTGCTGACAGCACGTAGACAGTAGTCAGTACTGGCAATGGTCTCCAACACATGGACTACATCTCCAAATCAGAATATGCTGGGTTAGATGAGCCTTGTGAAAAGATGATTGAGCTTGTAAGTTATTTAAAAAGTTACGAGACATGTTTTTTTTTCAAAAGTATGCAAAGCTTTTTTTTTTCCTAAATACTCCTTCACTGTTATGCCCACTGTTTGTGTATATATTCCAGCATCTGCAGTAGGCAAAAGCCCTAATATAATTATGAGTCCTTGAGTAGTTCTGCTTGAGCTGATTGAGTTCTGCAACGTGAAGTCAGCTGGAGTGCTGTACTAGTATGGATGCAGGCACAAGTCACTGCTTTTCAAGCAGTTAAATGTTTTGGGTAGCTCAGCTTTTGTAGATGTTGTTAAAAACAATAGAACTTCCAATTTTGAAAATCCCCATTTTCCTTCAAAACATGTTACATTTGCAGAATTTTCTAGTCATTCCCAAACTTTTCAGATTATTTCTGCCTGTCTAATTTACTAAAATTTTCCATCTTATGATTTCATTACAGTATTAAAAATATAGGAAGTGTTACTTTGGCTATTTCTTGAGAAGGGAACAATAAAATACATTTACAAAGAATGTAAACATTCCAAGATAATGTAAATCACTCCCTTGGCTGGGAATAAAACTTGCTAGGACTTGGAAGGCATCTTCTGATTTAAACTCATCAAATATCTGACCCATATGTATTATGAAAACATTGTACTGTAATCTGGAAAAATATGTGGGAGACATTTGTCTGGCTGGCAAAACCATGTTTCTTTAGAAAAGCTTTTTAACTCAAGTTCAGTTAGCTTTGCACATTTCCCTAACCCATGGACGGCATCTGAAACCCAAGTGTAATGTGAAAGTTAAAGAAGTGTTCCTAAAATAGATTAGATTTATTGCTGAGTTGGGAAATGAACAGTGCTGCCAGCTAAGGTAGGTATTTTTTTAACTCTGGTTTGTGTTAAGATGCTACCTTGAACTTGCAGATTGAGCAGAAACAACACTGAGCCTTGGAAATATGAATGCCATCTACTGGAAACGAGACATTTGTATTTGCTTTCTTTGTTGTCACCATCTCAACACTCAGTGTGAACTCCACCATGGCAAACTGTTGGAGCAAGTTATTTCTAGTCTGTAACGAGTACTTCTATCACATTATTATTGAAAAGAACTGGTCTCAAAAGTGAGCTGTAGACCATTCTTCACCAAAGTACAACTTTTTTAACGTTAGAATGAGTATGAACCGCTCTCCAACACTACTTTGAGTATAAAAGACTAAAGGTAAAATTGCCTCTATAACTACTAGAAAAATTCTCTCTGTATGTGTATATACAATTTACAGTTGGTATTTTGAAAGAAGAGGGACAAAATTTTCCAATGCATAATAAAAGTAAGTTTTACAGCGATTAAATTATCTGAAAAATTTGTCAAGTAAAATGAATAATTGTATGCAACAAAAGAATTAAAAGAAAAAGGAAACATATAATGAAAATACAAAAATTTAAAACTTGAATTTAATTATGCTTAATTGATTAAACTAAAATGAAAAATTAAAAGGATAAAAATTTGTATGAATTTATGAAAATAGGCTGTATGTGAATTTGAAAGAAATGTTTTGGGTTAACATTTTTTTTCGCTTTCACCCTGTTTTTCTTTTTCCCTTTGATTTACTGTCCTCCCCTCTCCTCCTTTTTATTTGTGATTGATCATTCCATATTTTTAAAATTTTTCTGTAAAGAAAATTATTTTTTAAAATAAGTACTGTTTACCAGTCTGTATGAACATTGTCACTATTATTTTGCAACTGCTATAGCACTAATTAAAACAACAATGATACAGTGATGTAGGAGGAGCTGTTTGGTTGTATGCTTTGGTTGTATGCTTAGATTTATTGTTCAGGATATTAGATAGCTAGGCTAGTTGTCTGAACTTCCATGGTTTATATAGTGAGATGTAGATTCCAGCCTGTACCTCTCTGGCAGGTGTTTCACACTGGGGGGACTTTCCTCCTGAAAGGGGCTGTGTCTCTGTGGGAAGTATGTTAGGAATCACCTCAGTGGTAGTGTTTTCTTGAACATAGTTAAGGCTCTCAGAATTGAATCTGATTATGAGCTGTGGCATGGCAACCTGAAAACCGCAGGCAAGTGCCCCAGATCTCAGACAACATGTTCCCAGGTTATGCCTGTCTGAGTTAGAGCCTCTGACTGGAAATGGGCAAGCAGGTGCAGCAATGAAAGTATAATGTGGATTTAAGGGCCTCTGTGACAATTTTTTTCTTCTCCTGATCTGTTCCTATCACACTGCATTACTTGCCAATGCAAGCACAACATGAGATAAACATATAATTCGACATATAAAGCTCCACAGCTTTGTCTTGTTTTTTTATGAAACTTTCATAACTATTAAACCAATGAGTCCTCAAATATGCTTGGCTTTAAATTTGTATTGATTATGAAAATAAAAGGTGTTTCAATCATTTATTAAAAAAATATCCTGAAGGAGTGAAGCTGTGTGTGCCATTTGCAGTGGGGTCTTAAGAATTGTGTGTTGAAGAAAGAGGGTGGCACTGTTTGTTAGAAGCATTTAAATCAAATGAATGCATGTAATTGTAGGTTTCATGCACAAATAGTGCTCAAAGTGAAAAAAAAGAGAAAAATTACACTAAACTAATTTTTCAGTGGAGTATCATAAAAAAACCTGGGAGAGAGCTCTGTTTCTCAATTCACAAGGCAGAGCAGTTTTCCTGTTGGAGCCCAGGACATTACTCTGTCTGTCCTGGATGCGCCCAGGTCCTGGTAAGGGGC
Source organism: Certhia americana (assembly GCA_018697195.1). Taxonomy (NCBI): domain Eukaryota; kingdom Metazoa; phylum Chordata; class Aves; order Passeriformes; family Certhiidae; genus Certhia; species Certhia americana. The sequence continues at coordinate 47,465,827 of CM031860.1, read as the reverse complement.
TCAGGGACTGTGGCACAATCAAAAACACCTGTGCCTTCCATTTTAGCCCATGGGAGAAATTACCAACTTTGTGTGAGGAATTACAGGCCACAAGAGTTTGAGTAGAATGATAGTTAATTTGTCACAGGGTAGAATTTTGGGGTTTTAGAATGGGGATTCAAGAGGTAAGATGGAGGAATCTGGGTGTGTCCTGTCCTTCTTGTTGTCCTTCATCTTCTGCTGTGATTGTGACACTTTCTAATTGGTTTAGAGTAGAGACAGACTGTCTAACATAAGTGATTGCTATGGGAAAATTATTGTAAATAATGTACACATAGTTTTTAGTATTAAAAGTAAACACCATTCTGAGGGTGGTGATTGTGCCTTGAGCCAACTTGCTGAGCAGATCTCTGCTAGTTGGAGAAAGAATGTAATAGATAACAAAAAATAAACAACCTTGGAGAAGCAGAATTGATGACTCTTGACTTTTTCTTTGGTCGCGGGGCTAGAAGAAAGGACTTTTTAAAATCTTGGGAGTCACAAAATCAGCAAACCCCAAGATTTTCCCAGCAATTTTAATGTATTTTGTGATATATTTTGTCAGTTCATGCTTTATCTAACATCTAACTACTCAAGGCATCCTACCATATTCCCTGTTATTAAAACCACCACAAAATATTAGTTTTTGATGTTAAGATTCTAAGACCAAGGCAGGACTTCTTTTTAAAAGTTTTAGAGATTGCTAAAGAACTTACTGAGTTGTGAGAGCAGAGAAACAGAAATATTCACCAAGATTAATTACTATTCTTCCTCTCTAGCAGGTGGGTAGAGATCAGAGGAGGTAAAGACTAGCATTGAAAATCCCACTATGGACTAGCAATGATGGCTAAAGGCAGATGAACACAGTAGCATATCAAACTGAGAAACTGAAGCATCACAGCAGATTTTTGTCTTCAGTGAGCTTGAATAATTATTTCAGCCCCTTGCTTACAAAGTTAAGATGTCAGAAAAGAAATCCTGTTTGGGAAATCTTGTCAATAGGAGAGAAGGTTTTGTCTCTCTCCAAAAATATGTCTGCAGGTCTTTCAATGTCTTGAGGGCGACTCTTTCTTCCTACAAATGTTCAGAAGTCAATGCTGAGTGAAGAAAGACCAATATTTCTCATTTGCAGCTCTCCTGCCACATCTTTTGTTGCTATAGCATACCATCCTTCTAAATTGCATTCTCTAACTCTAAATTGTTTGACTGTGACATGAGATCACAGAGAACAGAAGCATCCATGAGGAATCAAGATGAATGGAGGTGAAGAGTAAGACTTGAAAAGGAATGTCTCCTCTGAACTTTACTCCTTTGTTTTATTTTATTCCTCTCCATTAATGTCCTCTGCCTTCAAGAGAAATATGTACCATCTGCTCTTTCTGAGTCCCTGTCATACTGTAATAACTCCTTGATTTATTGCATGATTCACGGTATCCTTTCATTTTGGAGCACATATAAAACCTTTAGAAGAAGAGGATTTGGAGATTATCTAGAAAGCTATATTACTGTCTTTAGGGTACTTGTCTAAAGCTTTGAAAGAGACTCACATTAATGCCAGTTTCAGGAAGAATTTTTAGAGATTCACCTAGACTCCTTGGAACAATAAATATACACATGTCATAAGAAACTCTCCTATCACTTGAACATGTTTGTTACACATGAGGATATGAGGATAGATGTCTATGAGGATAGACGATGTAAATTCTCTTTACTGGAATCATACATTTGATTGCTTTTCTCAAGTAGATACAGTACTGAGCTAAACAGTCTAAATCTTAAAGAAGCAAATAATTGAGTAGACTTCATGTTTTGTGAATTCATTTTTTGTGTTAATGTCAGCATTTCAATCTTTTATTTTACAGTACTGCAGTAGTTTTTAAGAACTAGATGCAAGCTACAGACCTGACCTCTGTGGAGCTAAGGAAGCTAATTCACAGCAGAATTTGGTTATAATAATGGTTGTGTTCCAAATAAACAGTTTTGGAAACATGCTATCTGTACTTCATTTGCACTGCAGGACTTATTTGGCTTGAGGAATCCATATCCTACTACAATTTGCAAGATATGCAATTTCCTGAATACATGGGAAGCTTCAAGCCACTACTTGTTTAATTCCAAATATGAACATTAGATTGGGTATTTTCAAAGTAATTTTCTCCCCATCATGTGCCACTACTTCTACCTGCCAACATTTTATCAACATGTTTTCAATAGAAAATTCATTTCATACTTGCTGCTGGAGTTTATTCTAACAGCTGAATAGCCTGAACATGTTCAACATTATAGGTCAGAAGGTGCCACGGTGTAGAGCTGAGATAAGAGAAAAAAGAAGACCTCCAAGAAAGTAAGTTTTGACTTGTTTCTTCTGGTATGTAACAGCCAGCATTTTTTCCCTAACACTGTTTCCCAAGTGTTATAATTGGAAATGTAACATTTAGCTTGATAAGGGTCTTCTTATTTCAGTCAGAGACTCCTATTTCTGTTTAAGAGCATACTGCTAATGTATTTAATTGGAGTAATAAGAATAATTTGCATTCTACAAAGTACAGATTTGCTACAAATTTTTCTGTATTTTAAGCATGTTAAGAATCATGCTTATATAGAGGCCATTCTTGCAAAGCATATTCATGTTCTTGCAATGGACAGTCAAGGAGGTAATCTTGCAATCATTAGTCAAAAGTCTTACTGAAATCACTAGAAATATTTTCTAAAATATCAATGTTTTGTACATTTGTGTATTACAAAAAAAAAAAAAAAAACCAACCAAAACCAAAATATCCTCCAAAAAATCACATAAGTAAAAGCACAAATAAAAGCCTGAAACTCATTGAAATTTAGAAATATTTAGAGTAAGTCTATATAAACCTGTCATTACTTTGATTGTACAGTGGAAAGCCAAGCAGTTAGTAATGTGAGGCAAAGTTATGCCTTAATAGGAAGGTAGTTGTATTATTACTCTTTGCAGAGCATTATAATCCTTAGAATAATTAAAGGAATCCCTTCTGGTTATCAAAATTTTCTTTAGAATACAGAGTATTGAATTGGATAAAATATTTGATTAATGATGTTGCAATTTTCAATATCACTTATTAAATCTTCCTAGGTCATCATTTATCAGAAGATAATGTCTGCTTTAGTATTTATTTTAACTGAAGTCTATTTATTCAAAATAACATTTCATTTAGCATTCGGAAATAGGAGTTTGTTCAGTACAATAGTTGCTTTTAAATTTGAAGATAAACCAAATAAACACAATACTAAGGTTTTATTAATATTTTCAAGTAATGCATTTTTCCATATTTGTTGAGTAAAAATGGAAACAGTTCACTTAGGTAGGCAAAAGGCCTTGAGTTATACTGGAAGTTTCTATTGAACCAATTGAACTTTATTTACAATAAAAAAGTTTGATATCTAGCATAAAATAATAGCAGCTTTTAAAATTAAAAGTAAAAAAGGCTTCAAAATTTGAACATATTTGTAATTTTGATTCCTTCTTCTTTACTGATTTCTATCTAGGTGAAAAATATTTTGATTATCATGTATCACAGTTTTGTCCTCCTCCTTTGACTTCACAATTCCATGTTCATGAGGACAAAAGCAGTTCAAGAAGGATGTCTGATAGCTTCCTTTTAAATTTCCTGTGATTTGAAATAAATGTTTGTCTAGTTTATCACCAGAAATAATATAGAGAACAGTTTACAGATAGTAGGAAAGGAATTTTAAATTTTATTGGATATCTGAAGAATTCCAGAAGCCAACATTTACATTTTTCTGAAAATGTCATTTTTCAATATTTCTGAGGCAATGCTGGTTTGGAATTCCAGTTGGTAGAAATTTTCTTTTTAATGGTTTAGGCTTTTCTCTGAGGGGGAATTTTGGAAAGAATCAGTTTTTGATGAACCAGAAGCAAAAGTTTTTTGTTCAGTTCACAAAGCAGTGACAGAAGGTAGTTTCACTTCATGCAGGACAGAACTTAACTGGGATCTGCCACAGAAGAGTTTTTCTGCATCACTGCCTGCAGTTTTAGTAAATATAAGCAGATGAAGTTTCCTGCAGTGATATTGAAGAGAGACAAAGGTGAAATAATGCCCAGCTTCAGGATCAAATGGGTACTAGATGGTCAATGGCACTGCTGTCTAAAGACAGAGTTGTTCTTGACTATGACCAGAGAGCTACCATGTCTCTCCAATCACAGAGAAAAACCCCAAGAATAATTATTACCAGCAATATTGGCTTCATATGGAAGCCAGACTTTCCAAATAAGCTCCTTTTATTCACAGCCAAATTCCAAAGTGAATATGGTCCAGTTTTAAGTATGCAAGAAACAAAAAGCTTCTAAGGCTTTTGAGGGGCTTATTGCCCTGAGTCTCTCCCTGATGAATGTCTGTTGCTAGGGGGCAAGTTTGCAAGAGATTGACTTCAGCAGCTAGCTTAAAAGCAGAGGTAATATGTCCCCAAGGCAAGGTGGTTTAGGAAAAAAAGGTATCAGCTAATTAAACTTAATTGGGTTAGCCAAGGTAGTCTGATTAGCATAATTAATTTAGGCCTCTGAGTAGGCTTGAGGGGTGTGTGTTTTTGTGAGGGGTCCTTTGAGGGGAATGTTTGGAACTCTAAAGTGGAAAAAGTAGTTAAATCTCTAGGTCAAGGGAGAGACACTGTAGATGAGTGGGAAAGACAATGTACTGAAATGCAGAGGATTTAGCCTCCCTAAAGGCTATGTACTCTTTTGAGACTGGCAATAGTTAAGGAAGAAAAAGCCAGATGGGCTAGTTAGAGGATTTTAATCCACCTGGAAAGCATGGGGAAGGAGCCTAGCCAGCCTGTTACACTTGTGCTTGACAGTATTGTGATATAAGTAAAAATATGGTGTCTAGGGAATAGTGGATAGGATTAAAATAAGACTGTATAACAAAGATGTACAATCCTTCAGTTAGGGGAAGTCAGAATGATTTCACCTTAACTGATTTGGGATCTTTTGCTACTACAAAAAATGAATTAAGTACTAGTTTGAACTGTTTTTGAGAGCTTTGTGTACTGCACTCTTAGCTTGTGAAAAGAATCCCTAGGAAATAAAAACTTGCAAACATAAATGATTTTCCTCAAATGACAGAGTAAAACAATGATCACTTAATAGAACTTCTCGTTTTACAAAGACAGTGGATTTAAAAATATGTATATCCTATCTTTGATGGCAGCACTACTTTTGATGGAGTAGATGGTGTAGATCATTCTTATACTAGCTATATAATGTGCCAGTTTCACTGCATCTAAATTGTGTGTTATCTGAGCTGCCTTCACATTTCAAAGCCTAAGTTTTCTGACTCTTTTTTTCTTTTTCTTTTTTACTAAACATTTAATTTTCAACTTCACTGTGGGTGATGCAGTGGTCAAACAAGCCTTTGCCATCCTCTGTTTTAATCCAGTACATGTCCTGGCTGCCAGGCAGAAAATCTCTTCCTTTTCAGCTGAGAAAATAAGGTACCTCTATCATTAAACTTATCCTAGAGCTGGTTGGTATGAAATATAGTTGGGAATCCCAGAGGGGAAAAGATTGTTCTGCTTCCCAACCAATACTTTGCCCAGGTACTCCTGTGAGCTTCTTTTATTACTCCCTGATCAACAATTTAAATCACCACAGTTTCCAAGATACAAGTGAAAAATGGAAGTTTTGCACCAAAAAATCTTATAATAATTCTGTATACATTTTTGTGGCTGTAAACTACTCTTAAAAGACCAATCTGAGGACATTTCATTATTTATATGAGGGATGACTAATATATAATCAAGGATATTTGGCATGTAATTTTGTAAGGATTATCCTGAGACCTTAAGAATTTTGACCAAATATTATGAAATGTTGTCGGCAATAAGGAAATGTAGTGATTAAATGTTGGAAAAGAAATATGTAATTTGTCCAAATAAATTATGCAAATTGAAACATTACTTTTTTCTTAATTGCTTTGAGAATTTTTTTAGCTGATTTCCATTCCATCCAAACCATCACACACTCCTTGAAAAGAAAATTCATACCCTAAATAAAGGTTTTGATATTTTAGTGGCCAGTTTGGAGGAGAATCTCAGTACGTATGAAGGCATTTATAAATTAAGATGGTTATATTCTAAGATCATGTTATGTGATAGCCTTTGGGAAACTTGGTTTCATTCTCACTCAAAATAGTAATTCATAGCAATTTTACAATGAAAATTTTTTCTTCGTGCTAGCTGGATGTGGATGACAGAATAAAGCAGGAAAATTAGAGTCAAAGCAAAGTTGATCTACCAGAACCAATACAAATAAATAAATCCCCAAGTTTTCCTTTTCTAATCTTTAAAAGGTTTATACTTAGGTCAATTCTTGCCCAGTTCTGCTTCAGAGCCATTCAGATGAGGTTTTATAAAAGGAGAAAAGGAGAAATGTTGCTAAATTGCTTTGTGAAAGGTTAGCCACTCAGCATGAATAAACTAGGGTTTGCTACACCACAGATATATATGACATGTTGAAAAATGTTTTAATGAAGTAGCAAAGGTCTGCTAGAGAGTGAGTTAAAAAAGAAAAATGCAGCAGTGTAGTACACTTTGAAAAGACAGAAGAATTCTTTTCTTCTTTCTCTTAAAGAAGAATTGAAACCATAGTGTTTCATGTCTTTGTTTTAGACTCTGTGGCAACTCTGTATTGTTTAAAATACATACTCCAAATTTCCATTTTGGCACCTGCATTATTTGAGGTATAATTGCATTTACTCTATGTAATTAGAATATAAATTTGTGTTGCTGAGGCAGGATAACTTTTTTTTTTTTTTTTTCCTGGGAGGTAGTGTTATGCAGTCTGTTTTGTGTTCAGAAAATTTGCCATGACAGTGCTTCATAATAGAACCAATTATCAGGATTGCTGTTACACATAGCCTTCCAGACCCCAATTTAAACAGAAGCAAGTGACAATTCTTTCTGTGAAACAGTCTCCATAAATCAGCCATATGTGAAGACCTACATGTTTATTGAAGATAAAACAAGAAATATGAGTTTTTAAAAAAATAATTATGTGTTTTTAAGGTGTTCTGATTAACTTTCAAACTAAGGGGAAGCAGCACATATTAACAGCACCTTCCAAAACTGCTGTCCATGTATCTTTAATAGGTATCAGAACACTTCATTTCTTTACATTTCATTTTTAAGAGGAAAAGATCCCACTTCCAATGCTTCGAAATAGATGTTGTCTACTTTGCAGCACAACAGGGGACACTGCAATTGATGCTGCTATCTATAACATCCTTGCCCTGTATGCAATGACATATTATTTTAATGGGCTTTTTCAATTAAAATGCACAAAGCTGAAGGAATAGCCACTATTTTTGATACATAATTAATATATATTTTTTTTTCCTGAGGCTTTACTTTGTTAAAATGACCCAAATAGCCCAGTTCATCCTCAGACAAAATTAGGAAGTTTTAGATATAATGCTTAGAACAGCCTATTATTTATGTAATGTATATATCCAAAGTAATACCCCTTATCATTGAATTAACCATTTATCAGAAATCCAAACACTGGCTTAGATGTCAAATTTTGTTTTTCCATACATTGATTGTAAGCATTTCCAAAATATACAATGATACACAGAAACACAGAAACTTCAGACAATATTCTCTTTCCATATGTGTTTTAATGTGTTTCTTTAAACATGTGATTATGACAAGGTGTTTTTATACTACGTTATAATTACATGCCACTTGAAGTTTTTCTTGAAGGGCAATCTAAGCAATAAACAGTTAAGAATAGCAAAATTTTAGAAAAAGACCTAGGAAATAACATAGCAACTTGGGTGACAAAAAGCAAATTGAATAATTTAAGACACTTTTACTACATAATATTTCAAAATATACTAAAATAGTACTAAATAAGAAATATTTTTATTTAAAGTAGAAACCTTTTGCTATATTTCTATTTTGCCCTGACTAGTTGCCTACTGAAAACAGAGGGGAATAGTGTGTTTCAAAGTATCTTGGCTAAAAACTTTCTAGATTTTCTTAGCCAAAACTGTAATTAAAATAGTTTCCTAAAGAGAACATAAAATTTTAAATAAACGACAGTTACTAATAGAAATTGCAAAACTGTTTATCTTTCTTTCACTGGTTTATGCATGGTCAGATGTTGGTCAGAATTGTATTGAACATTCTGTGAAAGAATGAGGACATCTCAGCCTTCATGTCTGCTTTCATTTCCGGGAATTCAGTGAAAGGAGTAAGTCTTGGCTTTCTGACTCCCAGCCTGTTTTCATCCAGACATCCATACCCTGCTGCTGCAGAACTGGCAAATATCACTCAGGATCACACAATGCTCACCTTAACATTCATTACCACGCTTGTAAGGTTTTCCTGCAATTTATTTGACAGCAAAGGAGCCATGAGATCAGCTGTGGCTGAATGTGTGAAAAGTAAGGAAAAGGGACTGGTTTAGCACTGTGTTTTCCACTATTATGAGGCAGTTTTGCAGAAAAGAACTTTCTTCTGCTTGTGAGTTCCTTTTTTCCATTTATCCAATAAACTGAGATTATGAGGCTGGATCTTGGGCAACAAAAGTAACAAATTCTTTGGTTTCTCAGAAGAAAAAGAACCATAAAAAATTTGTTTTAGGTCTACCTTAAAGACATTGGGGGGGGGGGGGGGGGAATATGTGTTTATTTGTTCTTTTGCTCTAAATCTACCTTTTGTGTAGGTGGTGGGAGCGGTAAATTCAGTCCAATTGTTTGCTGCAGATATTATGATGGTAGAAACAGAGTTCATTTGTTTTCTTGGCACTGGTAAATTAAAGCTTTATTTTTTATGTGTTATAAATCTGAAATGTATAATAAATATTGACTAAGTCTAGCCTTCCAAAATGTTAAGCATTGTAGTTGTTTAAAGCAGAGAAATATGTCAGAAAACTCTGCTGCATTCTGCCTCTGGGAGTGTGCTGGTGTTTAGTTTATGTCTCAGATTGTGAAAATCTATAGTTTTCCATCTATACAAAAGCAGTAATTTCTTTTTTTTTTTTTTTTTCTTTCACCTACTTGACAAAAGGGATTGCTGCTGTCTGACACTGCTATGATGAAGAAATGTCTTGGTATTTTAAAATAACTTTTCCAAGCCATAAAAGGGATGGCTTGAGATACAATTATCAGACCTAATCTCTCAAGATTCCTGGAAGCTCAGATTCACATATTTTAGATTTGATTGATTCTTTTCCTGAAGTTGACACTTCTACTCTCAATAAGTTCACTCTCTTTGTGATTTTGTATTGTCATTCTGAGAAATATTGAGAATGGAGACATTATTGTCCATTTCCATTTCCTTGCTGAGGAGGCAATAAAAGAGAGAAAAGGAATAAAATTTGTAAGATATTTCAGTTTTCTAGAAATAAATTTTCTTTTCCATATATTTAGGCAATGTGCTGCTGTGTACTGGCTTCCCTCTTGACTATCACTCTGTTTTACTTGGATGTGCTTTCATTTTAGAAATGGCATAGGTATACAATAATCTTTAAAATATTTTAAAATATTTGGATGGTAAAATGCTTATACAACAAAGGAGTCATCTGAAGCTCATTAAAACAAGAGGGAAACTTTTCACAGTCTGCTATTTGGCCTTGTAGTTAGGTCCTGATTTTTTTTAAAGAACAATACTCAATTCAGAAGCAATTCAGGAGATAATAATATAGTGATTTAAAAAAAGTCTGGAATTTCAGAGTTTAGAGATATGAGTTCTTTGAAATCATCAGAGATTCAAATGAATAGTTCCAGGCTTTCTTACTGTCTATTAAGTAAATGAATGAAAAATGTGTTTCACTTTCCTGCCAACCCCTCATGACAATGACCATAGCATTCTCCCTCCCATACATCTGATTGTTTTGCATTTATTATTTTTTAAATTAATCTTACTGACAAACCAAACATTGCATTTGAAATTAGTAAACCATTAGAACACCATTGTATAAATTATATCACAGTTTGGGAATGGGCAAAGCATTCAAAGACTCTAATAGAGCAGAAGCTGATCTGGTGATCCTTCTCGGGCGAGTATTGGAAAGAACGTGCTTTTCTTCTCCTCCAGCACATGTTCTTTCAGGTCACAAGGGGCATGTGGTGTGCTGAATTCCTTCAATGCCTTGCCTTAGTGAGAGCATTTCTTTTCACAGGAGCTGCAGGGCTTTATCCAGCTGTGTTACTAGTTCTCTTATCCACACCTGTTTCTGACACCTTTGTTGTCCTTCTTGGTCTCTGAATGGCCTCTTGACTACTCTTCATTTTTATTACTATTTGAACCATTGTTTCTCCTTTTATGCCTTCAAAATTCTATGTTAGGGATAAAATCTGTTCTCTGTGTGGCAGAAAGCCATTGCCCTTACTGCCCTGCAGAGCAACGGATCACACCTAGGTATTTCACTTGTTAGCTGTTAACCCAGGGTCAAAAAGGAGTAGACAAAGGGAGCTTGGCTGGATACTGAAAGGATATTTGGACAAAATGGCTTCTGTTCTTGCCCTGCTCTCAAGCTTCCATGTGCCTCTACTCTGGCCACCATCAAACTCTATCACTGTGTCAGTTAGGCCTTGGTATCAACCACTAAGCCATTTCTGTGTGACACAAACTACCTTTAAACTTTATCTTTAAACTGGACCAAGAATGAGGGAGGTATGTAACATGAAACTACTTTTCCTTAGTACTTTCAGGATTCATTAGTGGTGATTTCAGCCATACAGTCTTCTGTGTAGGAATTTTCTGCTTTCTCTCACCCTGTTGCTGACACTTCTCCAAAGTGTTTAACTAGGGGTTATGTCTGTAGTCAGTGCCTAGCAGAATGAAATACTTTTCAGGGTATTTCTCATGTCCTCTCTTTATCATTTTGTATAGTATACTATTCTTTCATCAGGGATACTTAAAACTGGCAAGTAGTTTTCCTGCAGGTTTGCATGATTTTATTCTGCTATATTATTTTCATTTGTCAACCTTAATTATAATTTTAAGCCATTTTTACATGAAGATAATCACATAGTAATCATATGCATTTATAAGGAGGATATAAACTGTTGATTAAACCTTTCTGTTATATTTTTATTTGTGTTTTGGTTGTTAAGCAAGTGGACATTTTATATAGGGGTGCTTTTGTTCAAAACTTTTTTTGTCTGGTGAATGAAAGAAGCATCTAATATCTTGAAAACTCAATTTTCTTTTCCCCATAGTTTTTCTGCCTACACAATAAAAGCTGATGGGTCTGAGGAGATCATGCCAACTTCTCTTGTATCAGCATGAACGCCTCTGATCAAATCAAAACACCCAGTATTATCAGACATGTTTGAGCAGCCCCACATTGCATTTTCCAGGGAAGTTTCCTTCAAAAACTCATAAAAATAGAAATTCATAAGAGAAAGAACATTTCATGAATGATGCTGAACTGGAAGGAATCGCTTGGCCAGCAGTACAAACATCTGAATGGGTATTTTTATAATATTTTAAATGAAACTCATCGATTTACATTGAGTGTGGCTGCAAAACTGCAACGACAGCAATGACAAGAAAGTCAACACATTGCAGTAATGCATTTAAGAACTCACTGTCAGCTTCTCAGCTAGACTGCAGATCCTCTTGTATGGATTACCCATTTGGAGATATTGGCTCTACTTAATAATTATATTTGAAGGCAAATTTGAGAATAAATCTCTAAAAGATGTTTGGCTATACATGTGATTTTTTTTTCCCTGTGCCAGCAAGTGTACTCTATTTCAAACTAATATAGCAAATTATGGTCATTTATGTAACATCCTTCTTAGAAAAAGACTATGTAATGTGAAATAATTCAGAGTGCCAAATATATAAATGCAGGTAGTTTTTAGGATATTATAGAGAAATGTGTGTTGTATTATACTACTGCCACAGAATAATAATTTGTGCTGTTTGTAGGAATCTCCTTCTTCTAACAAAGGTAAAACTCTAACTTTAACCCTTCAAAAACATATCAGAAATAATATAACTTTATTCTTTTTGTTATAATATTTTTTTTTCTTTTGATCTAAAGGCTAAACAGAAAAAATAGAAAGAGTAGTCAATAAATTTAGAATAATAATCTTATTATACACACAGGATTTCTGAGACCAATACCAACATATTGTGCCAGTGTTGGGGTACAAAATTGATGGCTAAATTTTGGAGAAAAGGGCCAAAAATAAATTCAAGAATGATTTAAATATTTAAAAATTTAGTTTGAAGTTATAAAATTAATAGATGTGACTTTAAAATAAAATTACCAGCCTTGAAAATTTGTAAATAACCACATGAAGAGTTTTCTGATTGTAAAGGTACAGTAAACATAGGCCAAAAATCAAATATATTTCTAAAAACCAGATCTGAAAATAATGATGATCATTTAAACTAGAAGGGGGTGCCTTTTTGAAACGTGTTTTGACTGAGGCTAACAGCTGGACTTAGCAGAATGGGAACCAGCTGAAGAAAGTACATAAGTGATGTCCATCAGAACTCTAGCTACTCTAAACATGGTGATCAGGAATAAATAAAAGCATTCAAAAATCTTTATCAGAAGAAAGTTTGAATCTGTGGGTCTTTGAAGCATTCATGACACCATGGGCTGAATATCTCCCTGAACAGCTACAATCATCCTTTCGTAGATCCAGTCCTTGGAGTGGGTGATCTGCTAAAGGAAAAGGGGAACCCAAGAAAGACTTGTAAACAAACTGTGTGGATGGTGGGGTTGGAAGGTATGCACCCTTGCCAAGATAAAATATCGACACATACAGAGCTTGTTTAGATACTGGAATCATCTATTGTCTTTTGAATGTATTCCCTTGCTAAATCATGAACCAATCAAGGAATCATCTTTTACTTAGAAGGTTAGACTTCAGATTAAGAGATGTCTTTTCATGTCCCAGAGCCACTCTCTGGTGGCTTCAGGTAAGAACATTTTCTTATTTTTGTTTTCTGTGTGTTAAATGGAGGCAATAATTACTTCCTGAACTGCAAATCTGTTGAATTAAGTTCTGGGTGAAGGGAAAAAAAACCTGAATGACTAAAAATGTGTTCAGAAAGGGAATCAGAAGGGACATGATATGATTTCAGAAGAAAAGGAAAAGAGGTGCAGAGAAATTAATGTTTTTATGTAGTAATAAAACTCCTTATATTTGCCCCTAAAATATTTTTAGTGTGTATCTTTCAGGAAATTCCAAAAAATTCTAGAGGCTTTAAAAACTATCTATGTGTTTTTAAATTAAGAAGAAAAAAGAAAGTGGAAAGCTTTCAGAATTAATTTCAGAGTAAGATGTATTTACATTTTCTATTTTTAGATCAATATAGCTCCTAAATCTAAATTGAAACATGATAGGAATCAGACTGGAAAACTAGGGTTGCACCATATTGATGCATGTTAATGCACATGTATGCTACCGTGCAAAGCTCCCTGAGAAGCAAATTTCCCTATTCATGACACCTTATTTCTGTTAGTTTTTCTGACCCATCTTCTATCACCAGAAGAGAGAGACAAATAAAATTAATACCTATGAAGAGGATGTACTGAGTGATTTATACATGAGCATCTCATAAGCAGTAGGAAGCTGGGCTCAATTTTACAGTTTTCTAGGTATCTTTTCGGAGCTTCTGAGTATTTTCTACTTTCTACAAAAGTCGAAGAGAACAGAGAATGTTGTCAGCATGAGCTAATTGAGATGCAGATTTGTAAGACAGTCAGAGAACAAGCAGCTCATGCTGTAAAGTTCTTAAGTGTTATAATGAAGACATATTTTAAAGCATTGATTAATGAGAAACTAATAATTGCTCTAAGGAAAAGCATTAAATATTTAGCACCATCAAGAGCTGAACAGAGATCATAGTCAATATATTTAGTGTAAACAAAACAATCAGATTTTAAAAGTAAATAAAAGCATTCTCTCAGGCAAAGTTGTAAAAGTAACTGAATAAGTAAAACATGAGAAATAGACTATTAATTTTTCAAATCATATTTTGTAACATATTTTGTAGTTTATTCCCTTAGAAGGATCATAAATATTCCTGTAAGATACTAAAGCATTGCAGTTACAAAATATGGCATCTTATACCATTTGATTCTATTCCATAAAGAGCTTTGTAAAAATATAGGAAGAGAAATCAGTGAAATGCTTTTCTTTAAATAATTCTGTATTTCCTAGAACTCAGTATAAATTAATACTTTTCCTCAGCTGAAAATTCAGATAGTTAAAGGTATGCTTTTGTTCATAAACTAATAAAAAAAGATTTTTGCCGTGTAAAATTCCAGAATACCTAAATGTAGAAATATCAAAGTTTAGGAAGCAATAAAATATTTCCTTTTGTGGAAATAAAAGATAAATTACAAAAGCCATTTTTTTTTCTGTTCTTCAACGAAGCTTAGTTATAACTCCTTTTTCAGCTTTTTTTGGTGGGTTTTTTTGTTTGTTTTTGATATGAGTTTAGTGAAGTGTAGAACCAGGAGCTGCACTACCATTTAAATGCAAAAAGATCAAACTTCTGATTTTATAGCAAAACTTTTTGCTTTTCTTGGACATTCTACAAATAGAGGAGGAAACCTAGTCCGTTCATTATGACATGAGATTGTGGTAGACATATCAATGAAATCTACTGAAAAAATACATGTTTATATGCATAGTCTTGCAGCCTGTATCAAGAAACTGGAGAAGATACATTATAGATTTCCAGGTCATAGATACATTTCATCAGCAAATCTTGAACTTTGTTTCAAAAGTATATATGTGGGTTTATAAAATGTATACAAATATACAATATAAAAATTAAGCTTAAAAATAATACAACACTACAAATACATAGCCAAATCCAATGCAGATTTTAGATCTGATATTCAACATGATTAAAAACTATGAAGATTTTAAAAGGAAAATAATCATGGAAATATTTATTAAAATGTTACTTAAAGAGAACTTTGTCAGTCTCAGGATGGTACTTGTAAGTAAATACGCACAACAGCCTTCTGCAAAAGCTGAGAAGAGGAGAAATAAAAATAAATCAAAATTATGTTCGCTGTGGGTGAAAAGTAGCAACCAGATTGTGAGCTAACACTAGAGACCTACATAAAAAGGCTTAAATGTTCTGAATTTATCTTCAGCTATCATAAATTAGACTATTCCAGAGCTGTACCAATAGGGAGAAAAATACGTTTTCTACACCCTGCCTTTCATTCTGAAGTTTCTGCAGTCTAACCAAGAACCAGATAAGCAATGTAAATATATTAAACCTGAATGCTCAGTCCTCTCATTGTGCTCACTCTTTTTTCTTCTTTTTTTTTTTTTTTTTTTTTTTTTTTTAAATATCTGAATTATAAATAGAGTGTTTTGTTGTCATTGATGGAAGAAATGTGTAATAAAGTGTTGAAGTGAGTAAGAAGAAGTTTGCATGAACAGCAGGAGAAAAGCTGCTGAGATGACAAGTAGCTCTTCCATACGCATTTGGATTAGGCATAGCACTATGTTGCCTGCTGGTATATGGTATTAAAACAAAAAGCTGTGGAAGACACTGTTGGGCATAAATTCAAAAAGCCTGACATATCTGTATTATTCATATTGTCTGATAAGGAGTGGGAACAGAAGATATGGCCATAAATCATCTTTGAGTCAGGACAAAATACATAATTTAATGTGTACAGGAACTAAAAATAGTGTACACTGACACCAGGACATGCCACAGTGCATGAAATGAACAAATCAAGACTCCAGTCCTGTGAATAAAAACTAATCATATGGAGAGAAAATAAAAGCAATAAGATCTATATCTAATTTCAAAATAAGGAATGATCTTTCTAATTTAGTTATCTGAATGCACAGTAATGCATAACTGCTTACTGACAGGTATGGAACAATATGTTTCTCCTGGTGCTTTAGTTCATTACAGAGGCTTTTTCTCTATGATCTTTCTCTATAGACTTGATCTCTATATACTTTTGTGTGTCTCTTGAAGACTCTGTATTAGCCATAATGGTATTTTGCAAAAATTTAGAAGACATGAGCATTCTCAGGCTGTAATGAATGTTATTGGACAAAGCATAAGGCCCAATAAAGGACGTGTGTGATGAGGTCCTCCTAAAGAGATAATTATTACAGAGTTTTAAAGCTATATTAACATTTTGATTAAATTTGTACATGAGGGTACTTTTCTAACAAATTGTAATTAAAAAAATCGTGTAGTAGTATCTTTTTAAACTTTTGGAAGTTTCCAAAAGGTGTAAGCAAAGCTATGTATGAAAAAAAAAAAAGTTTTTGTCATAGTATTTGAAATAGGTAAGATCACTTGCTTGGTAATGTGTAAAATCAGTAATGTTTTCCTTCTCAGCTGACAAGTAGTTAACTGAAGATGGACTTACTACCCTTGTATGCATGGATGGTATATAAATTAATATTGCCTCATTCCTATTACACTGTTTCCCTCCTTTTATAAAAATTGCTGTTTAAAACACTAAAGAGAAAAATCCTGAGAAAATAAGATGGAGTTTGGCAAACAAACATACACAAATATAAACACATGTTATTACATAAAAGTTATGTAAATAGCATATAGAATGTAATTCTAATATATAAATATTGTATCTATCATATGTATTTGCTGGGGCAATAAGTAGCAATACAACTACTTGTATTGTAAAGGACAACTGAACTGGTGGCAGACTGTAACTGATGAGTGGGGTGATGGCATTGCATCACAAGCTTCTTAAATCAGCTTCACCACCAAGAAAAGGTGAATGGAACTGCAATCTGATTCTGAGTATCTTGTCATGGACTGGTCCACAGATCTAGCTTACTACCACAGACCCAGCAGATGAGATCAGATGAAAAAAGTTAAGATGGAAAAAGTTACTATTTATAAATTATACAATTTTTGAACATCTGTCAGTTTAACACAGAATAAACTATAATTCACTCATGGCATGTATTTAAAGTGCAATTTTTATTTGAATGTCACTAAATCTATTATTTTCTTTAGTACATTTAGTTTCTTCCATAGGGAGTTAAACTGTCCTGTATGGTCATAAGGTATGAACTAGAGAATGGTATGTGAGGTATAAATTCTTTTGTTAATGAAGCATTTTAGATTGTTTCCATGAAATCTTCTCTTTATGAATTATTGACCCAAAACTAAGGCTTGATACCTGGTCCCTTTCATGATAGCTGGTATCCTCTTTGAAAAAGTATTTTAAAAAATCGTTTAGTGTAAGTTTAAAGTTACTATGCTGAAGTAATTGAAGCTAATTTGATTTAAATAATATAACGACATTTTTAAAATTTTAAGTTGAATATGCGATTTAATTGTATTTTTCTTTCCATCTAGAATTAACTAGACAAGCTCAAATTAGTATATATGCACTAGTATCAATGACATCTAAAAACTTATGTAAATGGGTGTTGACTATGAAGATCAAAATACTTATTAGGCAGGACAGCACTTCGCAGTGATTCATTGCACTTCTGAAATCTGTGGACAGCTTTCCAATAATTTTAGTGGAGCCTGATCCAGGCCCTTGTAGAATTATATAAACAGCCTAGTTTTCATAATTTCCTAAGTCCTGAGAAACCTGTGTTCGCCAGCTATTTCACAGGCAACTTGAAAGCACAGAAATACTTTCTCACTACTTGTAAACTAAGAATTACACAATCTTGGGAATGGTTGTGGTAATAAAGTGAGGAATAATAGCATAATGATATTTAAAGATTTCAGTCCATCCACAGAAGTACAGATAGAAATGTTGGTACAAAACTTACCTGTATTTTGAATAATATCTTTTTACTTAGGTTGCTAACCTCAGAAGTAGAATCTGGCTTCCTAATCACTACTTCAGCCTGAGAGGCTTTCGTTCAGTAAGACTGAGAGCCACCGTGTTTACCTGAATGTATGACAGGGATAGTCTCATTTCTGATGCCTAAATCACTGAGCAGCAACCTACTGCCTTCACATGACTTTATGTCCTTTCAGCTTATGTTGTCTTTTCCATTATGCAGTCTGGAGAAAAGGAGGCTGAGGGAAGACTTCCTTGCTCTTGGTAACTACTTTAAAGGAGGTTGTAGTGAGATGGGTCTCAGTCTCCCTCCCAAACAGCAAGAAATAGGACAAGAGGAAATGGCCTCAAGTTGTGCCAGATGTGGTTTAGATTGGATATTAAGAAAAACTTCTTTATGAAAAGAGTTGTCAAGCATTGGACCTGTCTGCCCAGGGAAGAGATGGAATCATCATGCCTGGTGGTATCTAAAAGATGCATAGGTCTGGAACTTATGGACATGATTTAGTGGCAGACTTGTCAGTGCTGGGATAATGACTGGATTCGATGATCTAAAAGGTCTTTTCCAACATAAACAGTTCTATGATTCTATGATTGCTCTACTTGAACTAAAGGCCTACATCCTGTCAATGGACATGGAAGGACTTCTATTCCCTACAATACAAAATGAGCTTAGGAATTTGTTTCTCTGAACAAGCGTAGGGAGCAATTGCCAAGATGAGTGCTTATTAATTTGCAGGATTTCTTGTGTCTTGCTTGGTGTTCTCTCATTGATTTAAATATCATGGCTTTTCATATGATATATGTTATCTCTGGATAGTTGATGCTCCCTTTTACACCTTACATCTGCTCTAGGAAGCCTAGTATGACATTTTGGTGCTATAAAGCTGGCCACTAGGTGCAGTCATGACTGAAGTAAAACTGTAGTTCTGCTTTAGCTGGTTTTAAAGCACTTCTCCTTTTAGTGACTATCAGTTTTACTGTTTTACTGCCCCTGGAGGTTGATATAAATATTGAATTAACCTCTTTTAACGTCTGTTTCTTATGCCAATACATCTGAATAAAAATACACTGTCTGCCACAGGGTTTCTTTTTGCTCTTTCATCTTCATTTTCACTATCAAATACTGCCTGTCACCATCTTAGGTTAGGCATGCTTGCAGCTATTTTGCATTTATGTAATGAAAAATAAATATGTAGGCCATTGTAAACTGTTCTGTATTTCTCTCTTAAATCCAGATCTAATGAACTAAACTTTGATGCTTATATCAGTTGCATTAGTTTTACCCAATTTTTTCAAGCCCAGCTACCCAATTTCAAAGTTCATAGTGTAAGAAGGAAATTACCCTGGGGAAAGTTTGTTCCAGTTTGTGAGATAATAGTTGTTCAGTAATTATTTTAACTCATTAACCTGTTTTGAAATCATTTGGTCTCCTAGTGCTCACTTGGTGAAAGTAGCTATAAAGTCTTTTTCCAGTAACAACATTTTGAGCTAATAATTTTCATGGGTTCAAGAGAGGATTGTGTTAAAGCTTTCATAACAATTAGTGTCACATCCCAAGCTTACACATATACATGTATTGGGATTTTGGCATTGTTAATGGCTGTATTTCTTTCATGATAGTCATAATTAATGGGTACAAACTAAATTTGCTAGAGAATGAAAGTTGAAACTACAGCTAAATGAGTTCTATTAGGCCTAAGCAGAACAACATGAAAAAATTCTACAATGCAATTAAGAATTACAATTGCTTGACTGGTTCAAGGTGTTTGTTTCTTTCCCAGGCAGAAGCATGCAGAACCCTTGTACTTCCAAAGAAAATGTCACTCACAACTTTTAATATCAAGATTTCTTCCCCAAATATCCATTATAAATTGAACTTTTCCATAAGCCTCACATTTTGTAAGGATTTTGATTTTTTTTTCCAAGAGATTGCTGAATCAATGTGGTACAGAAACACTTTGTAAAAGATGAGAGGGAATAAAATTCTCCTAGTTGAAACATAGTAAGATTTATCAAATGTTGTCTTGTAGTTCCTTAAGAAAAAATGAAATTTTTTCTTCCATGAAAGAAGAGTATCTGAAATGGGCTTTATGACATTTGTTTTATTTTTTAAATAGCTTTCTCTTTTATGATACAAGAAATGTTCTCCATCATTGCTTGAATAGAATGATGGTAGAATATAATGTAAAATGCAAAAAGACAATATGTAATATATGATATGATATTAGATGTGCTCCAATGTGTACATCATAGTGTTTTAGTCTTTTCAACTGTTAAAACTTGATGTCTACAAGTACATTACTCACTGCAGCTCTTAATTTCATTTTCTAAAAGACAAAGGAGTAAATTCTAAGAGCACAGTGAATGAAAGTAAACTAAAATATTTGCTCAGATGGTAACTGAAGCTACTTTTTTGTTGTTACTGACTGACCATGAACCCAGTAGAATTGCCACCACCTGTAACTTCTGAAGGTATTTACTACTATATTTAACTATGATGTGTAAATTTGTAAGTAATCATTTTGCAGAAATACAGATAAGTCAGCTTTCACTGGAATTTTGGCATGCCAACAAGACCCCATGTTTCTTCTGGTTACACAATACTTGTAATGATTCACTTAATTACAGCATTTAAAATCTTGACATTTTGTGGTCAAATGGAATACTATAAACCAGCTGAGTGTCAGTAGATCAGGCTTACAGGGGGCATATATGCTTTGATTACTTTCTTGCTGTGAAGGTTGTTACATTTGAAAGTTTCTGGAATTACTTTGTAATTTTATCCAGTATTCTTTGAAGCTCTTCACTATTCCTCACTGCCTATTGCTCGCAAAAATCTGCAGTCTAATATGTGAGGAGCTTGTCAGATAAAGACTGAAAGATACCATATTCCTTCCTACTCTATAATTAAGTGATATAGGTGTTTTACATTGTACAAACAGCTATAATTTTCTTGTAGCACATAGAATCTCACAATCATAGAATGGTTTGGAAGTGACCTTAAATACCTAGTTCCAAAATCTATCCAGGGAATATCACTGATGAGTGGAAGAAAGCAGAAGTCATACCCATTAGTCTTATATAAGTCCCTGGAAAGGTAATCGAGGGTCCGCCTGGAAGCTGTTAAGAAACAAATGAAGCAGATGATTGGGAAAAAAAACCAGGATGGATTTACCAAGGGCAAATGCAAAAAATTAAAAAAAAAAAAATCTGTTAACATGAGGAGAACTGTGGATGTTGTTTACCTGGATTTCAGCAAAACATCTGCCATTGTTTCCCACAACCTCCTCCTGGTAAAACTGAGATTATACTGGATAGGTGACCTGCTAAGTGGGTTGGAAATTAACAGTCAGGCTGCACTCAGAGAGTGGGTTTTACTCAGGCTGGCAGCCTGGCACAAGTGGGTCCCCCAGGACCCCATGTTGCTCAGCATCTTCATAAATGATTTGGATGATGGGATTGGAGGCACCCTCACCAAGTTTGCTGATAACACCTCACTGGGTGGTAAGGTGGATGTTGAGTATTGGTTTTGCATGGTCTGGTTTTAGTAGCAGGGAGCTACAGGAGTGGCTTTTGTGAGAAACTGCTGGAACCTTCCACCATGTCTGGCAGAGCCATTCGCTTATGGCTCCAAAAGATGGATTTGCTGCAGGCCAAGGCTGAGCCAATTAGAAATGGTGGTAATGACACTGTGATCACACATTTAAGAAGAAATCAAACAAAAAGTTGCTACACAGTTTTAATTTCAGCCAGAGAAGACATAAGGGAGAACAAGTGAGAGAAACAGCTCTGCAGACACCAAGGTCAATTGAGGGAGAGGAGGGGAGGAGGTGTTCCAGGTACCAGAGCCAAGATTCCTCTGCAGCCTGTGCTGAAGCAGCTGTGCCCCTGCAGCCCATGGGTCCACAGGGGATGCAGAGATCCACCCACAGCCCATGGGGAAGGTGCCCATGCCAGAACAGGTGGATGCCTGGAGGAGGCTATGGTCCTGTGGGAGGCCCATGGAGAGAGAAGTGCTGCTCCCAGGCTGCAGCAGCCTGTCTTTGAAGGACTGCACCCTGTGGAAGAGTGACCCATGCCACAGCAGTTTGAGGGGACTGTTGCCTGTGGAAGAGACTTGCATTGCAGCAGTTCACAGGCAGCTGCTGCTTGTGAGAGTGAGCCCACACTAGAGAAGTTCATGGAGAGCTGTCTCCCATGGGAGGGACTCCTCTCACTGAGCAGTGGGAGAAACCACAGGTGATGAACTGACTGTAATCCCCATCCCCTGCCTCCTTGCACCACTGGGACTAGGAGGTCTAGCTGGAAAGGGCGGGGCGGGGGGTGGGGGTGAGGTGGTGGTGGTGGTTAAAAAGGTGTTTTGAATTGTTATTCTGCTCTGATTTTCTTAGTAATAAATTCACTTCTTATCTCTAAGTCGAACCTGTTTTGGCCTTGATGGTATTTGATGAGTGAACTCTCTCTGTCCTTATCTCTACCCATGAACCCTTCATTAAATTTTCTCTCCTCTGTCTGGTTGCAGCAGGGAGTGAGTGAGCATCTTTTGTGGGTGCCTGGCATCTGGCTAGTGTCAACCCATGGCAATGCGTCTGAAGAGAGAGCTGTCTTAGGACAGGCTGGTAGAGTGGGGTAGAAATAGCAGCATGAAGTTTAACAAAGACAAGAGCATGGTCCTGCACCTGATACAAATAGCCCAGTACTGGCTCAGCTCTGTGTAGCAGAGTTACAGCAGAGACTGGGGAGCAGCCTTGCTGAAAGGAACCTGGGGGTCCTGGTGAGCAGTGAGTTGAGCAGAAGTCAGCAGAGTGTTGCTGCAGTGACAAAGGCAAATCAGACCCTGGAGCATTGCTAGCAGAGGTACAGACATGGTCATGTCTGTTATTCCACTCTACTCAGTGCTTGTTCAGCTACATCTAGAGTAATGTGTGCAGCGATGGTCCCCACAATCCAAGAAAGACAGGGAGAAAACAAGAGAATCCAGGGAGAAAACAAGAGGATCCAAAGAAGGCCCCTGAAGTTGATCACAGATCTGGAAGTCTGCCCTGTGAGGGAAGGCTGAAAGAGTTCGATCTTTTCTGACTGGAGAAGAAAAGGCTCAAGGGGCCTCTTTATGGTATTCCAGTACTTAAACAGGCTACAAAGAGGGTGGAGGCTATCTCTTTGGAAAAGTCACATGGGATGACAAGGGGCAATGGATATAATCTGTGCTGGAGAGGTTTCATCTTGACATAAGAAAGACTTTTTTTTGTAGTGAGAGCAGCCATTCACTGGAATAACCTTCCCAGGGACATGGCAGAAAAATTGTTAAGCTTTTTGTTCATTTTACTTTCTGGAGTGAGTGCCTTGAAGTACAGCTAAAAAGATCTTGGTATACGCCTTTACTTTCACTTATGGACATCTCTGCATGTTTGTAGTAACAAACCCATTACAGTGAATCTGGGAAAAGAAGGCATATTTCAATATAATTCACATGAAATAGTTGCAGGAACATCAAAACAGGCTTATGTGTACATATAGACATCCTGCAAGAAATTCTCTTTCACTAGATTAAAACAATGCAAAACAAAAATCAAAACAAAACCAAAACCACAAACACCTGAAACCTTTGCTAATCTGAAATTAGTCTCATTGCAACTGGCCCCATCTCCAAGCATGAGGTTCAGCAATACTGACTTATGAAAACCAGTAAAAAGGTATTACGTGGCCCAAGGTTGTATGTCCATGACCAATTACTAAAAATTTATTATTTTTTATTAATACTAAATCACTTTAATATTTTAAAGCATGTATTACAAGATAGGTAATCATTCATGCAGAATCTGATTGGAGCATAAAGAGTGTGTGTTTGTCTTTGAGTAATTCATGTGGGTCTTGACAGCAGATAAAAGCTAGTGGTAAAAGAGACAAAATAACCCCTGAAACATCAGGGAGAAATAAAGGACTTAGTCTTTGAACATAAGAACACTAGGAATACATCACACCCAAGATTAATGCAAGACTTTCAATTATTATATTGAGTTTTATGAACATTCAAAATTTCAGCACAATTTCAAGTCTCTCATTTCTCACGTTGTCTTTAATCCTTACCCTTTCCAAGAATGTCTGTAAGAGGATTCCTGGAAAAGAGTATCTTCCTTCTATTTTTCAGTTTCCACTTTGCAACACAGGGGACTTTGAAATATTTATTATTTCCCAGTAGATTGTTTTACTTTGATTTTCTTTTCCCTGAATCTCATATAGACTGCCAGCACAAATAAGAACCTTTGACAACAACTCTCCCAGGCTACCTGCTGTGTGAATTATTAGTTTTAGTTTTAATTGTTATTTTTGTTATTGTTGTTGAATCTGCTATCTTCCTTTGATTCTTCATAGTTCTTTTATTGTAAAAGCTCAGGAACAACCTATCCAGTCAGCTCATGAAAAGTCAGATCCTACATACCATACTCTATATTCTCTTGAATCTATACTGTAATTAACCTATTTTTTCAGGTCGAAGAGTCCTTGGTCTGCTTCATAATTTCTTGCACAAAAGCTAAATGACATCTTTGAGCATTCTTGTCTGAAGCTTTTATATATCAACTGTCACTTCAAATGCTTTTGTCAATTATATCTGAGATATTTTAATCCATGAACTAGTGCTGACAAATCGTTTTGGGTTTTCTTTATTGCTCAGCCAGTGCTGACTGAGTGATTCTTTCAAATATTGAAGGACTCTTCCTTCATGAAATCACATGATAACATTTTTGGAATTTATTCTTTAAACTCATCAGAGATTACCTGAATGAAAATCCAACCCACTGTCAGTTTTTAAAAGGCTAATGCTGTTAAAAGCATTACCTGCTTCAGATCCTGCCCAACTCACCAACTGTAGTCTTATTTAAAACATTATCCTACAGTGATTTAAATTAGACATAATCCATCGAATTAATTGTCTCGTAGTAATGATTTCAGACTGGACAATGATCTGAGATTTTGTTCATAATATATACTACAAATGTCAAACTGGACAACGATCTCTGAGCTTTTGTTCATAATACATACCACAAATCCAGCATTTTAAAAAATATAATATAAATGTAATATTAATACATTTATGTTTTCCATTTTTAGCTATGTAAAACAGTCAGTGCTTGAGTAAGTGTTGCACTATTGTGTTCTGAGTTTTTATTGTGTGAATGTCCTAATCTCAAGATTATGACTAGCTCATTTAAACTCCTGCCTCATAATGGTAATTTAATATCTGTGCTACACTGAAAATATCCAATATGAATGAATTAGTGAATATTAAAAATGTAATCAATTACCGAAGTAGAAAAACTTTACCTTTAGTAGAGAATAATTTTTACACAGCAAAATACCGTATGTGGAAAGGGTAACTTAACATTGGAGTATAGGAGAAAAGTTTTATTAAAGCCATTAAAGTTCCATCTCTTCTTACTGCAGTGAAAAGAATCAAGAACACAACCTCCTTTTGTCTAGGAAAAAAAAGAAAAAAGACTGAAAAGCATGCTTGGATCTATGGAATGGAGAGTTGATGGACAGGTAAAAGAGGAGTTAGAAGCTAAAAGAAAAGAATATATTAAGTATCAAGAGACTGCAGGGGAGAATGTGAAGGACATACTGAAAAGAAAATGTTCCTGTACCAATACTTTGTGATTGTAGCAAAAGTAAATATATGACTTTTAAGAATGGAGAGGTCATATAAAATATTAGTTTGTTTTACTTATATATTTATTTGAAGGATGCAATTATGTATTTCTATTTCCTGAGTTCTCCTAGTTTTGCCTGCCTGCCTGAAAAAGAAGTAGTCATTCAGTAACCCAGAATGGCAGACAACGAGTCACATAATGTTAGGAATTTGTCATTTCAAATCACTAAAAGAAAGTAGGGAAAGAGTTTTAGAAATCACCTTATGCCTGAATGAGAGGGAAAAGGAAGGAACATGGTCAATTTGCAATTGAGGGGTTTTTCACTCTCTTCTTTCTGGAAGGTTGCTGTTCTGTTCTATGCAGCATGTTGAGGACCTCATTTCTTTCTACACCTCATTACTTAACATATTTTTTTTTTTCAAAAACTGTATGTTATATACCAGGTATGGAAAATCAGTTTTAAATGATTTAATGTCTGAAAAATAAAACATATAAAATTTATTACACCCATGAAGGCAAGCATGTGTAAGCATATCTTCCATAAATGGCAAAAATAAGCTGATTGACAAAGTTGTCTGAGGGATCAATGTCATTTGTGTTAGAGTATTCATTCTAGAGAGAACTAAAGGGGGAAATTTAGGATTTTCATCAGTTTCTGAGAAAAATAAGATCCTTTTTTTCCTCATAACTAATTTTTTTTAGTTTCATCACAGTGTCTCTTTTTCTTATCATGAGTTCAGAAATGCTATGCACTATGTAACCAAGAATTGGACAGGCCTTATTGAATCCTGTCAGAAAGCTTGTTTCTTTTCATTTGCCCAAGCATTATTCTGGAGTCAGAACAGTCACTGCAGCCATTGGTATTGTGCCAGAATGAATCTGAATAAACTGATGAGATTTAACTGAAGGTTTTTTGAGGCAGTGAGTCCATTAGTCTAACACAAATCTGCAGAGTGATTTGCAGATTCATCTGTCTTTGAATTAAAGGAAGAAATGAAGCAGACAAAAGAGAAAGTTATATAGCTAAAATTAGATATGGTGACAGATAGCAAATCTCTTGCCTTTATCAAATAGTTTAAACCTCTTTTCTGATGGTATTTAGGTTATAAAGAGAACTCTCTGCCTTAGGAGCAAAATTATGAATGCATTGTATGGGAGGATTATGTTGGAAGTCTGGCATCTACTGGGAAACCTCATGAAATTCTGCCAGATCTGTCCCATTCGATACTGATGAGGCATGAGAGGACTATAGTGTCATTTTCAGAAATGGATTCTATTCTGGACTTATGTTTATGCTGAATTTAAGACTTTAAAACATTTTATTATTTCCCTTATTTCTCTCCACTCTGACAGTCAAAAGCAAGGAATACTGAACATATGTTTTCACCTTACACATTTTCAAAACCCTACAGTTATTCAACCAGTTGGAGTCTGCAAGATGATTTCTTCTGAAGAAGACATAGTCACATTTTCAGAAAAAATTTTTGAAATGTCAAATTTTTGGAAAACTTTTTTTTGATAAGCTGTTCTGGAGCAATAAACAAGAAAAAAGAAAATCCCAAGAAAGACAAATGTAAAGAAAAAAAAAAACAACCCAAAACCAAACAGCTGAAGCTTGTGCTTATTGTGGCAAAGACTGTTGTTATGTCAAGTCACAGTAGATGGTGCTGATGGGCTGGAAGGCATAAATTCATTCTTTTGGGTCATTCTCTGATGAGACTGTTTTATAGAAACATATACAAATAAGCACTATTTGGTGTAAGTAACAATCAACCCTATTTTCTATTCACACATTGTCATTACTACATCTGATATTCACTGGATTTTAATTGATTCAGCTGGTATTAATGAGGATGTCCTACTACTCATCCTTCCCTAAGAGATATTTTTTTTATTAGAAGAAAGCATCAGTGAGAAAAGTTTTTTTCTTTCCTACAGTAATAAATGAAAACAGGGAAAAAATTTTTTATACATGAAGGGAACTGTGTGTACTTGATGAGAAAACTGAAAAGCATATTGATAGTAGCATTAACTCTGCTGGTGCTTTGTGTGTTTTTACTGCTGTTCTTTACATTATGCAGCTGATTTGGTCTGACAGAAAGGAATCTCTCCCATGTTTGCTGTGCCATAAAAATGCTGAAAACGTCCTGCTGACCAAGCCAGTTGGTAACAGCATTACTGGATATCTGCTATGGTCCTGTCGTATTAATTGCATCTTCTATCCTCAGATGATGACGAGGCAAAAAACCTCCTTGAAATCAAGTTAGTTTGACTACAGAGTTACATTTAAAGCTCAGTGAAACTGAGTGAAATGTTCAATTTAAAGGCAAAACCTACCTTCTGGAACATGCAGCAGAAGTAAAAAAATAGTAACATATACAGGAGTAACTATGAATACCTGCATAGAATTTATGCTGGCAGATACTAGATAGTTCACTTTCTAAGTAAAATATATGAATGTAAGTAGCTACTGCACAAGTAGTTAAAAAAAAAAAAAAAAAAGATTTATATAGCTTTTATTGTTTTATCTCATGGAGTTGATCCAAATAAGAAATTTAAGAAGCATAAATCTGAGTGAAATTACTCTGTTAGATTTTATTTCTTTATTAGATCAAAAATTAAATACTTTTTCTGACTGAGACCCATTATAAGTAAGAGATAACAGCTAGATTTTATGAGTGACTTTTTCCTTATCTTCTTTCTAGAGCTGACCAAAGCCAAATTCCTGACCAGTTCATCAGAAGGATTAAAAGTCCTCTTAACTTGCAGAAAAGAGTGCTCTAATTATGGAGATAAACTGTACACTCTAGCATAGCATAGTTGCACACCTGTGCAACTTCTTGCACTGTTCATGAAGTCTGACAAGTAATTGCCCAGGTTTTACCTTGATAGGAATTGAAATGCAACACCCCCCCCTCTTTTTTGTGTTATCAATCATGTTGTGATAGAAATGTGAAGGTTTTATTTCATATCATGTTTGTCTGCTACTTCAGCTTGCTTTTTTTTTCGTTTGCTTTTCTTCTCCTTTTCCGCTTGAAGGAAGCTACGTGTAAGTAGGTGCACTAGACTAGACTCTGGAGATCAGTCCCCCACCTTTTGTGAGACATTCAGTGTCTAAGACTCTTAACACCCAGCCTCACTCCCAACCTTTCTGCACTTTTCCCTTGCTGGCTGTTATGCCGTTAAGTCATTCAGTTCAGGAATTTGAAATCTATGAATGTAAAGTACTAAATAACTCCGTGATAATAGTAAAATCCAGTACATTGTAAGACCCACTGCTATGGCCTTGGTAAGACAACTCTATGTCTAAAGTCCATGCACATTTGCAGCAGTGCTTTAACTATTAAAGACAATAAAGCTGAAAGCAGGTCGTATATTATATGAAGTAACACTTCCTCTACACTTGCCTTCTGAGAGTGATAAAAGCTATTAACTTTGTGTGTGAATGTCATTTAAATTTTGCATTCCTTTTTTTTTCTCCCCAGTGATCAACAGTAAATTAAACCACTCCTTGGCTTGTTTTTACAGATGAAGAGAGAATTGAAAGCAGTGCATGAGGGAGCTTTTTATTCTTAAGACCTCACAAAAACCAATTTCAGTGAATGAACCTCCTAAAAGAACAGTAACAGAACATATAAAATTTATTCCTCTACAACCCTATCTGTATTTTCTTAATCTGATTTTATGAGGGTGTTATTATGTTTGTACATATATGAGAATAAATGGGTTCAAAATTACACAGATTCTGCTCTCTCTTATCAGCTAGTTGTATTATTTTTAAATTAATTAAATACATGGCAGGCCACTAAGCCTGTCTGTGATATTGTGTCTTTGTCAGCAGTTTACTTATGTCTTTCCTATTTAATTTAGTGGGAAACAGTGAGTGGCTGATGCACAGCTATGCATGGTATGTAGGACAAACCACACCTGCCACTGTGTATAAATCTGCTTAATGCACATGATGAAAGCACACATGCACATAACATATTGTGCATGTGTAGATATTGTGAAGAGTTAATTCCTTGCCAAGGTATTTGCAGCTCTTTTTTTTGAACACACTAGCCCTTATCTTGCATTTTCTTCAGTTTATTTACAGAATTTTTAGTCTGCTTGCTCTGGCTTAAGAATCTCCTGAGCAAGCAGACTGAAAATTCAGTAAACAAGCTGAAGAAAACTTGAGATAAGGTGCAAAATATCTAGAAGAAACAAGAGCTGTACAGTTCTGAAGACTGAACTAAACTTTCAACATCATGGATTTTACACAGTGCGCAAAATATTTTTCTTTATAATGTACACAAGTTCTTCCACTCAGCTATTTTCTTAACATATATATTAAATACTAACAACCCTAAAAATGTTGGTATCTGCAAAAATTTGACCTCCAAACTGAACATCTCTCACCATCTGCTTTACATCTTCACTTTATATATCCAATTGTCTACAATTAAGCTTACCACTGTAAGCTACAATGCTTTTCTATTTTAATTGCACCTCAGCATCTGCATCTCAGCTTATTTTTGGCCTGAAAACCAAATGAAGAGGTAGCATAGTGCATTGGTATTTTCTGATTTAGTCTCTAATTTCAGTTTTCATTTCCCTTCCTTACATGCAGGGAAGCAAAAGGGGTTTTTTCTCCCTTTTGCTTTAACACCTTCCCACACCTTCACTAAAAAGGCTCAGGTAAATGATAGCTCCCACATCTCCTTTTCTGAAACATGCCACTGAAATTAACAACACTGAAAAGCCTTCCTAACTGCCATTAATGCCTTCTGCAAATACAAACAACTAACAATGAAATGGTTATTCTGTGTGCAGACTTCTATATACATCCATAAGTCCAGCCTCGGCCAAGACCTGAAGCAGCTTCTGAATAATGCATTTCTCTCTCAGGGAACACCATTTTATTTTAGAAACAGAAGAAGCCACGTGAACTTATCACATTGCCCCTTCCTTCACA
Source organism: Certhia americana (assembly GCA_018697195.1). NCBI lineage: Eukaryota > Metazoa > Chordata > Aves > Passeriformes > Certhiidae > Certhia > Certhia americana. The sequence continues at coordinate 47,435,409 of CM031860.1, read as the reverse complement.
ATTCTTGTGCTGCATGACATGTCCCCTAGGCAGATTGTGTGAGACAGACCTTTCCTCTCTAAGTTTCTGCCATTTTTGGCAGCCTTCTGACATATACTCTATTCATTGCCTGCATTTGCTGGATCTCTGCTGAACCATTCTCAACTGCCCATATTTTGCTCTTACGTTCTTTATCCTGCTATCACCCAGCCCTGTAACTCTATCTTGTGTAACAAAATACTCTCACTTGTGAAAAAGAATGTTAAGAAAAAGAATATAAACAGACTTTCCCTTAAATCTTTACATAACTCACTTGTGTAAGAGCCTGGGGGGAGGTAAGAGGTGCAAACACATGCCCTGTGGGCGATATTCCAGCCTCCAGGCTGGAACTGTGACAAGGACATTTAGACAGCCTGCTTGACAGACTGGTTCAACAAGTCTCTTTAAATGCAAGTAAAGCTTTTGAATCATCCTACAAGATTTTCTCTTTTTCTCGATCACCCCCTATATTTAAATATTTATTGCTGGTCTCTCTGTTTTGCTTTCCTTTCCCAGGTCCTGTCTGAGCATCCTGTCCTTCATCATGGAAACTGAACATGTCTACAAAGCCTTGTGTAGACCTTCTGGGCAGATCTTGTACTTCCAAATTAAAAAAAAAAAAAGTCTTCACGTTTAACAAGTTTTGCACATTTCTGTACAATTTTTATCTCTATCTTTTCTTTCTTATATTTTCTCTATTGAAATTGTAGAATTCATTATGCTGGGATACTATGAATGTCAAAAGGAAATTACATTAGAAAAAGAGATTAGACAGCTTTGGGGAGGATAGAACACTTAGCCAGTAAACAAGGCAGAGACACAATTTCTAGTTTAGAAAGTCCTCGAACTTTTGAACAATTTCAAAAGCCAAATTGTTCTAAGGGACAGTTCATTTTGAGTTTTCTGCTGTTTCTTTTTTCACTTGATAGCTTGATAGAAAATTTTGCAATATTTTGCATGATGAAGTGTTTAAGACTTGTCCAACAAAGAAAGCATGAAATTTAATTTTTAAAGAGGGTATTTTAATGTGATGTTTAGTAAATTTAGGCCATATTTCAAGGATTTACTATAAAAACTACCAGTAACACTTATTTTAAACATAGGAGCTTAGTTTAATAAAAATTAAAACAGAATTGGCTGTACAGTATTCATAGATGCAGACATATATTTTTGGGTCTATATAGGCTACATAAATGGATACATCATGCATAAAAAATGAGACTTGTTTTCCCATTACTCATTATAAGGCAGTGTAGTCTGATGGGAATAAACTAGGTTAGTAAACTGCTTCTTCAGCAACTTACCTTCACAGTTGATTCCAGCTGCAACAAAAAGATAAATCATATACAAACATTTCCAGATAGCCAAATTACAAGCAATTTAGATTTTTCTCCTTAGAATTGTATATCACATTTATAAGATCTTCCTTCCAGCTCACAGTATTCTGTTGTAACTCCTTTTGGTAAAAGTTATTGCAACCTTAAGACCTTGCTAGCAAAAATTACACAGAGGACATTTCTCCTCTGGAAAATGAGTTAGTGTTTTGACCTTGTTTTATTTATCTACATCTTTTTATAAAATGTTTTCAGTATGGTCACCTAATTAAACCCAGAGTTCATGACCTATATGATTACTTTCAAAACAGTAGCAGAAAAATTCAAGTTAAACTTAATATCTGTATAAAAATATTTAAAACTGTGCATACTAGGAAAACTTATTGGACATACTGTTTTAAAATATTTTGAGAATAAGGTCGTAATTAATGAAAACTTTCAAACCACAGACACTTTATAGTACGGTGTATTATAAAGTCGTCTCATTCCAACTGAGGAGATTTTATTAATTGTAGGCTTATAAATGTACTTTTGAGACACAATGCTAGGTACTTTGGAGACACTTATGTAATTGAAGGATAATTTATATGAAAATTAGATGACTATGTGCATTACCACTACCTTCCCAACCTTACTTTATGCACTTAGACATAGAAAATGATGACATAGAACTCCTTTCCCTCCTTAAGACTTATATGACTCAAGTTATAAAAATTTCAATAAATGCTGTCCAAATCAGTCTCCAAAACAGGGAATCATCAGGTATAATGGGAAAATTCTCAGTCCTCAGTCCATGCTGTTCCCTGAGCAATTCACTGGCAATTTTTTGGAAGATTGCTATTTGTCCATGCATACATTTGTCCATACAGTAAGTAAAGCCAGCCCTACAGCTTGTGTCCAAGTCCTGATCAGTTTGCTAAAGCAGCTGTAGTCTAAGAAACCTCTGGAGAATTATCTTTTGGACATAAGTAAGATTAGATTTGGAGTTGTAAGATTAGAAACCTTCTACTCTGAGTGTTTGATATTCCTGGGGGAGAAAGAATCCTGAGTTCTGGACCACTGTGCATTTTATTTACTGACTCTTAATGCAGAAGGATAAATAAACCATCCTAAAAAGAACAATAGAACATTGTTCTCCCTTCCTGTCTGAGAAGAGTTGAAACTATTCAAATTTCTCTTGCTCTTCTCTTACTGACTGCTTGGCATATATCCTTATATAGCCTTTCTGCTTTAGATATCCTTATACATCCTTTCTACCAGGTTGTACAGTCTCAGCTATACAGATTGAGAAAGATCTCTCTGTCATGTGAGTTGCTGCTGTTCAAATAGGCCATGATTTTGTGGACAGAACATCTTTCCTGAGGTATTTGAATTGATATTTTGAGACCCCTCTGAAACTGATGGGGGGCTAGATTAGACATTATATATATATCCTGGAGGAACACCTAAAGGTACAATGAAATAAGTAAAAAAAAAAAACAACAGAATAAGTTAAAAAAAAGAGGGTTCTTGCTGCCATTAAGATTGATTTGTACATAATGGAGCAATATTGAACAGTGAATATCAGTCTCATTTAGTTTTAAACCCAGATGAGTGCAGGATATCACCCATTCCCTTTTGCTCTGCATATAGTGAGGTTTGGCTTAGACATCCTCCAAACTACTGTCTAGTTGTTTAGATTGTCTAAACATGGACAATTCTTCCCATTCAAAGATTTAGGGATTTAGAGGGCAATTTAGATCACCAAAACCTCCTGTAGGGTGTTGTATAACATTAGCCATGACAATATTGGGACCCTTTGCTAAATATTAAAGCCATGTTCATATTTAAACAATTCAATTCTCTTTAAGACTATGCACAGCATTATTAAAATCTACTTGTCTACTTAATTCCCTCAGGCCTGAGTTATTCCTTTATATGGAGCTACTGCACACTAGAAACAGCTGCTGTCAGCAAAAACAGCCTATCTGAAAACCTACAAAGCTTCACAAGCCTTAACAGCTTAACAGACCACTACAGAACAGAGGTGTGAAGTTTACTGAAGTCCAATTGATTAAAGTCACATGCCAGTCTTAGCTGGAAAGCAAAGAAAAGAGGTATTTATAAATATTTGGAAAAGTCGTTCAAACAGAGTTGGCAAGTACAGCTTCCTTGAAGATTTCTCTGTCTTTGTTGTATTGGGATAGATCTGTAAGTAATTTAAGATAGTACAGATCCATCATTTTCAAAAGTACAGCTGAGCTTACAGGAGCTGAGACTCTCACCCTGTGAATTTTAGAGCACAGCAGGGGCTTATTTTGCATCCAGAAAACCCTGCTATGAAGCTAAAATGATTGCTTAACTATCATGCATATTTTTTTTTAAAAGTGTGGTATAAACCATTTGGTTCATGACTACATATTTACCAGAAATAAATTTAGCAAAATGTCAGAGATAACTGGCCAGTCGGGGAGAATATTTTGATTTAAGTAGAGCAATTGTCTTTTCTGGAAATTTGAAATAGCACAAGTCCAGATAAAAACAATAGCAACCAGAGATTATGATGCAGCATAATACAGTTTTTCAAAACTTCCAGGTAACTAGAGAAATCCTCTGTCAGAATGCAAGGTTTTCTTTAATTTCAACAACTATTGGATTAGAACTTGCCTTTATATGCTTTCATTAAGAGTTGCCGTAGGTACCATTTCATTAGTGGACGAAATTGTGCAGGACTTCAGAGTAGAACTTTTCACAGTCACACCTGGTTCTTACCAAACTCAAGATATCTAGCTGGGGGTAGATGTGAGAGATGCAGCAGGAAGAAGAACAACCAAATGAGATTTTACTTAAAATTTTTAGAATAATTTCACTTCACAGATGTTGAGAGTTTAGATAAGAGAATACAGAGTGTGGAAGCCCTAACAGTTATTCTACAGTAGTTGCTGACTGATAAACTGCCAATGTAAGGCAAACATTTTTTCCTTACAAACCTTTTAATATCCTTCCTTTGATAGACAACTTGCTTGAAAACTTCAAAAGATATTGCCTGAAAAAGGCCCTAAATGCATTTTTCTTCCTTTTCTTAATTTTTTTTTTTTTTTGGTGGAATTGTTTTTTGAAAGAGTTCAAAAAACTATCTATTCAATACCAGATATTCAAATGGTGAATTAATAAAATATTGAATCATTATCTGTAATTACTTTGATAACTCTGAAACTGAAGAGTTTCAGATTGAACATGGGTGAAGGTTTGTATTTCATACAAATAATTTGGAAAAAAGAAATAGGTTAGAAGTTAAAACAAATTACCATTCTGATATTCAGGGATCCTATTGTGTTCAGATTTTAGTTCCTTACTCTAAAAATTTGGATAGGAGGCATAGATTGTGAATTGAAAATAGTTTGTTACAGTGACCTTTCATTATGAAGGTTGAAATAGAAATAAGAATGGTCACAAACACCCACTTAGATCTTGCACAAAAAGAAAGAGATGTTGACTGCCCTGAATTTAAAGGCTTTTAGAGATGATCTCAGAGGTTTCTGCTAATGCAAGCTTGATTCACCTGTTTATATTTCCTTTCCAAAACTTCTGGGTTTGCGTCTCTTTTGTAAAATTTAAATTCTGTTGTAAATGCAATTTGTTAGTGATAGACTGATCTGTGATTAATTTTGTTCATGCTAGGAAAATGGTTCTTTACCTGAGGGTGTGTCCTTAAACATTTGTGTCACTGCTCACAGTGCATACTGACATGAACAGTGTAAGTACTATGAAAGACAATAACAAGAATGAGATTTGAGTTTATTCTGCAAAAACCTTTCTTCTTCTATCCTTTAGCAGTTTTAAGAGCACAAATTTAGTTTATTGTTTCATTTTATTTTTAAAGACATAGTTGGATGGAGAACACATATAATTTTGAAGGTACAGGGAATGAGGAAATTATGATGTTTGGGTGTGTCCAAACAAGACAGCTTTTGTAAATGGATGGAAATGTTATACACAGATTTCAGCTCAGGTTGCAGAGGGAATATGCTGCATTAAGGTACATCAGTAGAGCTAATCAGCCTGTCAGAATTTAATAACCAAATGTCTTAAAAAAACCTCTTATTTTTGTTTTTAGTACTGTCTCAGGGTTTTTTTGTGTTCCTGGCTGCATCATCATCATCATAATCATTATTAACAATAATAATAATAATTTGGTGAGGCAGCAAGTGGAAACAAGAGTTATAGATAATGTCCTTCAGACAGAGATAATAGATCTTACAGTTCCTGGTAGCCTGCCCTTCCTTTTACTTGTCATGCAAAGGAAAGCCACCTTGCTCTTCTTCCATCAATAGTTTTGGGCTTTCTAAAAATAAAAGTAGTCTGCTGAGCTTTGCATTGAGTAACACCTTGTGTCTATGAAAGAGGTAAAGGTACTTAGCATTCATATCATGCTGGACCCCCTGGATAAGGAGGAAGGAGCCAGGGGCCTTCCTTTGCTGACAGAGGGTAATTTTGGGCATAGGCTAAAGCTGATGTTTGGAGATCATGGGAACTAGAGAGCTGCTCAGAGCAGCACCTAGAGAGGCTTCTGTGTCTCTGAGGTAAACAGCACTGTGGGGCAGGCTTTCCTGATGATATTCTTGGACATCTGCAGTCTGTTGAATTCCCACAGAGACAAAATATGGGTGGTCTGGAACCTGTCATAGTATTGTTAGCAAAGAAATTCTTCTAAAAGAATGAGTTACATAGAGTCAGAGCTACCTTGTTTGTCTAAAATTTAAAAATCTATGATTTGAACAAATTGTCATTTTATCTTCCAAAGAACACATTACCTCTGCTGTGCGGAATACCCATATGATCTGCACTGTCAGATTCTATTATTATTGTGACAGATACTGTAGCATATAAATTTTAAACTAATGAAAAAAATGTCATCTATCTTTTGGAGCTAAATGTTCAAAGTGCATCAACTATTCAATTTGATAGATCATTCTTCAGACAGTTTGAGAAGAATTGCATATTAAAAATACAGTGAATGGAAGAAATCCTCACTTTTATCCAGCTTCACATTTCTTAAACTAATTCTGGAGAACTCATGAGAGGTCTACTTCAAAAAATGTTTCTTTATTATAAGTAACTGGGAAAAAAGTAAATAAAATATTTCTTTATTAAGATAAATTTGATTCGAATAAAAAAAATAAAACAGGGTATTAAAACTTACTAATGCTAATTTTCTTTTTATTATGGTCTCCTGGAAATAGCTGAAAGGGGAAGGAATAGCTGCAGTTTATTGCTTTCATATTATTCTGTAGGTGAATGGTATCAACATCTATGATTCTCTAATAAAAGAACACACACTTGGGTTTTATAGGTTAGAGCAGTTGATAAATTCCATTGAATGTTCTAATGCAGACAACTTTTCTTATGGGGAAAAAAAAATAAAAACCTTTGCAGGTTCCAGATACAACAAAATGTTGGATTTTTTTAAAGCTGGAGAGAAAATGAAGAACTTGAAGGCTGAAACCCTTAAATAATTTCGTTTGAAGACACTTGAGCACAACAGCAAATATTAATCTAAATGTGAAGTTTCGTAGACTGTTTTGTTTGCATGTTCATTAGCATTTTCATGTTAGCATGTTTCATTACCATTAGCATTTTCCTATGTTTCAAATGCTTCATTTTACCAATTAAATAACTGCCTAAAATATTAACAGGTGCCCATTATTTATGAGGGAAAAAATGTCACACTTTTGTTCATGTATTTGTATGACTTGTTACTCTCATCTTTCCTCTTTCTGTTACATACTTTTGGAAACCATAAAGTCTGTTAGCAAACCATAAAGGACATAAACCAGCACATAAATAGTTAATTCTTAAAGGCATTAATGCTCAGATTGAAATTAAAAAAGGTATAATTTAAACACAGATTATATGATTTTTATTGTAATTAATTTACAGGGACTCAGGAATGTATATAGCGATTTTTCCCCTTCCTCACTTTCTGAAAGCCAAAATTTGAGAAATCCACTATTACAGTTGACTTCCAGACATTTTCCATTAACTTACTGGGATAGTTTCCTTTACTTGTTGGAGAAAGAAGGAAAGAGAAACATTTTCTCAGAAGTTAAACTATCCACTCTTAGAATAACTTGTAAGGCTCATCCTGTCAGTGGAAGTTTGGTTGTTTTTTCAAACGTGTTTCACTTCTATGTCCTCAGCAGATACAAGGGCTTTTCTTCTTATCTGCATGTGAGGTTTTGGTGCCTCAAGAGCCAATGCACACAGGGGAAATTGGAACTTTTCAGGACTTATTTGGGCAAAACAATGGAGACAGGAAACTTGTCACATCCATACTCAGCTTCCTTCCAAATAAAGCCCTTGTATTTATTTGGCAGCTAATGCTGAATAATAAATCAAGTTATAGGAGATAAGCTGAAAAAAAGAAAACACTGGATTTTCACTCTAAAAGGAAAAACATTCTAAATGTGAAGAAACTTGTCAGTCTGAAAAATCCATGACATTTTAAAAATCCTCCCTGCAGTCTGATAAAATATGGAAATGGTCTTTAGACAAAGTGAATATTTCACAGTTCTGAGCTTGATATTTTTTTATTTATCTCCTACAGATTCAAACAATTTCAAAGGATGTAACTAAACCACATGTGGTTTACCATTGATCTTTACCATAAATCAGAAGAACGATGAAAATTGTGGAAAAAGGTCAGTGAACTTTATTCCACTTCCCTTTCACTTATATCTTCTGTTATTTAAAATAAATTGTATTATTTTGTGCTACAATAACTTCTTGTTTCAGGGGGAAAACAAGTAATATCTGGGATGTTATTTACTTTGATTCCATAATAGAGTTTTTTTCATTTTCTGGTATGAAAAAGCCTCAGAGAAACACAGCAGGAACTCTAACTCGAGATATTAAAGCTCTTTTATTTTTTGGAAGAGCAATAACAGGTATTATTTATTTGATTTCAACTTTGTTGCATAAGTAAGTAGTAGTTATCCCTTGGATTTAGTGGAAGGAAAAAGATCTAGTTTTGTTAGAATTACATTATCAATCAATGCAATAAGTGAAGTATTTGTCTTTTTTTTTTTTTTTTCAAAGAATTATTTTAGAACAGGGTGAAGTACAGACACTGGGAAATGAGGAAAAGGTGGAGCCTTCTCCCTTACTCAAAATTGCATCAGGTTTTTTTCCATGACTTCATCCACCATTCATCAATTCTTTAAAAAATTTTATCTATCAGAGACCAATCTGAGCATATTTTTTCTTATTTGAAACATAAGAAGTGTCCAATTCTTAGGAAAACACTACATAAGAAATCTTCAGTACAATATGTCTGAATTCTCCATAAATACTTTTACTCTATGAAATCAGAGCTTCTTATTATATTTGGTCTTATTCATTTTGATGTGCTGTGATTTTCCTTCTGCATTCTGTAGGTCATGCTGTGGGATTAGTAATACAGCCATTCTGCTACTGACTAGTAACTGACAGAAGCTGTTTTCATAACCTATTTTGAAGATTGCGACATCTATATTTTTTTTTCTGTTTTCCAGCTTATCTTGACTTTTCAAAATACTTGCAAGCTCCTTATCAGTAGAGTTTGAAAACTTGTAGAAAGGAATAAGTTCATTTTTTTTTTAGCTAGCATGCTATCAGTGCAGGAAAAGTCACTTAAAAAACATGAGAAAAAGAGTCTCAATATATTTTAATTGTAACCTTGAAAGAAAAAGGAAGGTTATCTCAAATGATCAAGACTAATTTTTCAGGACTTTAGATATCATTATCAAAACATCAGAGTCAAGTTAGATGCACTAGATAAGCCTGACTGCTGGACGGATTTGAGAAGATCCTTGAGAGCAAGGTGCTTTGGAGGGCTGACCTTCATCTGAAACACACATTTACATGTGCACACACCCAGCTATGTGAATTTGAGATGTTTTGTACAGCAATAACATCCCAGTCTATCTATTTTTTTTCTAAATCAGAGCATTGGACTTTGCAGAGAAAAGTTTTCTTTATGCTTTAACAAAACAAATATACAAAAAATTGTAGCTGATTTTATCTTCTCGTGCATGAACAACCTAGAGCAAGTATTATTGTGCACGTGCCTAAAGATGAACCATCCCATTCACCTTGGCAGGATGGAGAGACCAGCACTGTGCCTGGATTTAATGTTGCTGCCAAAAATCCAGTTAAACAGATTATTAATAGCTAAAAAAGCAGCTTAAAATCTCTGTCTAGATAAAAAACCACAGTAGCAGTGGCCTTAGAAGTGATGAATCAGTGTAGTAAGGGAAAAAGCTTTTTCTGTACTTTTTCAGTTTGTAGTATGAAGGTGTGCTCTGAAGTGTGAGTTTGAAGGTTTTTCCTGGATTTTAAACCACATTTTATTTTAAGTCATGTTACAATCCGATTAGTGAGAGATGCCTCTGCCCAAACTAAATGCAGACAGACCATATGCCACAGTCAATAATATGGATTTTATTTAGCAATGAGTCTGAAGTAGACTGATAGAAAGAACTAGAAAATGGGGTTAGGAAGAGAGAGAGAGACCAAGCAGAAGAACAGCTGTGGGTCCAGCAGTGTCCCTTGGTCCTTCTTCACCCTGGATTTCTCAGTGATGGGAGTCCCAGAGCCATTCTTCTGTGGGTACCACCTTTATACAGTCCAGGTTTGGTATCCATGGGGTGGTCACAGATGCTGTTCCCTGAGGTTGATATTTGTATGGACAATTACTTCCTTTCCCACAGTTTGTCACAGTGGAAATTTTTGCCTGGATGCATGAAGCAAGATGTGCTAACCAAATTGCCTCTGCCAGGCCTGTAATTAGCTCCTTTCAGTTGCAAATGCCTCCCTTCTGTGTTATCTCATATACCTGCTGTGGTGGCTTATTTTATGACAAGATCCTTCTGTGGCCTTGACAGTGTTTGAGGCAGGCAGCTGGGCTCTTTAAGTTGTGAAAAGTATATTTGATGGTGTTTTAGTATTTACAATTAAGTATTTAATATTCAGTGCTTTAGTAGATGGTTTGGTAATTTTCCAATTCAAGATTGACTTTAAATTAAAGTTTCTTTTTTCCTACTCCTGAACATTGTTATTTTAATTCAAAATTTGCTACAATATGACATTAACATGATATATTAAACATTGTGATAGTATGAAGGCTTGTGGACATTATCTTTTTACACCGACTGCTTATAGTACTATATTCTAGTGTATTCTAACAAATAAACAATATACTCATATATATATTCTCAATATACACCATTATAAGCCTACAGCTACTTTAAAAGAAAAGCAAAGCACAACACAACACAACACAACACAACAACACAAACCAGAACACAACACAAAACAACAACACAAACACAACACAACACAAACACAGCACAACACAACACAAACACAAAAAACCCCACAAAACAACACAGAGAATTTCAAAGGATATCTAGACTGATTAGTGAGTGCTATTACCCATGAAATGCACAAATACATTTTAACTGGACTTAAACATGAAAGTTAAATTTCTGAAGGTTCATTTCCACTCTTTTAAGATAGTAGGTAAATCAGAAAGGAGACGGAACTCCTCATGCAGTAAGGGGAATTCAAATTGGAAGGGGCAATTTACTATGTTAGCAGGTTTTGCATCACTGTTTCTCTGACTTGAACAACCTCATTTAGATACTCAGTGAGGGCAGGATGGGCTTTGAGGAAAATCTTGATAGACAGTGTGTGTTTTCTAATAATTTTCTTTTCCAGCTTCAGTTGAAATACTTTGCAACTAATTTATTTTTTGTCCTCCATCATTTTCTCATTTGAAATATTTTGTCACAAATTTACAGGTTAAATTTTCCCTTATCAGTAACAATACAAGTCAATATTAGTGATTTCTACTCTATGTGAAATAGTTTATAAATAGAAAAGAATCATAAACATATAAAAAGCAAATGGATTGTGTAAGAAAGAGAAGAAAGAGAAAAAAGGACATATGAAGTTCTCAAATCAAATAGTTTCAGGTACCCATGAAGATCCATTATCAGCTATCTGCAGTGTGGGAAGGATGAGTGATGAAGCTCACAGGTGCTGGCTTTTGTATTTTGTTTGCCTTGTGATGTGTATGCCTCAGCAGGTAGCTATTCACACACATTCTGTCATGCAGTGAGGTGGTAAGGGTCATGGCAGGAAAAATTCTAACAGATTCATTAAAATCATGTTCATATTAATCTAAAACTCAGATACATTACAAATAATGAATGAGCTCTGCCAGGCACTCCAAATGAATAATGGCAAAATCTATGCAATAAATAATTCAGTTATGTGTGTCTTCTATTTTACAGAAACTTCTAAAGTGCTATGAAAAACATTTTTCTTAAAAAAAGAACAAACTTTTGGGAGTGAGGCAAATCTCTCTCTCCAGCTGTAATGATAAGTTTCTTTTTAAGAACTATGACATGGAAGGCTGCTTCCACTGTATCTTTCAGAATTGTTTACTTGAGCACAAAATGAGAAGCAAAGTTGGGTGCATAGATGTGTTGCTGTGTCCTTTAGCTCCTATTCTCAGTAATAATTCTGCAGAACGAAGATATATGCTTGTCATTAAACATGTAATCTAAGGCATATATGTTCCAAAAAGGAACACTTCTCGTTATTCTTTAATTTTAAAAATGGGAGATATGTCATTTAGCTGTGGCTAAATACCTCCTTTGCATTCACATCTCTGAGTTTCCAAGCAAAACAATAATGTTAATGGAAGGTAGAGCATTTAATTTCAAATTTAGAGGCTTTTGTTGATAATGTTATTTAAACCCAAGAAGGTTATACTTAATTATAGATATGGCAGTGTTTTTGACAGTTCAACTTCTTTAATGGATTATCTTTCCTCATTTAAATATAAGAAGTAAGAATAACAAAAAAAATAAATCTACAAATTTAACAAGCTTCTTTTTATATGCTTAATAACTATCTTTGAAGAAGAATATACACCACACTGAGCTTTAAAAAACTGACAATATTTATTAAGCCAAAAGAGCTTATGTAGCTTTGTGATTATGGACAGGAAAGAATTTAAAAAAAGGCAAAGTTAGCAAAAAAAAAGCTTTAAAGTAAGCAGAAATTACATGTCAGTCATAGACATTAAAGCTGGCTGTTTTTAAACTCCAACTGCTAAGCCTTGGGCATGAAACAAGAAAATGATGAGGTAGGCTGAATGAAATGCACACAAATGCTAATGTTTAGAACCTTACCTAAAGTTAAAATACAAATTCTTGCTTTAAGGAAAAGGTTTCAAATAAAATAAAAGAATCCATCACATGAATCTGTATGAATACAAATATGCTGAAATCCACACATACGGAATATATTAAAGATAGACTTCCCTTTTTTGTTGAGAAATCTTCCTACTGTATGCTCTAAAGGATACTGGAGTTTACTGTTACAGAAATGCAGAAATAAGGATTTTTACTGAATAAAAACACGCGATTTTATCAGGGAAGGGAGGAAACTGGCAGTCTTCAAGTGGAGTAAGACTGTCATCATTGTATACAGTACAATCAGCACAAATTAATTTATTTCCTGCTTTTTGAATGCTTGCTACGGTAAATCACAGCATTTGATGCAGAATTCTGCAGAAGAATATGGACTGAGAATGTTAGAATAATTGTCAGATGTTGCAAAATTAAGTATTTGATTTAGGAAACCACATATTAATTTCCTTATCTATGGCATTAGATATATTTACATGTACCTATTATAAATGCACACTTACATGAGTGTGTGTGTTTGTGTATTGAAAACATCAGATTTCTACTCTGTTCATCTGCAAAATAAAGCAACATTGCAAAAATTTAAAAATGGATGTCAATCATAAAGAAAACTTCAAACCAAGAAACTACAAAACATTTCAAGTTAGGTCATTACTACTTCTCTTTCCTGGCCCACAGTCCTATATGGACTTCTTAAACTTCAAGAAAGGAGCACTGAGAAAGCAGTGGAAAGGGCAACGATTCCCAAAACTTACCATGTATTCTTCATTGAAGATGGGAAGAAACACAGAGGAACCAGCTCACATATTTTCCAATGCATTTGTATTCCCTTCTCGGACTCCTCTCCTCTACAAACTTTTTCCCACCGCAGTCTAATCATCTGGTGTGCAGCTGAATTGCAGCCAGTGCACTTGGTCTCACCATTTGAAGCAACTCTACTTTAAAGGGAAGAGCTGATGAAACTGCCAAACTCCACCAGTCTGAACAGGAAAATCTACAGTCTGTAGGAAATCTGTCTCCCTTTTGTCTGGATTCATGTTTTACTCTAAATGATTGTTGATTTATATACCTAGAGTCAGCAAGAATAACAGTGACTTATAGTGACCCTGTTATGCCATTGCATATGGTACTGCTTGGTTTTGTTACTGCTACTATTTTATGTGTAGTGTTTCTGTTTTATAACAAGTTCTTTCTTTCCATGGACCTGGCTGTGTGCAGTGCAGTCAGGCTGAAGCATTGCATGGGATCTTTGCATCAGAAACAGTGATAAACACTGTAGTTTTTGCAACATACAGTTCCATTTTCAATTTCCTACAATATGTGTTAAACATGTTCAAATTAAAATGCTCTTTTGAGTCACAGCTAGGAGATCCATCTTAATTGGAACAGGTCATTAGTCAAGACTATTTTGAATTTTTTTTTCTTGTGTGTCTGCATTCATTTATGTGTGTGTGTGTGTGTGTGTGTGTGTGTGTGCATGCATCTGTCTTCAGAAATTAAAATACAGTATGGAAACAATTAAGGGTAACATTCCATCCAGAATGCTCTCCCTGTGATATTACAAGAAAACTGTTTTAACAACAACAGCTGGCCACATGATGGACCCTTTAGTCTATTATTTTAGTCAGAAAACGAATAAAGATAACTGAATTTGACCTAATAATAAGACAATAAATTATGTGACTCTTGTAGATAATGCCTTGTGGAATATAAAGCCTTGAGAGATATAAAGCCTTGATGTAATGGCAACTGTTCAACTCATACCTTTGAAGTAAGAGCAGTGCTAGCTGTTTGACTGAAATGTTGCAGGCAAATGTAAACAGCAAACAGCAGTTCCAAGAAAGCTGGAATAACAAAATAGGCTTTGTTCTATTAGAAATAACATTTTGTTCTGAAAATAAATACCATTATAAGGTAATCAATACTTTTTTTATATGAGACAGATAAAGAACAAATACAGCTCTTAATGTTGTTGTCTGTGTCAAAAATAAGTACTTTTATCTTCATGAAAGAAGTGGAAAAACAAAAGTGAATATTCAAAATTCCAGCATTTATGTCCTTTCATGATCTGACCCGAACAATGTAATTCAAAGGCCATCAGAAACAAAAGGTCTAGCAAATGCTACAGCATTTCTGCATTTGGAATTCCCAGTCAGACCTAGCAAGGTGATATGTCCGTTGTGTTTTACAGTCTGTTCTCCTGAACGCTATCACTATTTTTGACAATAATATATGAAACCAAGTGCATCGATTCAGCTGCCATTAGAATAAAAACCTAATCACCATTTTAAGAAATGGTGTGCTCTGAAATAAAATAAAAAATATTTTTAGACATTGCCACAAACAGCACCTCAGGGATTTCTGATTTCTTAGAAGCAGCACTTAAAATCATCAACTCAGCTATCATACAGAAACTACAAGTACATATTTTTAAAATAACAAGTACAGTATCCAGGCACTTCACTGTTTTCTGTGCTCCAAGACCTTATTCCCAGCAGCAAAAAAGCCAGTGCAGGGATGCAACACATAATAGGTTCAGGAAAGGTACACATATCATTGTACATTCCTTGTCATTGGAAATGGGCTGGGTACACCAGTGGAACAATGTAAACTTCAATTCTGACAGAAAGATTCACACTTATCGGTCATTTTTCACAAGCTTTCTGAAGGTGACATTTCACCTCATGAATTTGTATCAGAAAATGTTTTACACTGTACAGGTGAAAACTATTGTCTTAAATATATGCAGGGAATATTCTTATCTGAAATTTGTAAACGTTTATTGAGTCAAGAATAAAGATGTGCACTCTGATACATCAATCATAATTAAGCACTGTAACTTAGTCATCGAGTATGCAGTCCTTGTGAAGGCTGCATATTTTTGAAGTCTGTGCAAATAAAGCATGAAATATAAGAAAAGAAATTAAGAAAAAAAGGAGAAAAAATACACCAAAATAATATTTATTAATATAGATATAAGAGAGCTATTAGCTGGACATAAATCCAAAGGCTACTCCTGCACTAGTGAACTAATTAGTGATAGAATGTGTTCTTTCAACCAGTGTCAAAGACATGTTGCTACATCCTTATCATTAAGTTCTCAGCCACCAAAGTTCTGTGCTTAAATATGAGACTGGATTTTTTCCAGGGGAGCAATAGGAGGCAAGAAAAAACTGTGCCCCTGAGCTTCTTATCATGGATGTAGGTGATGGCTTTCCTATGCTTTTCTTCACTCTCCAGCAAAATATAGTTTGTTTTATAGTAATAGTGTGAAAAGCTAAATATGTAACTATGTTGGATGTTAATTATTACAAATGTTGTTAAATGGCAATCTATGGTATACTTTACTGTAATCTTCAATTCAAAACCATTTTATTTTAAGAAGTGGCCAATTGGCCAATTCCTAAAAAATGACCCTATGATACTGGGAAACAGGGTTGACTAGATGCAGTGTGTATACATGTATTTTTATTCCAAAATGGGTTTTTCTTGAATTTTTACTTTCTGTATTTGGAAACTTACTTACTCGGTGTCCTGCTGTGCTATGTACATGACAAGCTTTATACAGAGATACCAGTCCTGGAACCAGTCACTTACAATCTAGAAATAAGTGGTGTAACTTAAGGCTTAAACAAGAAGAGGGAGAGGAGAATAATAATAAAAAAGAAAAAGACAGAATAAAAAACTGCTCGGGACAATGCCCAGTGGAAACAAACAACGCAAGAACTATATCACTGTTTCTGAACACAGCACAGAGCTTAGAGACAAAAACTATGAACCTATGATTCTCAAGGGAAAAGCCATTCCATTGGTTCTATAAAAATATCTCTTCCTAAGTACTTCATAGACATTTACAATTAGTTTCCAGAACACACAGAATATAAACCAGTATTTTCTGAAAACAGAGAGGAGTCCCCTTCTTACAAACTGCCTGGCTTTTGTCTTTACATCTTTCTATAGGCACATCCTCTGAAAAAAAAAATTACATTCTTTTGAAAAACATTCACTTGAGTGTCAGCAGCAACACACAGTGGAAAAAAATTATCTGTTTTCTGCCTTTTTCTTCATCTATCACAATAAAGATAAAACCATGTTAAAGAAGCAGGAAAAATGGAAGATATTTTATCACCATTATATACTGTAATACTTCCTTCATGATAGTCTCTTATTTATGTAATTTTTAAATTCTCTTCCTGTTTAATAGTATGACAGTTTCTAACATGAAAAGATGACTATTTTCAGATAAATCAATTTAGCCATCATTGTTAATTTGTTTTCTTTCCCCTTTCATACCAATCTGTGATTTCTCTCTCTATTCCACTTATTTTGGCTGGAAATTTAAAGTGCATAGCATTTTCCTTTCAGTAATTCTTTCAAAATTATTTCATATTAGCAGAGCTAGTGATTTTTCTCCTTTACTGTGATTCAAAAACCCTCTTTTTTCCCCCAAGATAAAGAGTTTTGTCTGCAAAATTTGGTGAATGACAGAATGAGAATACCTTTAAATATTATTATTCTTTCTTTTGCTTTAGGAAATGATAAATATTCTGGAGTTTAAAACATAAATAAGTCATACAGCTATTTAAAAAAAAAAAAAAATCCTTTAGAGATTTAACATGACCGGTATCATCACACAAAATTGTGCTGTTTCAATATTGTTGTGCAGAGTTGTCTGCAATGTAAGTGAACAATTTTAATAGCTAATGCAATGAATCAGAACATTTCCTCCAGGAAGAGCAATGATGGGAATTGTTTGGGTCAGGCGGTCCCAAAGCATAATGCATATTCTTCCTGAAATCTACAAGGACTGAAGAGAGAGGATGCGTTAAACCTGCTTCCCAGTGGTTTCCATATTTTGAATATATTTCTGCACATAAGTCCATAGGCTTTGGTAAAAAAGATTTTTTTTAAAATTTTTTTTTTGTTTGTTTACTTACAATTTGTGCTTGTAAGACCATCTTAATTTAGAACCCATGCTGGCACTATAAATGTGTGTATTTTTTTTCCAACTAAACAAAACACAAAAAAGAAGAGGGGAAGTATCTTATTAAAACAGTAAGTTTATCAAAATAATTAGGTGTATAGCACCAATGTATTGAATTTTAATAGTATCTCAAGGATTGTTTAATAAATTTTTCAACTGAAAAAAGGTGAATTTTCAAAGATTTAACAAACAGATTATTCCTTTCAAGGTGAAAAATCTTTCTCCCTCTTCCTCAAATGAACAACTTTGCTTAAGAAAACAAGAACTTGATAAGTCATAAATGCAATTGTGTTCTCTCAGGTAATGAAAATGTGCAGACAGAGAATCAGTTCAGACTGTGAGTTAATGCAGCCTCCTCAGTCTGTCAGAAGAACTGTAAATCCTATGCAGAAGATTTGCACCCAAATGAAATGGATTTTGGCAATGCTCCTGCCCTGGATGGGTACTGTGAAGGTACCCATGAACTTTCTATTATTAATCAGAAAATACACAGGAAGATGGAGATTCAGTGCCCTGCAAACTCTGGCATTTCACTGCCCCACTTTTGCTGGAGAGAAAATTGTTATTTTGTATTGAATTTTGTTAAAGTGCCAATCACTTTTGTGGTAGTAATATACCAGGGACTCTAGATCCCACAGTGGAAATACAGACAATCAGAAAACATCCTACCTATCTATATCTTTGCGTCATAAGGGGATAACTTTGAGAGAAAGACTGAGTGAGCATCGTATTTATAAATCCCAATTTTCTATCATAGCACAATAGGTAAATCTTAGTGGCTTATATTGGTAAAAAATTTTTAAAATCATTTTAATGGCTAAAATTACATCATTAAGAGAAAAAAAAAAAAAAAAAAAAATACTAGAATCTGTTTCTAGGTATTGGGTCTCTTTCTCCTGTTCTTTATCTTTTGAGAAAATCACCACCTTCATTAAATGAGTCTCATTAATATTATACTCCTAGATATAAATGCTTCCATTTAGGCTGAAATTCAGTTAGCAAATGTATTTTGGTCCATATGGAATTGGCTTAATTAAGATAGACTAATATTGTGGACCAAACTAATTAATAGCTTAGGAGTGGATTCAGCTTTAAGATTTTTAGCAGTCTCTTAAAGTGTATTCTCTCAGAGGGAGGCAGCTGCTCATCATTGACATGCAAGACTAATACATTCAACTTGAAAATGAACCTGAGTAGTTCCAGCTGAGCTTTGCCACTGCCGTTATTGGAAATCTTCTTGTCACCTGAGTATTCCTAGTGCTTCTTCTTTCATCTAATTAGCTCTTATATCCTAAAACAAAGTTACAGAAAAACTGGTGTACTCTTGCTGACTGAACTTGTAGTGGAGTAGAAAAGATCAAGGAGTAAAGAGGGCTGAAAACACTGTCTTGCCATCTTCCGTGGAACTGCAGCACTGCCACCCATTTCCAGAGACTGAAGAGGTGAGGTGGATAGTTCCGTCAGAAGGGAGAGAAAGATGAAAGAGGTAAAAAAATTGTCAATGGGACCTATATTACTTTCCTTCTTTTACTACTATTGAAGTTACAAAACTCATCTGGTCTCCTGACTGTTACTGAATTTTGCTTCTCGTATGTTCCTTCTATTTTTTTTTCACTTCTCCCTTTATTGTATTGCATATATAATCACAGCAACAGGATATGATGTTTATTTTATACTTACGCACTTCCAAAAAGCACACTGAAGTCAGCTGAGACCCCTGGATAGGATGTAGATTTACAAAAGCTGCTGAGTCTTGAATTTGTTTACTTGAGTTAAAGTCAGTCATGACAATATGATATTTGAACTAGTTATTTAATCCTTCAGCTTGTAACTTCTGAAATTGTTTTCTTTCAAGCATGAGAATTATACATGACCCTGCATCTTCTTGTCCCAACACAGTGTTCTCCTTTGGGAAAAATGCCTTCTTTTCTCCTGGGAGTTGAAGATAAAATCCTTGGTGGATCAAGTCCTTGGACAAAAATTGTGATGGTATAAATTGCTTGCAACCATGCAGTTATTGTTAAACATATATTATTATTATTACACATACATTTCTTGCCTGTATAGACAGTGAGACTTTAGAAACAAATAAATCAATCGGCAAAACTCACTACATCACATGAACATTTCTGTAGCAGTTTATTTTGCTTTGAGGAACATATGAATGCTTCTTTAGAGTAGCCATATCATTCTAATGACTCTTCTGAGGTTTGTGAATTATGCTAACAATGATCTTTTCTACAAGTAAACATAAAATTCACTACGATGTTAACGCTGTGGTTAATATAGAGAAGGAATTTCTAATATATACAGGTTTTTAATTTACTGGGGTTTTTTCTGCCACTTTATTGTACCTTTAGATAAAGCAGTGCAAAAATTTGCTAATTATTTTACTCACTGCAGTGTTTGTGGCACCACCTTTAAGTTTTAGTCCAGATTTCTTCATACAAGCAATGTTTCTGAGAATGGTATTCTTATAAGTTAATAAAAAACGTATTACCTTAATCATATGTAGTTTCTTCTGTAAAATCAAGATGAAAGAAAAATATTTAGGAGATGAGAGCTTTTATATTTTGTGTTTCTTCGGTCAGAGCTCCTGCTGCTGCATAGCTCTCAATTTAAATGATTTGCTTGAAAAACAGTGGTGTTGTTTTTCTTGGTATTTTATTTCATTTGGAATTGATCATGCCTCTGCTTTCAGATTTACCAAGATTAAAAGTACATCTGAATTAATGTCAGCTTTAGATATCTATTATAATGTCAGTAGTTTGAAATCTATTATATTAATGTCACATATATCTAGTAAAGTAGGAAGATGAGTCTAGGAGTAGGGATTTTGAGAAATCTGACCCTTTTTTATTCTTTGCTCTAACTTTTTTCCTGATAATAAACAAATTTCTGCTGGTTCATGTTCTCTGAAATATCTAAGTGCCAAATTGTCATTGAAATCAGCTAGTCATCTATAGCTAAGGATATTTAAAAGATAACAGCCTCAGTCTGTATAACAGGTTATTCAGATAGGAGACATCTTTAGGGATCTTAAACTTTGTGTCTTTGCAGCACTGAAGGCCAACAGCATCCTGGGCCACAAAGGTAGGAAGGCTATCAGCTGCTCAAGGGGTGTCACCCTTCTCCTCTAATAAGCACTGCTGAGACACATTTGAATTTCTGCCTTCTTTGTAAGAGAGAAACAGACGTTCTGGATCTAGTCCAGCAAAGGGTCACAAATGTGATCAAGGAATGAGAGCGTCTGTTATGAGGAGAGGCTGAGAGAGCTAGGACTGTTCTGTAAGGAGAGAATGCCCTGGGGGAGCAACATCAACGTGTGCATGTCCCTGTTTGCATTGTGTGAATATGAGCTAGACTTTTCTTAGTAGTAGCCAAGGAAAGGACAAGAGGCAATGACCACAAACTAAGATACAGGCAACTTAATTTAAACATCAAAAAACACATTTACTGTGAGATGGTCAGACACTGGCACAGGTTACCCAGAAAGGCTATGAACTCTTCATTCTTTGAGATACTTTAAATCCAGCTGGACCTAGATCTGATCAACCCACTCTAACTAACCATGCCTTAATTGAGGAGCTGGACTACATGGTTTCTAGTGTTGCCTTCCCACTTCAGACAGTCTGTGATTTTGTGGTGAAGATCTTAGGTATTTTGGTTGAGGAGGAAAGGAAGTGAGGAACGAAAAAATTCTCTAAAAATATACCTCATAAGTAGAATTAATTTAAAATGTAAGATATGCCCTTCTCCAAGTCTGCAATTGAACCATTTAGCACAGACTCACAGAACAAACTGAGTTAGAAGGGACCCATCAGAATCATTGAGTTAAACTCGTGGCCTTTTGCAGGACACCCCCAAAAGTCACACCACATGCCTGACAGCATTGTCCAAACTATGTCCGGCTTGCGGCTGTGACCACTGCCCTGGGGAGCCTTCCTGTGCCCATCCTCCTCCTGATGTCCAACCTAAACCTCCCTGGTACAGTTTCATGTCATTCTCTCCAGTCCTGTCACTGATCACAGAGAAGAGATCAGTGCCTACCCCTCCTCCTCCCCCCACAAGGAAGTTGTAACTGCAATGAGGTCTCCTCCAGAGTGAACAGACCAAGTGATGTCATCTGCTCCTCATACCGTTTCCCCTCAAGGCTCTTCTACCATCTTTGTTGCCGTTCTTTGGACACTCTCTGATAGCTTAATATCTGATATTGCACTGCCCAGAACTGCACACAAAATTCAAGGTGAAGCTGTACCAGGGCAGAGCAGAACAATCCTCTCCATTGCCCAGCTGGTGATGCTGTGCCTGATGCACCCCAGGACATGCTCGGCCCTCCTGGCTGCCAGGGCACTGCTGGCTCATGTTGAACTGGCCATGGACCAGGACACTCAGGTTGCTTTCCACTGTGCTGCTCTACAGTTCCCTATACCTGGAAAAGCATGTGAAATCTTGACAGTTCCACATAATTCTTATTCATTAAAAGATCTTGGGATATCTTTTTGGTCATTCTTGTTCCCTTCTGATCTCTTCAAATGTTGTCATGCATCATATGGAAGAGGTTATATGTGTTGTATAAAGATTTCTGTCAAATTAATAAACTTAACTTATATGAAATAAACAGTGGGACAGAGAATCATTTTATGAACAAGAAATAACATATGCTTCTCTGTAAAAATGCTAGCTATAGAGCTCTTCAGATTTTCCTAAAATGTTAAGTTACATCTGGATGATTACATCAGAAGCTGTAGATTTATCGTATTAAAAATTACCTCCTTTGAAGTGAGAGGGGTTTGATGTTTATGCAGAGGGAATATAATGATTGATTTAACTTTAGAACAGACACTGGGCAGGACTGTGCCTCATTATCACCTCTGTTTACCTATTAAGGAGAAAAAAAAAATCATCTCTCAAAATACAAGAGTTATTGTTAGAAAATTAGACAATATGTATGTACAGAAATAAAAAAATCAGCACAGCATTTCTTGTCATGTAGAACAATTGCATAATTTCAGTAAAACTAAGAAAAATTAGAAGGAATGGGGAGTAAGCAGTAAATTGTTGCTGTGAGATAGCAGGAAAACTGGTAACAGCTGAAACAATGAAATTGTTATATGTAAATATGAAGATGAAATGTACTGAAATGCTGAAGTAGTAGTAGTCTTTTTAAGAGATTTTAAATAGAACTTAGGGAATCTGTAGAGATCTGGAATTACAAGTGCTTCTTCTGGGATGCTCACTCAGATTTCAAGAAGCAAAGGTTTTCTCATAAAGTAGGAAATTAAACACATGCAGGTATTGATCCTCAACATCTTTGTACTTTTGAGACATGAATACCAAAGGAAACATTAAAAAGAATTTTGCTAAACTAAATTATTACAGATGAATGCTGCAAGTCAGTTATGCTTTTTTATGACTAAAAAAAATAGAAGGAGGCAGTGATAAAAGACATCATTTGTCTTACATTTTGTACCACTAAGGTGACCAGGTGAAGAAAGTGATGCCTCTATAGGCAAGTTACAATAGCCATGGTTAGTCTTGTGGCACATAATGAAGTCAATATGGTTGACTAATAATGACGTGACAGCTACTAAGGGTTTGTGAACATGCTTTGATAATATAAAAGAAGCATATGTATTCAATAGAATATGTTAATTGGCTAAGACAAAAATCTGTGCCAGGCACCATGCTAACAAATAGACAGCATTGCACAGTTCAGTTTACCCACATAGACACAGGCATAGGCTCCAGCATCTGCTCTGGTGATAACTAAAGATGTCCTGAACTTGAAACATTCCTGTGAATGCTACACAGACATAGGTATGGATAGCCCAGAGAAAAGTCTGGCTATGCTCCGTATCTGATAAAAAAAAGTGTTATCTCTTTTTTCATTCTGTTATCACACAATCTCTTTTGTTTTTAACTTACAAAGCCCTCATTCTCAAGTCTAAATTGTCCATTGTGTTGTTGCTCATTATGCAATGAGTTTATTGGATCCCTTCTACTGAACTGTTAATAGATTACAGATCTGTGAAATAACATTTACATAAAATGTAAAGATGTCAGATATCTATGTCACTCTCAATTGTCCTAGAAAATCTGACCTTGTGAACTCTTCCTTTTTAGTCTTTGCCATCTTCTGCTTCCCATTCACTCCATAATGTAGCTAAAATTATCTTTTTGGAAAAGGTCTTACTTTTAGTGTATCTTAGAGCCTCTCCCTGCTTTTCCAGTCAGCCACTCCTCCACTGTCAAGGAGATGTAGTACATTGGTTGATGCAAGCTAATCCAAAATGAAATTGGTGGCCAACTACTGTTCTCCTTCATCTACATTGGAAAATGGAGGTGTAATCAACAACAGTACTCCTAGACACTTTAACAGACTGAAATTCTTTATCTTTCTCTTGTGTTACTGCAAGATATTTTGCCTGTTTCTCTCATCCGCATACAAGACTTTCTTTAATTTGAAAGCTTGACCTGGTTAGAACTGACCTTTGGCCAGGTTATTAAACATTTTTGTATAGCAGGCTTATTTTTATTGATTTAAAGGCTTTTCAGATTAAAAACCTCCAAACCCAAGAAGTTATCTCCTTTCCGATTCTTTATTTTTGTAGCACTGGAAATTTCAGTTGTCGCAGTTAAAGAAGTCTGAAATGCTATTCCAGAGGTAGAGGGGAGGTAGAGGGAATTTTGTTTACTTTTTAACTTCAAAGAAATTGTGGGGTTTTTTTGTTTGTTTGTTTGTTTTTTGGCTTTTTTTTTTTTTTTTTTTTTTTTTTTT
>CM031860.1:47064787-47410952 GCA_018697195.1 Certhia americana | reverse complement strand
TTTTTTTTTTTTTTTTTTTTTTTTTTTTTTTTTTTTTTTTGTTTTTGTTTTTGTTTTTCCCCCTTCTGGAGAAAAGCATGTTTCCTAGCCTGCTTTAAGCAATTCATATATTCTTTTCAGGTAGAATTTATGATATTCCCACACTCTAGACTGGAATAAGATATAATCTAGCAATTAGTAGTGTGCCTCACATTACACCCATGAATGTGCAGCCAAGCCAGGCTGAATGATCAGGGTAGGCAAAGAGCATCTTAACTTGGCACAGTAATCTGGACCAATCATGCTAAAAGATGGGCACCAGCAGTCTCACTGAGCTTGTTGCACTGAACTAAAGTGCCATGCTAAATCTGTAGTGAATCCTCCTGTGTCTATAAAATGAACAAAAAATGAAATGTCAATGTCTTAATGTATATCATAATTAGGAATAACAGGATCAGTGGGATTTAACACCAATGGGATTTACTATTAATTGACTTCATCCATTAAGAGTAAAGAACTCATTGTACCTAGATATCTGCTAGCATCAATTAGGGTCCAGAATTTTGCAAGTATTTGTGAGATCTCATTATGAGATTTTGGGGTGCTTCTGACCTGTAAGTTTTGGTGCCTCAAGCATTTTTTGCAAATCCAGTCTCTCTTGCTTTGACTATTCTTACAGAATTATCATCTGGGTCTCAAATATCTCCTGTAAATAAGTACATGGGCTAGGCAAGCCCTAGGCATGACTTTTGAGCTCACAGTGGTGGTAGTTTAGCTGAGCTATGGACACAGTGAGCAAAAGCTACAGCATAGAAGAGCTTTTAACTGTACAGCAAGAAGAATTTAACACTCCCATTTCCTAGGATTGAATAACCTTCTAGATTTTTTAACTGAAAGTGGATTTCTTTTCCTTTGTTCACCTCTTAGTTAGTCTGTTTCTTCTAGATTTTATTTAAATTAATAAATTGTACCTGACTCCTTTTTGCCCTACTTAGGCATTGTTGGTAATGTTCCTTTGTTTTTAATGTTAGACATAGATTTTTCTTTTCTCATCTTATTACTTATCGTTCATATTTAATGCTGCACACAGAATTATCTTTTAGACTCTTTTTACCTTTTGATTTCTTATATTTAATGACACACCCAATTGTTTGATATCCTTTTTTTCCCTAGGAACCTGTCACTGCTCTCTATTTAGCTGCTTTGAACTAGCTTTCATCTTTTAGTATTTAAATCATCTAAATTCTCATGTATCACACTGCATTGTTCCTCATTATTTACTCCTTCTGACTATAATGCCATTCTCTTCAAACTAGTGTTACTTTTTCCTTTGTTTCATGCTCTTTGTTTTTAATTTTCCAAGTCAGATTTACGCTTATTACATGACTCCCACACCTTAGCTATTGTCATTAACCTCAGATGTGAGACTTTATCAAAAGGGTTTTCAGAAGCTCGTCTGAAGTGTCTTATCTACAGTAGCTCGTTTGTCGTCTGCGACCGAGGAGAGTTATTGAATGACAGAAGGCTCCTCTCCCTGGAAGCTAAGTGCCCAACCCTCCGAGTCCTTTGTTTGAATGTAGGTCTCCAACATGGCAGTCTACAATAGAAGCACTTGACAAAAGGATTGATTTTTTACAACCAGCACTGGAAGAATGCATATAATTTCCATGTATTACATGGTGTATGTACTACATAATTTGAAACATTTTTTTTCTAGCTGCACTGAATATCCTGTTTGAAGCCTGGGCTATACTGAATGTGATTTCTATTATAAAAAAATGGCATTAACTTCAGAGTTAAACTCTTAGTACTTGCCATCAGAACTTTACCAGATATTAGGAATTGTTTGCTAGCCAATCAAAATCTAAATCTAAAGTGCAATTCCAAATCCGAAATTGTGCTTGTAAAGTACAAGTCCATTTAGAGACTGTGGATGAGTTTTCCCTGTAGATACTTCAAAAAACAAACCTCCCTGAATCTCCATTTACATTAAAAAATGCTTTAAATCCTGATGATTTATAAGGATCAGTAAATAAGGAAATAAAATAATGCCTTCAAGAAAGTCAGTGCTATATTTTGGTTCTAAATACTCTGGATAACACTATTCATTCCATTTCAAGAAAAGTATTTCATCATTGATGAATGATGAAAAGGGAATACAAGGGAAATCTCACCTATTAGTAGAATGGGAAAAAAATTACACAATTACTAGGGTGTTTATATCGTAAAATTATAAAAAATGCCCAAGTAGTAAAAATCAGGAGATAGGGACATTTATTCTCTATGCCCTGTACTTCAGAAATAGGAGACATTTCCTGAAAGGCAGTAAATGAACTTCAAAACATCGTCATCACATCTCAGTGTCCATTAAAATGCTAGGAAAATTCTCATACCCCAATATTTAAGGCTATATGGAGTATCAGAGACCAAATCAAGACTTTTTGGAAGCAAGGGTCAGAAAGCATTTATTACACCTCTGCCTACATCACATTTCTCTAATGTATCTATTTCTTGCTCTCACCTGAGACTATGTATCACTGATGACTTGAATGACACCTTTGGTTGGTGCTCGCTGCAAATTGTGTTATTAGGAAATAAATTAAATCCATTAGAATTGCTGTCTTCATAGCTGACTTTAATTCAAAGCTGCTTTGAATCAAAACATAATCAAACTTTTAGCCTTGAGGCTTCACAATCAAGTTAGACTGATCAAAGGGGGAAGTTTTGTGTAATGTTTAATCTAATGTAATTGAGGACATAACACAGGTGGTTTTGCTCTCCTTCCTGTTATCCTTCTTCACATGATCCTGCTCTTCTTAAATCTTTGTGTCTGCTTGTTTGACTGAACTTTCTGATCTAGCTTGTTCTGCAGTTGCTTACTTGTTATATCTGATAATAACCAGACACTGGAAAAAACTGTAGGGTAGGAGATCAATTTTGAACTGGATTACACTTAGTGAAAAATGCACACTCAGGTCAATTTTTCTTCTCATACCTATTTGCTTGTTCTGTTTCCATTTTTTGACAGTGTGCTGCTTTGGCTGGGGTAGAGTTAATTTTCTTCACAGAAATTAATACACAGTGGCTGTGTATTAGACTTGAGCTGAACACAGGGCTGATAATATGGAGATGTTCTGTTATTGCTGAGCAGGGTTTACACAGAGCCAAAGCCTTTTGTGCTTTTTGTACTGCTGTGCTGGCAAGGAAGTTGGGGGTGCATGGGAGGTTGGGAGGAGACAAAACCAGGACAGGTGACCCAAACTGACCCAAGGGATATTCCAGACCATGTGACATCGTGCTTGGTGTATTAAGTGGGGAAAAAGGAGGAAGGGTGGGGCATTTGGAGTGATGGTGTTTGTCTTCCCAAACACGTTATATGTTACATGTAAAGTAGCCCTGCTCTCCTAGAGATGGCTGAACACCTGTCTCCCCATGGGAAGCAGTGAATGAATTTCTTGTTTGACTTTGTTTGTGTGCACTGCTTTTACTTTCCCTATTAAACTGCCTTTATCGCAATTCATGAGTTTTCCAGCTGGTGCGGGACTGAGCAAGCAACTGCATGGGGCTTGGTTCCTGCTTGATATTAAATCATGACAGACAGCTAGAGTGGTTATATAGCCCAGCAGTTGTTTGGGGTTTTTTTATATATGATTCATACCATAGATCAAAATAAGTAAAGTTAATGCAAGAGAATAGCAAGGAAGCCCTGGTGAGAAGGTGAAGGTAATTATGGACAGAATTACCCTTTCTAATAGCTGCCTGGTTTAGCTTGATTTAAGCTGACTGTGGAGCTATCGAAAGAAGCCAAATTCAGGTTCCTCTAATGAGCATATTTCATACAACCTCTCAAAACAAAGTGAAATAGGTCAAATAGTAATCATAGTCTTGTATTGAAAAAGGTTTTCTGTCCTAGAGAGTTCAATACTAGCTCTGTTCCTGATCTGAGAGCCTTAGATGACTTGAGGCTGTATGCAGAATAAACAACATAGTGAGTTGTACCCAGAAATAAAAATGTAACTGCTGCAGGGCAGAGAGCAATCATTAAATATGTTCCTCGCAATGACTCAGTTGACTCCAAAGATGAATTACTCCTGTTAGCAGTAGATTAGGTTCCCTTGCCAGGTGTTTCTCTAACATAGTAGGATAACCTGTTTCAGTAGAGTTTGGGCTGCATGGGTGTGTGTCCCTTGCTTTCATTTAAATCTCAGAGAAGAACACTCAAGCTTTACAGGGAAATGAGATAGGGAGAGTGAGAGAGAAAAGGCATATTTGTCATTCTGAGGGCTAAATATGTCCTACAAAACTGTGACAGTAAAATGTATTGACAGAGGTCAGTTAAATTTACTCTGTAAAAAATACATCACCAAAAAAGTTGTGCAGATTTTGTCTTTGGTCCTCAGTATCATTTCTGTTCTACAGGGAAGTCAATTATCGGGAAATCCCATACATGCCTTGCTAGAGCGAAATGGCTCTACTTTTTTATACTCTTTTAGCCAAGACACTAAAATTACTTTAATACTGATGACACTACAAACTTAGATGTTGCTGCATTCTTGCTTTACAACTAAAACCCAACCCAACGCAAACCAAAAAACACAAGCAAAACAAAAATAAAGAAGAGGGAGCAAGACTGCAAAATAATTTGCAAATTGAACTCTTGGACAAGAAGGATAAAATGTGAGTCTTTGTCATTCTGAAAATTCAGAGGAGTAAATCTATCAGATCGTTCTAGATCAACTATTCTAGACAACTCAATAGAGAAATTACAAAAGCCCAAAGTGGTTTTGGCAATATTTACTGATGAAGCAACTAAATTGTTTTAATGAACTTTGTTTAATACTATCAGAAATTTCCCAGATTGCATTGAAGCCTAATGGTCTGCTAAATAAATATAAAATAAGAGTACAAAAATTTAAGAGTACAAAATTGCTTTAACAGGACCTCAGTGGGAAACGCAGGGTAGCATTTGGACATGAATTGGTGCGAGTGTTTTGAAGTATTTTTTCTCTTTTAGTAGCCTTATCATCCCTTGTTTATAGGTGTTTAAAATCTGCATTTCTGAAGAACCACATCTATAAATAACAGAGTTAGGCTTCTATTAACTGTTATATCCTCAACTTCTTAGGTGTATGCAGGACTACCTAGGGGAGATATGATCATCAACACAGATTCTTTAGAGTTCATTTTCACTGCTGTTGCTCAATGACTACTTGGAAACATGCAGGAGTTAATTAATGTCTTCTCAGCTATCCAACTGTATTCATGCTCACACATAGAAAACAGGACCTTTTGTTTCTACTTAGCAGTTTGCTGAAGGGTTAGATACCGATGCCTTAAGTTTCAGCTTTTATATTTTTTAGACTCAGCAGTGTTTTAGTGGGTAATTTTAGTTTAGCTACTAAGCTCTCTTCACAGAGTAGATAGACGAAACAATTCCTTCTCTAGTTTGATACCAAGGACAACTTTCAGGCCCAAGAACAAAAACAATGGTGAAGTGAGAAGAAAAAATAAGGAGGATGGAGCTTCATAACCTGAAGTTATGGTTGGACAATTGACTCTAATATGCTAATGGAGCAGAACTTATAAAAATGTGAGACCTTGTGACTTGGGTGTCAATTTTGTGACCACTTTGGGGTGCATCTTGGGTGTGGTCCAGCCGGACTCTTGTGCTGCCCAGATGTGCCCATTGAGGGCTTTTAATAAATACTTTATCCTTTTGCTCTGTCTAGTCTCTGTTCCAGGTCAGCCTCCAGAAGGCATCACTACCATCTGACTTAAAAATACTCATCCATGCTATGCTAAAAAAAATTGTGGCCATATTAATAATCATCTCATCTCGCTTCCTCTCTTCTCTGCATATATACTTATTTACATATGTGTGTGAGTGTGTGTGTATTACATCTACCCCTAAAAATGTATACAAACCCCTATATTTTGTGTTACACACACTCATATTTTTATAATATAAATACTTTTATTTAAAATAAATACTTTGATGATGCAGACCTAACATATATATGAACATAACACAGATTTAAGTCACCAATGTGATAAGTATTTATGAATTAAAGTTTACTAAACCCACCTTTCAATAGATATTTTAATCAAATAATTCTTTCCCAGGTAGTAGACAGATGAGTTACTTAATAATTCAGTGGGCCCATAACAAATAGGTTCAAATCCCACACTGTGGTGAAGTTTCATTAATTCGTTTCTGCTTATATTGAACTCAAGCACCTGAAGTTCTTGTAACATAATGGTACACTGACAGGGAAGGGACAGCACAGGAAGAAAAGGAAATTACATGATTATTTTTAGGAAATTTCATCATTCCCACTGGAACTGAATCACATTATAATTGTACTCATATGCACATAACAATGTAATTCACTTTTCAGAGCAATAATAATATGAAAGTATCAATAAGTCTCATAATAACAGGTTAAAATTCATCGCATTTATTGTCAAATGAAAATTGTATCAACTTTCAGCAGATACACTATTTCTTTGATGCTTCATGCCTGTTACACTCATCATATTGTGTTACATACAGTACCATAACACAAAGTGACTCTTCAAACTGGATATGGCTCACATTTGAATACTGAGTTGGGGAATAATACAGGGTGACATGGATGGAATAAAGGATTTTGATTCTGTTTGATTTTGGACTGCTTTACATTTTTTGGATATAACTCAAATCCTAAAGATAAAACTATATTTACTCATCACCCCTGACTTGAAAGTTTAAAAGAAATCTGTATACGCCTAAACTATTAATTGAATGCAAAGAAAATATTTAATTGCAACTTACATTTCTCAATTCAGTGAAAAATTTGTGCTATTAGTGATGGTGAGAGCCAGGGGCCAGGAACCTGTGTCTATGAAGGATTTTCATACTGGAGGCACTCTCTCGTGGTGGTTTCCTTAGGAATTTTTTGCAGGAGCTGATACAGAACCAGATGTCTGAGATGTTGAAATATCATACTGGGAAGAGTTGTATAGTCCCCCAGGCAGACATTTTGAATTGTAAAGCCTTGTATCAATATCTGTTACTACCACCTACTACCATCTTAATTCCACAACACTTTATTACACTGCTGTGAAGCAGTAGAATCTAACTTTGCTGTTTGTATGTTGACAGCTGTGATCAGATTGTTTTCTTGTATGATCAAACTGACACACAGAAGGGAGGAAAAACTCAAAAGCGGCAAAAACCATACTTGAAACCTATAATTTAACTTAAGTTCACAATCTCTGAAACATTCTTCCTTTATTATGCTGTTTCAAATACATTATTACTTCAGTTAAAATTGAGACCATATTGCCTTACTTTTGCTTTATTTCTGTGTCTTTTTTTTCTCCCTGTATATAGTCATTGAATAAAAGTATTTGTAAAACACTGTTGCCTGATAAGACTTGGGAGGGATGATCAACATACCTAGTTATTCCTTTTGGCTGGGTCTAACATGATTGGAATTTTCTTACTCTCTAAATACTGAACATTGATTCTTTTTTCTAGCTTCTTTTTAGTTTCCAGTAAATTTAAGTTTAATACATAGTCTCTGAAACTGGACTTCTGCATGGTTTCTGTAGTTATAGACTATGTTCCATTGTCTATAACTATGCTTCAGGTAGATGGACTGTCACTAGCTGGAGTTACGATTATAATTTTTTAAAAATGTATTTCATACATCTTGGTTTTGTTTTGTTTGATTTTTTTGTAGGTTTTTTTTTTTTTGGTTTTTTGTTTTTTTTTGTTTTTTTTTTTTTGAGAAGGAAGGTAACAATTCTGGTAGTGGAAAGTAAATGCAGGTCATACAGAAAAATATGTAAGAAATGCAATCATCACAAAGAATGCATCTTTTGAATGTTATATACATGAAGGAGTCAACATGGCCAAATTGTACAAATACTTAACATCAGAAATGAAACTATCACACTCCATCTTTGAGAATTCAGGAAGTAGGTTGAGTAATTCATATAACATGTTTTTGTAAGTCTCTTAAGTAAGTACTACATATGAGATCAGAGAAATACTTCAATAAATCCTTTAGCACCTTGAGGAAAATTGCAGGAAGAAAGAGTTCATAAGCAAGAAATCATGTTAAATTAACTTGTTATGAAAGAAAATTCAACAACTTGCTGCAGAAAGTAGGGTTAATGCAGTGATAGGCACTGCTTAATTCCTCTGACGTCAGTAAAGATCTAACCTATTAAATCAAGGCTGCATTTGAAATATTTTTCAAGAAATCACAAGAAATGTAGTATAGATAGCAATGTGTAGAATGAGAGCTTGAAAAAAAATAATGGCATTATCTTTCATTATGATTAATCTCTGATTAGATTTTTTTTACTTGTCACAGTAGTGTTACTAATGATCTACATATCTCAGTGCTGTTCAAATCTCATTTAACATCTTCATGAACATACCAGCAGAAGGTAACCAAAATAGAGCTCAGTAAATTATGTAAGGTGAAGTATCTTTCTTTTTGAGGAACATAACTCTGAATATCATCATCCAGATGTTGTACATAACATTTTTTATTTATTTCTGTCACCCTGGAGGGAACAGATTCTGTTCTATGTAACACCAGATTTCAGCAAGCAAAGATGTGAAACAACACTTTCACTCCAGGTAGTTTGTGACTAAATTTCTTGTCTGATTGAAAGGAAGGAAGAATTTATTATGTGGTCATTGGCTGGAGAACTTCAGGTACTAAGTTCAGGGAAAAAAAAGCCATTGAAAGAGTTAAACACACATCATCTTCATCAAATAAAGGTTACAAGGTGTTATAATGAAAGGTCTATGAATATTCAAGGTAAAAAATGTCAAACAGGGTCAAATAAAGAACAGAAAGAGAAGGCTTATTGAAAATTTCCTATTAAATCATTAAAATAATGAAACAATTTAATGTGATTGTAAATGTAATGTGAAGATGTATTCTGTGCTGGTAGAAATTTGGACTAATGACACATTATATCTTTCCTGATTTTAGATTTTTTGATTCTCCGATCCTTTATAGGCTAAGATTGGGTAAAATATCTTCTGTCTCAGACTACTTGAAAGATTAGACTGGGGATACTGGCAATTTCTCAGAGTCTGAAAAACTTACTGGTGTTGGTATAGCTACTCACAATGAAAGACTGAACAGGGATTAGTTGTGATTTTGGCTCATAAAGTTTATTTCATGTATTCGTTTACATATGTATATTATTAGTCCTATATCTTTAAATAGTTGTCTATAATCCCTATAATCAGAAAGATACAATCAAAGTGGAAGCTGGGAGGTATTTTAACTTCATCTATGAAATTCCAAATACTTTTTGGAGATTGGAGCTCTATGCCTCTGTTTCACTTAGAAAACCATTGGGATTTTAAGAGTTGAATGCTAAACTCTCTTATTCCAGTTTATCTTACTGAACAGTAGAAGTCAAGAAGTCAGCCTTAAGTCTGCATGTA
Source organism: Certhia americana (assembly GCA_018697195.1). NCBI lineage: Eukaryota > Metazoa > Chordata > Aves > Passeriformes > Certhiidae > Certhia > Certhia americana. The sequence continues at coordinate 47,401,510 of CM031860.1, read as the reverse complement.
TCCAGTCATTCATCATTTTATCAGATGTCTTATGAAGAACAGGTTTTACTTGTTGTCTTGCAGATATCCTGACCCTTATCAGAGAACACCTAAAAACCTAAATCAGTAGTAATAGTACCACGAGGTCAGTCAACAGCAATATCAAAAAATAGTATTTGTTCTTTGCTTCATAATTTCCACTGCTTTCAGATATGTCTATATTGTTCAACATATACTTGCCACCTAACAAAAAAGGATAGAATTTTTCATCTGTAAAGAAATAAATTGCCTCAGGAATCTGTTCAAAGAATTTGTGCATCTTCTAGTGATGCAAAGTAATAAATAAATAAATAAATAAATAAATAAATAAACAAACCTGTATGGAACTTCAATGGAATGTAGTGTGTTTGAAATTAAAGCAGTCAAGGACCATCAGGTAGCAGGCTAATCTATGCAAATATTCCATTCTGTATTGAGAAGGCACTCACAGCAACATTATTCCAACTTAGTACTTCATTACAGGCAAGAAGTAATATCACTGTCCATTGGTGCTAAGCTTTCAAAGTGACAAAGCACCACATCTGAAGAAAACTGATGGGAATAAGAGTACTCTGCTGATCAGAAGACTGCAGATGAGTTTTAGTGTCTCTGGCTTCATCAGTGACAGACTTATTAGCTGTGGCCAGAGAGGCTGACACTTGAAATACAGAACTGATTCAGCCATAAGCTTGAATTGCTCTAGTTGTCTGCTGACTAATCAGTACTCAGCAGCATTTCTGCCAGGGTCATCCTCTGCTCAGATTCACTTCTGTAATTGGTATTGGTCACATCGTTAACACAGCTAAGCCAACACCTAACCAAGGGTAAATCATGCAACATTTTTCACAGCTTAAGCAGATGTAAGACAGTAAAATTCCAGCCCCACAGCAACAGTTCACACAGCTCCCTGGCATGACTCTCGGTGTCACTCATTGAACATCCCTTTCAGTATCTAAAAGTTAGACAGCTGGTTCAAATTAGCCTATTTATTCTTCACCTTGAATCATCAGAGAAAATTTCTTCTCAGAAATATTTTATCAACAATAATGTAAGAGTGTATGAAAAAATGATTTTCCCCTTGAGAGTTGCTTCTCTCTTTTTGTTGACTAAAGAGCAATAAAGCCAAGATAACTTAGAGCTGAGGCTATTCACCAACCTTTTAGAAGCCTGTGTTACTTGAGATATGACTGTAAGGCCAAAAGTGACAACATCAATATAAAATTGAACTAATAAAACTGGTAGGCTCTGGTGTCTCCTGGGTTAGCAAGTACCTGTCTGCAGTGCTTGTCACTGGATATCTGTCAGGTCTAATGGAATGCTATGGCTGTATACCTTTTACAGGTTAAATATCCCACCATTCCTGGTACAATGCTATTCATCAGGACACTCTTTGCAGTTTGCATTGTACACTATAAAGCTGTACAATAAACTGCTTTTTAGGTAACAAATTCTGTGCTATAGGAATGACTGTGACACTGACTTTATTTTCCTGTCCCAAGCAAAATCTATGTACCTATTTAGACATTTTGATACTGCTAATACTTGTGAATAGAATGTCTTAACTAGAGCTAGTAGAGCTAGTGATGGAAGGATCTATGTAGAAATATTTTAATAATGTTTTCTTGTGTCTGATGCTGTACTTGAGTCAAGTCATTGGGTCAAGTTCATAACTGCTATTAAGCCAAATATTTTCCTTTAATTGCACAAACAAAGGGTTTTGTCTGCTGCTCAACGCTGTGAAAAGATCTTTGTATGTTGGTTAAGGTCCTGGAGGCTGCATGAGTAACAACATGGGAATAGAAAGCATTTACACTGCTGCTTAAGGTCTGTCAGCCTAACTGGTAAAGGAATAAAGAAGGATACTTATATTTCTTGAGTACAGTCATTCTCTTTTCTTGACCAAGGTGACAAAATCCATGTGAATAAAAGGGAATTTCTGTAAAAATTTCCTTGTTTCAATTGAGAAAAAAATAAAATGAAAATGATGAAGTAAGAATAACTACCAGAATGCAGAAAAAATAGTGTCAATTGATGGCTTGATATATATAGCTAATGAGGCCAGTGTAGATATTGGAATAATAAAAAAAAAAAAAAAAAAAAAAAAAAAAAAGTTCTATCCCCACTTCTTAAGAAAAGAAAACACAGGTAATTCTCTAAAACAGCCCTGGCAATGAGTTCCATCAGAAAAGAGAGATTTGCATTTTCAGCATAATGGTAGGGTTGGAAGAATTTGCTGCATCCAACTACACCATTTTTTCTGTTTATTGCAGCCTTAGAATATAGTGAAGACCCCAATATGCCCTACTGTGATCAGGGTCTAAACACTGCAAAACTGACCTTTTATCATGCCAAATGTGAAGTGTGAAAGACTCTAATGTGTAACATGGAAAAAGACTAATTTAGAAATTTCCATGGCTACAGGAAAAAAAGAGGCTCAGAGCAAACCATAAACTCTGCAGAAGAATACAGAGTGACATGCTGCAGAATGGCAAATACCATATTGAGCATGTACAGTATAATGAGAGGAATTAGGTCAGGAGAAGGGGGGCAGGTAATTAATTTTTTATCTCAGTGCAGAATGGGTGAAACTGTATTCGAGTGCTTTACACTGTTTAGGGCTCCATAATACAAAAAAGATTTTGCTGAATTGGAAAGACTCCAAAAAAGGATAACAAAAATGATAAAAAATGTTTATTAAGAAAAGAGAATTTGCAAAGCCTGGGGAAAGTAGGACTAAGGCACAACATGAAAGCTAATTCTAAATACCTGCAGGGGATTAACAAAAAAAAGAAAAAAAAAAAGATGGAGGTAGAGTAGGGAAAGAAAAAGTATTTCAGCAATCAGTTCAGGTACAAGAAAATAATTACCTCAAAATAACTTTGGAAAAGAGGAAAAAAAAAAGTGTCTGTGTGCAGCTTGCAGTAGTCTCACGTGAGTCAGTTCACTGACTTTCCAGCAGTGAAACCTGACTAACCAGTTATTTGTCAGTGAGAAAGAAATACTTGTCATTGTGAATAAGGGCATAGTTTTTTTTCTGTTTCTGGAATTCTGACTATGGGCTGAAAGAATTTTTCTTTCTTTCTTTCTTTTCTTTCTTTCTTTCTTTCTTTCTTTCTTTCTTTCTTTCTTTCTTTCTTTCTTTCTTTCTTTCTTTCTTTCTTTCTTTCTTTCTTTCTTTCTTTCTTTCTTTCTTTCTTTCTTTCATAAAAAACATGCAACTGGTAACATGGAAATTTCAATCAAAACTTTATTGAAAACCAAGATTTTCAAATGTATATTTAACATCTGAGCAGACAAATAAAATATGAATAAAAGTGTCTGGAACTATATAACTAATTTGTTCACACATATTTGATCAGGAAGACAGGAGTTGGTTCATGCATTAATCCCAAGTGTTTTTCCCAAGTTTTCTAAATTTGGAACAGTATTTGAGTGTCAAACCAGAAAATAACTATTTCTTTTCCAGTATTTAAATTAAATTTAATTAAAATAAAATAAAATTAAATAAAACTTTAAAAAGCAGCTAAATTCAAGTAGAAACATGACCAGTCTGTATACTTATGCTTAGGAACTTTCTGAGTTATTATATGTCAGGTATATTATATACATATGGCCAAAGAATCTGTTAGGGAAAGAAAAATAAAAACACAAAACAATTACAGGAGTTTTTTTCAGTTAGACCCTGAATGCATATACTCCATGTGCCCAAATGCAAAATTGTGAGAAGAAACATTCTTTTCTTCCCCCATACTTTTAAATTTCATTTCATTCTCTGCAATGGAAATGTATGACACTGCTCAACAAATGTCAAAGCAAGCTGAATCTTCAGGAAGCTCTAAGAATTTCTGAAATTCCCTGTCTTTGCATTAATGGAAGTCTAAAACTAGGTGAGCAGAATTTTGCTGATCCACAGTTCATTTTCTTCATACTAGCTGTTCTGAGGCTATGTTTTGGGTCTGTGTGGTTTTGGTAACAGAGGGATATTTAACAGGTGCTGAGCAGTGCTGACACAGAGTCAAAGCCTTTTCTCCTCACCCTACCCCACCAGTGGTGCTGGGGGTGCACAAGAAGCTGGGAGAGGACACAGCCAGCACAGCTGACCCCAACTGACCCAAGGGATGTCCCACACTCTGCGGCACCATGCTCAGCAAATACAGCTGGGGGAAGAAGAAGGAAGTCAGGATGTTTGTAGTGATGGTGCTTGTCTTCCCAAGTCACTGAGAGGCCTGATGGAGCCCAGCTTTACCAGATGTGCTGAACATCACCCTGTCCATGGGAAGTGGTGAATAATTTCATTGTTTTACTTTGCTCTTGCACAAGGCTTTTGCTTTTCCTTTTATACTGCCTTTGTCTCAGTCCAAATGCTTCCTCATTTTTACTTTTCTGATTCTCTCCCCCTTCCCATCAGGGGAGTGAGTGAGCAGCTGTCTAGGGCTTAACTGATGGTTGGTGTTGAACCACAACTCTGAAAAGCCATCTTACTAGCAACATTGGATATATAACAAAATACACTAAAATAAAATATCTACCTATATTAATAACAGAACAGGGGGTTTTATATCAGAATGTTGGGCTCTTGGTATTTTTCAGTCTTCCTGTTTTGCACTTTGCACTGTTTTTAAAATAAATTTTGGTGTTTTTTGTGTTTTTCTGTTTTTCAGTAAAGGACTGTGATGAATCATCTCGTCAAGGCTGGACACCTGAAACTACAATACATAACTTCTAATTTATATAGAAAAACATACAGATTGAAACACAAAGCTATACAATGGAAAGATATTGATCATATGAAATCAGAAAGTGCAAGTTACACTCCCATGAGTAAGAATACATTAAAAGCTGGCTCCTGTTTTCCTACGTAGTGAAAGAATTTCAGTTGAATGATTTTTCTGGAATATAATGGGAACTGTGTGGCTTAATTCCCAGACACTACTACAAAACCTTGAGGGCTAATTACCAATTTCAGTCTTCTGCTTTACATGTTTAATTATATACAGTAGCTATATGAATGCATTGCAAATCTGACATGTGGTGAGAGAAATACACCTTTTGTTTCTGGAAATATGCTGTTGGCACTAAGCAGGTAATGCTTATAACAATAAAATGAAATACACATTCCTGTTTTAAATTTTGCCATTTTTATTAGGGTTGAAAGAATTCATGTGAAATTTTGTGAAAAGGATGAAAGAAATCCCTGCTCTGGAGTGTACATTTAAATTTCACATGATGCCACCTCCAGCTAATTGTTAAACTGGGTCAGAGAATCCTGATCCATTATGTTAACTCTTCATTGAGAATTTAATACTTTCTTGAGTCATATACCTAACCTCAGTTCAGCAGTGAATGTACCAATTAATTTGACTTATTCCAATTAATTGAAAATAATTTTGCAGTAAAATTCCTTGTGGTCAATATACACTTTTCTTGGATCTCTCTGTATTTTCCTCTCTCTCCTTAATGAAAGAGAAAAAATGAAATCTTGTACCTTTCTAAAATTTATATCTCAGGAAGAGCAATCAATTATAATTTCTTAGATATGCTGGCAGTTATAGAAAATTTGCTATGTGAAACGAGTCCAGTGGCTTTAAGCCAATGAGTACATCTGGATAAACCTTTGCTGTGCTAGTAGAAGACTGCCAGAGCACAGATACAAATATCTGTTCACCTAGAAAAGCCCACAGAAGTACATTCTCTGTGCTGCAGTTCTTCTGTTGCTTTCATTTATCATTTCAAGCTGTGTTATTTTGATGGCTTTTCAGTTGCAGGAGTATCAGTGCTGATGCAGAGATAATGAAATACTGAAAGCATCAAACAACAGGGATGTCTGTAACTGGTAATGGGCATCCTTCCTCAGTTTATTAACTCCAGCTGTGCTGTTTGACAGTTTTTGTGAAGAGATACAGCGCAATGTGAGAATACTGAATAGAGAATGAAGAAGCTAGTGTCAGGAATTAAACTGCATCACACACACTCTCTGTGAGTAGAATTTCAGAAAGTAAAAAGGATCATCATCTTTCAAAATTACGATCTCCATCAGACCAATATAGAGATCTTCAGTTCAGCTTGCAGCATACAGCACTTTTAGCACAGTGCAGTTATTTTCTGATCTGAAATATGTACCCAACATCTTGCATATTTATTAAAGAAGGTAGTATCTAGTTTTTTATAATTGTAAGATTAGGTTGGAATTTAAATTATGCACATCCCTGCTTCTGAGAACAAACTAATTGGGTCTCATCATTACCAAAACTTTGTCCAGAATAACATGTGGTTGTCATTATATAGAGCACTGGGCACTGAAGACTGTCAAGGAGGAAATAAAAGCAGCTTAATATTGCAGATCTTCTTGCCTCTTATTGGTTTTATTCCTTGATTTTTAGGGCTTTTAAGTGTCTGAAGCTGAACATGCCAGGTAACATACAAAAAAACTGTGAATTTTTTTTAATAATGTACACTAAGTGGAAGTATTGTACAGTGTGTTGTCAGAAGTGTGTTAACTTAGGCATGTCACTTAGGCCTGTTTCTGTATGAGTAGTTGTGAATGAGACCCACAAGCAACCTACAAGTATGGACACAGAAGTACTATCAGAAAAGAGTAGGACAGTTAGAGTGAAAGCTTTTACTGGGAGCTGTTGCTTGAATGTATCACCAGAACAGAGAAGTTTTGGAGTGTAGGGGTTCTGCTGAATCTACAAGAACTATTAAACTCATGACACAAAATGTTCATCTGGGGCCACTCATACACACTAGCAGCAACAACAGATTGTATAACTCAGGCCATATGCAGTCCTGCAGAATTTTATATATACATATGAAACAACAAGTTGCCATATTCAAAGAGCAGAGTCAAATCTGCTGGCTCCAAAACAGACCTGCTGCTGGCCAATGCTGAACACATTAGTGATGGCAATAGTGTCTCTGGGATAATGAATATAGGAGGGGAGAAAAAGCTGCCAGGAGAGAGAAATGAGAAAAAGCATGAGACAAAGAGCTCTTCAGATACCAAAGTCAGTGAAAAAGGAGGTGGATGAGGTGCTCCAGCACCAAAACAGAGATTCCCCCGCACCCCATGGTGAAGACTGTGGTGAAGCATCTGTGCCCCTGCAGCCCATGGAGGGCCATGGGGATGCAGAGATCCACCTGCAGCCTGTGTAGGACTCCATGCCAGAGGAGGGGGATGCCTAAAGGAAGTTGTTACCCTGTGGGAAGCCCATTTTGGAGCAGGCTTCTGGCAGGACCCGTGGACCCATGCAGGGTGAAGCCCACACTGGATCAGGTTTTCTGGCAGCACTTGTGACACTGTGGGGTCCTCAGCTGTAACAGACTGTTCCCAAAGTACTGCACCCTGTGGGAGGGATGCACACTGGAGCAGTTTATGGAGAACTCCAGCCTGTGGGAAGGACTCACATTGGAGAGATTCGTGAAGAATCATTTCCTATGGAAGGGACCCCTTGCTGGAGTCAGGAAGAAGTGTGAGGAGGAAGAAGTGACAGAGACAACTTGAGATGAAGTGACTATAATCCCCATTTCCTATCCACCTGTGCAGCTGGGGGAAGGAGGTGAAAGATATCAGGAGTAAAGATGTGCCTGGGATGAAGACAAGGCTGAGGACAATGTGGTTTTAAGAATTAGTTTTTAGTTCTCATTATTCTACTCTAATTTGATTGGTAATATATTAAATATATGTATATAATATGTTTTTCCCATGATAGTAATGAGTGAGTATTATTTCCCTGTCCATATCCTGACCCATGAGCTTTTTATCACATTTTCTCTCCTTTGTCCAGCTGAGGAGGAGTTCAATCACATATTGGCAAATCAGTCTGACTTCCCTTTTTGGTAAAGAGCTGGCCTTCCAGCTGTTGTTGCAGCTGCATGCATATGAGTTTGTGTGAGGAAGCAATTGAGTGAGCCATGAAAATATTTATCTACTGTTAATAATAACATCTCAATTAAAAAAAAAAAAAAATTGTGCTGGTTTTGGCTGGGGTAGAGTTAATTTTCTTTACAGCATCTGGCCTGGGGCTGTTTTGGATTTGTGTTGAACAGAGGGTTCATAATACAGAGATGTTTTGGTTATTGCTAAGCAGGGCTTACACAGAGACAAGGTCTATTCTGCTTTTCATACTGATACACTGACAATGGGACTGGGAGTGCATGGGAGGTGGGAGGAGACAAAGCCAGGACAGGTGACCCTGACCCAAGGGATAATCCAGACCATGTGACATCATGCTCAGTGTATTAATTGGGGGAAGAAGGAGGAAGGGTGGGGCATTTGGAGTGATGGTGTTTGTCTTCCAAGTCACTGTTATGTATGAAGGGGCCCTGCTCTCCTAGGGATGGTTGAACAGCCTCCTGCTCATGGGGAGAACTGCATGAATTTCTTGCTTTGCTTTGATTTGCTTGTGTGCACAACTTTTACATTCCCTATTAAACTCTATTCATCTCACCCCATGAGTTTTCTAGCTTTTACCCTTCCAGTTCTCTCCTTGATCCTCCTGCTAGGGGAGTGAGCAGCTGTATGAGTTGATGGCTGGGGTTGAATCACAACATTAATAAAAAGTGTTCTAATAAATTGTGATCTCTGCCTCTCCTGAGTCACTCTCCTACCACACAGCTTTACACAATACAAGTCCTGCAGTAAGCAGCCAGTGCAGGTGTTTGAAGCACCATCAGTTCTGGTGGGTGCAGCTATAGCACACAGAAACCTTCAAGAAGTAGTCTGGTGTTTATATCTAGAGCATATGTTCTCTTTTTAACAAAGTCTGCCATGTACTTGCTGTCTTCATGGGAATTTGGTGGTTTTGATGAGGGCAAGGGGGAGGAATGCAAGATACTGTGAATGAGTGAATGAATGAAGAAATTAATGTATCTTTTTTTTTCCCCCTTTGTTTTAAATTGATCATTTATATAAATTGCTACAACAACACCAAAAGCAGTAATTTTACAGTGTTGTTGTTGTTAACTCTCTTGCCCAAAAGTGCTTTGATATTAAGGTCAATGTAATTAATAGGCTGGAATCTGCAGTTGTAAAAGTACAAGGCTGCTTTCATTCACACACTGGGGTTTTCTGTCACCAGCTCTCCCTACCAGCAACTTTGTTGACTGACATTTCATTTTCAAGCCAGAGGCTTGAAATTTTTTGCTATTACTGCAACTTGTCAAAAAACCAAGCAGGTGTCCAGGGCCTGGTCATAAACCTAAGCAATGGGTACAGGTGAAGGTTACAAGAGACGAAATCATGTTCAGAAAAGCATTCAAAAGGCATTGCCTAACCTGTTTGCAAGGTGTAAAAACCCACAGATTAGTAAAACAAGCACTTTGGCTATGCCATAGCTGAAATGGAGGTTGAAAATAGGGTCTGTTGGCAGGTTCTAGATAACTTTCAATTACAGGCTCAGGAGTGCCCCTGTAAAGTGGTGTGAGTGTATGTCAAATACTGGCATTTTTATGTAACTAAAAAAGAAAAATATATGGGGGGTAATCAATATAGGTAGAGAGGATGGCAGAAGCATCAGTGTATGCTTTTATCTGTTTAGAAAGGAGTAAGAGTGAGTGTGGCAGCATGCCAGCTCCAAGACCCCAGGACACAGCAGCCCTGCCTATTCTTGGATGGTGACTGCTGCTGAATTGTATACACTAGCTGCCAGGATCATTCTAGATCAACCCACAGTCTGTGTTTTCTTGGAAATGTCATGCAGGGCCAGTATGTCAGCAAGATGGAAAGCTTATATTCTGCTGTTGAAGAAGAGAAAAAAAGAAAGAAAATAATATTTTTTCCTGACACTAAACAAGATCACAAATTAGGGTTGATTAGCCTTTTACATCTTCCTTAATTGGCTGGAAGGCTTGAGGAACCTGTGAATCAAAGTACTGGTGAGCTGGACACGAGTACTGCCTAATGGCAGTTCTACTTCGTTAAAAGAATCCTACTGGCTAATATCAATACTCCTTTCCAATATTGGGACTGTTATTTGGGAAAGTATTATTAAAAAAATCCACTTCCCTGTGGCATCATCTGGGAGTAAAATGTTTGTAAATGCCCCCAAAACTGTTGTAATTTTATGACAAGGAGAATCATGTAACACTCCTCTTTGTGTTCCTTCCTCATAAATTGCTTATAATAATTATCCTAGATTTCAGTAAAAGTAGGACTAGCAAAAGACTAGGCATCAGACTATGTTTTAAAGCAGTCATAATACTAAAAGAAAAGTTTAGAAAATCACCCAGCAACAAAATATAATGTTGGGTATAGTTTAGTTCAAGATTGGCAGGTGTAAAAATCAATTGTTTACAGCAGAACTGGCTTATATAACAAAAGCCCAGTATCTAAAAGCTGAGAATTTTTCTATTCCTCCTCATGGTCTGGGAAGCTCCAATTTTCTGACTGTTTTGCTGTGGTCTTCATAGTGTCAGAAAATGTGTTTTTGTTTTCACTGGTGACACACTGACAAGTCTGGAGACACAAGGCAGAAATGGCAGCACAGTCCCTGATGCACCACTCAGGAGATACACTCTGAGCTGGCCTGCACAGACACTCTATGCCATGCATCCACCTGAAGCACCAGGTAGCCCTGGGTGTTTCTCCTGAGGATAGTAGCCCAAAGGTGAGTTCAGCCTACAATCAGTGAAAGACAGCCACCCAAGGGGAAGAGAGATGCTCCAGCTTATACCTGGATCTTGGTCAAAATGGTCAGTTAGACACTTTGGTGGTTAAAAATCTGCTTGGTGCATAGAGTCTCTAGATTCCAGGGGAAAAGAAAAGGAAAAAAAAGTCAGCAGTGGGCTTTTCAAAGTAACTTATAGCTGGTCTAATATTGCTCTGATATGTATGGTTTGATCTTGCCCTCAACCCAATATCTTTCTTGTACTCTGTTATTCCCTACCTCAGTCATCACCATAGGCTCTTTCCTCACATGTATATGTATGGGACATTTTTTTCTGATTTTCTCCCATGTTTTACCTCATAGAAGTTTAATCTTTTTGATCCATATTATTGCAATACTCTGCAAAAGAAATAACAATACACTATTTTGAAGCTGCCCACTTTGAACATAGAAATACTAAATACCTCAGTTTGATAATGCAGAGAAAAAAAGTTCTACAGAAATGAAATGAAAATCTTTTCTTAACTACCCACACAATGGCTTACTCAAGCCAGTGATATCAGGTTTCTTTCTTTCATTATGTCTAAATGCCTGCACAAAGGAGGAAAAAGGAAAATAAAAAATATGTTACATACTCCTTGATTCAAAGCCTGGAAAACTGTTAAGGAATCTTCTGTTGTTTAAGACACATACATCCTGCAACATATCATCTTATTCTTCAGCAGTCACTTTCCCCATTCAAAGCTAGCATTTTGACTATGAAAAATATGTGATTTTCTTCTCCTTGGGTTCTTACTTTCAAATGATGCACCATAAGGACTGGAAAATATTCTTTTATCATTTGTAAATACACCAAATCAAAGTATATTGTACTTGTCCTTGAGAAGTCAATATATATAACTGGGTTCTCTATAGTAGTAATGACCCACCCCAACTTTCAATGTTCTTCTTACTCTTCCATGATGGTGTGGCTGCAACAGTCAACAAGGGAAGAAAAATTGATATCATTCACCTAGACTTCAGTAAGGTCTTTGGCATGGTTCCATATGACATTCTTATCTCCAGATTGAAGACACATGGATTTGAGAGGTAGACTATTCAGTGGATAAGGAATTAGCTGTGTGGACACACTCAAAGAGTTGCAGTCAATGGTTCAATGTCCAGGTGGAGAGAGGTGACAGGTGGTGTCCCTCAGGGCTCTGTCTTGGAACTGGTGCTCTTCAATATCTTCTTCAATGACACAGACACAGTGAGATCTAGTGCACTCCCAGCAGGTTTGCAGGTGATGTGAAACTGAGTGCTGCAGCTGGCACAAGAGGACAGGTTGCCATCTAGAGAGTCTTGGACAAACTTGAGAAGTGAGCCAGTGAGAACATAATGAATTTCAACAAGTCCAAGTGCAAAGTGCTGCACCTGGGTCATGGTGATCCTAGACATAAGCACACATAGAGAGAAGAACTAATCAAGAGCAGCCCTGCAAAGAAGGATTTGGGGATGCTGGTGGATGAGAAATGAGACGGCAATTGCCGGGCAGAAAAACTGCATCCTAAAAACACCAAAATCAGCATGGCCAGCAGCTCAAGGGAGGTGGTTCTCCCTGTCTATTCTGTTCTCATAAGAACCCACCTGGAATATTGCATCAATCTATGGGGTGCCCAACACAAGAAAGATGTGGGCTTGTTGGCCTGAATCCAAAGTGCCACAAAAATGATCAGAGGGCTGAAGCACCTCTTTTGTGTCTTCTTTACTTCTTTCATTGTCTTCTGAAGACAACGAAAAAGTTGTTCAGCCCAGAGAAGAAAAGGCTCTGAGAAGATTTTCGAGCAACCTTCTAGTACCTAAAGAAGTCTTCAAGAAAGCTGGAAAAGATGTTTTGCAAGGGCATCACAAGACAAGTGATAATGGCTTTAAATGGTAAGAGAGAGTTTAAATAGGATATTGGGGAAAATTCCTTACTGTTAGGGTAGTGAGGGCCTAAAGAGTTTTCCAAGAGAAGTTGTGGATGCCCTGTCCATGGAAGGAATATTTCAAGGGAAGGATGGACAGTGTTCTGAGAAACCTGGTCTACTAGGTGGCCACCCTGCCATGGCCTTTTAGTTCTCTCACAACCCAAACCATTCTATAGTTCTTTAATTCCATGATTCATTATAGAAACCTTAGCATTGGTTTTCTGTGGCAAGGTTTTGGTTGCAGGGGGCTACAGATGTGGCTGCTGTGAGAAGATGCCAAAACCTTCCCCCATGTCTGAGAGAGGCAGTGCCAACTGGCTCCAAGATAGACCTACTGCTGGCCAAGGTCGAACCATAGTGACAGTTGCACCGTCTCTGAGATAAGATGACCAAGAAGGAAACGAAGCTATTTCAGAGAAGCTAATAGCAGCCAGAGAAGAGAGGAATGAAAATATACGAGAGATAGAGCTCTGCACACACCAAGATCAGTGAAGAAGTGGGGGAGAAGATGTTTCAGGCATCATAGAGGGTCCCCTGCTGCCCATGCTGAAGACCATGGTGAGGCAGGCTGTTCTGTGCAGCCCAAGGTGGTCCACTGTGGAGCAGAGACTGGAGCAGGTGGGTGCCCAAAGGAGGCTGAGGCTGTCAGGGAAACCCACACTGGAGTAGGGTCCTGGCAGGGCCTGCAGAGCTACGCAGAGTGAAGCCCACACTTAGGCAGATTTGCTGGCAGGACTTGTGACCCATGGAAGACCCACACCAGAGCAGCCAGTTCCTTAAGAACTGCACCCTGTGGAAGGAACCCACACCTCATCATTTTGTGAAGGACTGTAGCCTGTGGGAAGGAGTCACATTGGAGAAGTTTATGGAGAACTGACTTCCCTGGAATGAGCCCCATGCTGCAGCAGTGGATGACTGTGAGAAGTCCTGCTTCTGAGGAGAAAGTCTCTTCTGAGCAGAGACAGTGTGGTGAACTATGGTAACCCCTATTTCCCACCCACTCGCATCAAGGGGAGGAAGTAGAATTCAGGAATGAATTTAAGCCTGAGAAGGATGGAAGGGTGGGGAAAAATACTTTCAAGATTTGGTTTTACTTCTCATTGCTATATTCTGATGTAATTGATAATAAAAACAATTAATTTCCTCATGTCAAGTCTCTTTTAGCTGTGGCGAGCGACCTCTCTTTATCCTTATCTTGACCCAAAAAACCTTTTGTTGTATTTTCTCTCCACTCTACATCCAAGGAGTACAGTGATAGAGTGGCTTTGGTGGGCACCTGACATCAGCCAATGTCAACCCACTGCAAGCTTACAGTGAATTACTTTGACTTTCAGTGCTGTGGAGACAGAAAATATGTCAGGAACACATAGCAAAACTCAGAAATCAGAACTAATCCTTAATATGAAATCAAGCAATTTTTTTTCTTCTAAGGAGGAGATACTTTGAAAGGTAGGTTAGATCTTTCCCCTAGCATCTCTTTTCTGATTGTACCTTAGTCCATCAAGGCAGAAATAAAGAAATTATTTACAAAGAAGAATATTTGACTTAGCAGTATTGGAGTTCAGGGAGCTAATCCAGTTTACACCAGCTATGTCCTCATACTGTGCATACGAGGATATAAATGCAAAATCCTTTAAGTGATGTAGGATTTTGGCACATGTTTTTTTCTGAAATAAATATGCTATGCTGCTAAGTAAAATATTTTTCACGATTCCTTCTACTGATGTTGACCCGGTTCTGGGCATTTAAGGTGTTTGGTCTGAACATTTCAATTCCAGTTTTGCAAAAAGGATCTTTCCAGATAGATAGTTAAGAAAATCAAGACGTTTTTCCTGTATTAACAGTTTAAAATTATCTTTTTCCATACTAGTTCCAATTAAGCTTTTTTTTCTTCTGAACAGTTGTTCTATTTATCAATAAGTATTCAAATAAAAAGGAGGAGAATTTAATAAGCAATAATCATGAAAATATGCCCAAAGGAAGATAAAATGTATGCTGTTTTCAGAGAAAACAGACATTTTCATTTCCTTAAATAGGAGACATGAATACTGTGTTACTAACAAACACTTTTAGTATTGTACACAAGGGTCAGTCCTGTTTTGTATCCCTTTGCAACCAAAGGAGATTGGAACTGGGGCAAGTGACTGTATCTGTTGCCTAAAAGTTATATCAATTGTTATGATCTCATTTTAAAAATCTCTGTGGACTGAACTGTCATCAGCAGCTATATGTATGTGTGTGTGTATGGAAGGATTATAAGTAGTTTATGTTTGATTGAATTAATAATAGCTAGGTGCTGGCTGGATTAATTAGTTCATTTATTCATTAAATGACTTGACAAATAATAGTTGAGTTTGATGTAAGCTTTCTGTTTCAAACCTGCAGCCACTTTAAAAAGTATAAGTATTTTCTGACAGTATTTTCATGAAAATAACCACTCCGTGAATCACTGAAAGTTGTGCTGCCTCTGACTGGCAATATAGTGACTTGCCTAAACATTTATTACAACTTTAGAGAAAAATGCTCATAGGCTACACTTTTGGAGAAAGAAATTCTCAATACAAAAGTAAATAGCATTTGAAGACACTAAAAAAACTATCTATCTGGAGTAACAACAATGATAAAAATACTCCTTATTCCTCTAACTGGAAAATAGTCAGCCAAAATCAGAAAAATCTAGCCAGGTAGGAAAATCTGTTAGAGGCATTCTCTGTCTCCTCCTACTTGGTACTAAAATAAATTCCCTAATTATCATTGGTTATCTTGAAAATATTTATCTATCTTTTAATCATCTGAATTTCTATCTGAGCATGCATATGCAAAGAATAGATAAGGAATTTCAAATACTCAGTTTCTTTCTGCAAGTGCTGCTACCCACAAATCTGAGCCCAATACTAATTTCTTGAAGGAAAGATATTAATGAAGAAGAAGAGATGAAACAGGCAGAATAGAAAGGACAAAGAAAAAAAGAATAATAAAAAATTCCTCAACTAAACAGCACCCAAAATTATGAACAGCCAAACCCCCACACTTCAACCCCCCAATGTGAAAAAGACAGCTAAAAGAAACAGTAAAAAATAACGAAAAAGAAAAAAACAAGATAAACACAAAAAGGCATGTGCTCCCAGTGCTGAGAGAATCCTGTGAAGAGCTGTAAATAACAAGGAAATGTGGTGTCTTTTTCAGTTTTCCTTGAGAGAAAGGAAAGGAAGAAAATTCATTTTTAGTAAAGTTTTTGAAATCAGACTTTTGGCACCTCATGTAAAATCTGAACTATGTATGTAAATGGGTCTTTGCCAGACATCTCCTATGTTCTTGTGGAGTTCCTTGATTTCACACACAGTTTCCCTACCCCTGATAGTAGGAGAGCCTCTCTGCTTACTGGATATAATATGAAAGCTGTTTTCCCTCATCTGATGGTCTTTCTAGAATTGTTGAAGGAAGTATTATTATTTTAAATATCACTTTTCATTTATATTTTCTTATTTTAGTTCTGCTCAAACATTTATCACAAGTTTTTTTTCTGCTTCCTTGGAGGCTATCTTTCATGCAGACTAGTAAACCACAGTATAAATTTTACAACATACTCAGCTGCCAGCATCCAAAATCCATGTGTAGATAGGTGTGTGACAGTTGACTACAACATGTAATAGCCCTATGGTGTAGTGAGCTGATGAATTTCATATATTTAATCAAAGATGAATGTATGGTATTTTCTCATTTTTTGAGTAATGGGAACTGGGCTTGCAATTCATAGCAAGTTAATTTTTTGTATATAGGGACTGTGAGGTTAGACTGAGAAAACTGGCAAAATGGATCTGAGTCTTTCTAATAAAAAATGGCTTAAGATTATTATTATCTCTCAGAAGAACATGTAAAAAGGCAAAACAGCAGTATTCTCTGACATTCAGCTGATGTTTTTTATTTAGAGACTTTGTCCATGTTTGCAAATCCACTACCAGAAATATACTCTCTTACTGCTTGAAGCACTGAAGATATTTATCTTGATTTCAGTTTTCTAAAGCCTAAGTCTTGATGGCAAGTGCATAAACCTGTGTGGGAGAGAATTATGTAAAAGCATAGCTCCTTCTTGTAATTTCTGAAGGTTTTGGCCAATTTCAACCAAATTTGTTGAACAATGGTTTCAATAACATTATACTTTATAGGCACTTAAGAATCCTAACAAAAGATAGCATCTGCACAAAGACAGCAACTAGGTGGTGGGTATGGGTATGCCATATTTTCTTATGCAGAGGAGCAAAGGATATAAGTCTTTCTTGTACATGGTAGATCAGGTAATTCACAAATGAACTCAGAAAAAGCATTATTCCTAATGCTCCAGTGAATAAGCCAACTAGTCATTGCCACAGGCTAGGAATAAACTTCTGTTTTATTCTGTTGGTATGTCAAGTCATCTGAGATGCTCAAGGCAATTTATTCCTTAGAGCTTAAATTCACAAAGGTTAAAATCAATATGATTTAGGCATCCAAATGGCTTTGGCAATTTGGGCATAAATATGAGTTGCTTATCTCTGTCATCTGTTGGAACACCTGACATAGTCCACTATTAAAAACATGATACTGAATGAAATGGGCCAGTGGTCTTGAGTACAAGGTTATTTCTTTTGTGCCTATCTTTCTGTCACTTTAGCATGTCTGAAAATCTGACAAGACTACCAGTGGGAAGAAATTAAATAGAATAATGCCAGGAACCATTAAGCCCATCTGTTTCTGCTGTAATACTACTAATTGTGGAGAGAACCTTTAATTCTAAGTATTTACAATGTTGGGTAATTTATTTTTCCATTACATTATTTTAAATTAATGAACTGCTTGCAATTAGTCACCCTATGAACAAATTTAAAACTTTTTGAGTACATGGATAAACATTCCTGCCTCTCTGAATTGTACTTTTATTTCACATTACTGTTCTTAGTTATCTTTACACAGTATTTTGTTTCAGTTATACACATGTTCTACAGAAGAAAGAGGAGATGATTGCATGACTGTCTTACTAAATACTAACAATACTGTTAAAAAACTAACTGTTGTTAAAAAACTAACAATAAATGCCAACACACCTATCATTTTCTTTAGGTCTAAAGTGGTGCCCATGCCTCACATTAGCAGATATTTGGCCCCACACCCATTACATGACCAAAAGGACTGAATAGCTTTACTGTTCTTTCCCAGTCATGGCATTTCAACCATCCACACTGAAGCTGTTTATGTTTTTCAATCTCTCTTGTATATGTGGATCCAGATAGGGAAGAACACCTAGTCTGCAACATAGGTGGTCAGTTTCAAATTTGAAAAAAAGACAGAAAAACTCTGGTACTGGAAAAAACTTCTGAGGATTTCAAGGCCTTAAAAATTTGCATGCAATACTGTCACACCAGTTTAAATGACGAACATGGTCACAAAATTGTGGGTTCTTCAAAAATAACCTGTGAATCAAAAACAGCCAGTATAATTAAAAATCTTAGAATTTACACAGAATTATTCCACTACACTTATAAGCTTTATCTGTAGCTCCTATCTATTTTGAAAATTGTGTTTGAAAAGATTAAGTGAATACCTATGTTTCAACTCTTAGCTAAACTGTCTAATACTTTGTGAAAACAAATCTCAATTTATGGGTTTTTCAAATTCAGAGGACATGTTTAGTTTGGACATCTTTTTAGATTCTGAAATCTTCTGTATGGGTCTTGTACACAGGGACTCTGTCTTTGCACTTTGCTTTGTTTTTTTAAGCCTCAGGTAAAAGAAAGTTGTAATCAAAAGTGGCAGCAAATGAATAAAGAGAGGAAGGGATTTTGTAAACAATTTTTCTCTCCTCATATTGCACTCAAGAAATGGAATGATGCTTGGAATACAGATATTAATACTTGGATTAAATCCTGGAAGAAGAAATCAAAAAGACCATCATACCAAAAAATGAAAGCCCCTTAATGCTACTATTTCCCCTTGATGGTATAAATTGTAGGGGCAGATGGAACATAGGGAAAAGGGTGATATTGTGATATAATCAACAATTTTATGAATTGTTGTTTTTTTTTTTTTTTTTATTCCAACAAAGTAGATAGACATCTGCAAAGATTTTATGTAGCGTTTGGTCTTTAGCTTAAACTTTTTTAATTGTATAGGCTTTTATATTCCTAAGAAGAAAAATAAGCATAATTGCTCATCTGTTTCTGAATTATCAATATTTGTTCATTAATTCATTCTTACATATCCTTCAAGGCCCTGCTTTAAGCTGTAAACTAAGAGGAATGCAGGATGGATTTACCATCAATAAAAAAATAAGGTAGAAGGTCTGACAGGCAACCACCGCATCAGAGGAACATACGATCAAGAAAATTTTCTTATGGCTTAGTACATGGACTTCAGATTCAAAATACAGTGGGCAAGCAAAAGCAGGCCAGTAGGTTCTTAACTCTCACCTGAGCCAGACACAGGTATCCAGTGGTATCAAAGACCAATTACACAACGCCCAAGGACCTTCAGCAATGTTGTGAAGACCAGCATATTATAGTCCAGAGGAGACAGCAGAACAGGAATAGCAGCTCATGCTTTACGAGAACGTAATAAAGTCATTGACACATACTACTTAGATATGAGTAACAGATCTGTGCATGCTCTGTCAAGCCATTGTAATAAGGGGTTAAGATGCACTGACTTAAAACTTTTTCATTACTGTTTATGATGTAGAACAGCTAAGGAATAGTAACTCATTAAACCACATTTATTCAGGTATGTCTGACTCCTGGAAAAAAAAAATCCATTTGAATTTCTGTAGTTCACTGTGTGATAAATTTGAAGAAGTTCTCAGATTATTTTGAGGAGTAACTGAAATAAGATGCAGTGACACTTTAATGTTTCTTGGCAATAAAGTCACATCAGAACAGTATGTGATTTTATTTCTGTTTGTAAGAAGTCAAAACACTTGCAGAATAGCAAAAGAAAGCTGAGTCAGGGCCAAAGCTGAAAATCACTGCTTTCTCATGCTTAAGTGTTGTATCCCTCTTGGGTAAGGAGACTCTTTTGTAACTCTCTCTACCCTATTTTGTAGTTCCCCTCTTCCAATACTCCCCCTAAATCTGAGCTGGCAGTTTGTGGGGGGGTGGAGGAACAGGAGAATTTACACTTAAGCATTAGTGTAAGCTTGGTTGGTTTGGGATCAAAATCAGTGTGATTAAATGGAAAGTTCTGAAGTCAAAAGTATTGTGAACGATTGGCTAATTACCTAATCTAGAATTCTGATATACTTGATATATATTCTGATATGTATTCTCTGAAGAGAAAATATTCTCATCTGTCTTCAGGTTCTGTTAGTAGGAAACTTTGAGCCCATTTAGTTACTTGGCTCCCGTATTTTAATGTGACCTGTTTGTAACCAAACTGTACAACAGAGGAGAAATGACAACTTGGTACAAAACAGAGTCAAATGAATTCAAATATTTACTGTTTGAAAACAAAACATTAATGCAAATTAAAGCAAGTAATTCCTAGGATAAAGACAAATTTTAAAAAAAGGTTCTAATTGTTCAATTAAATTAAATGTAATTATAAGAAGCCATAATAAACATAAGGCATTTCCAATAAGAAGTAAGCATTGCTTTATTTTGTTCAAATTATTGTTTGTACAGGCATATGGCACATCTGTGTTCCATTATCTTTCTTTACCAGGAAAAGTAAATATTGCTTCTTTTTTCTCCCCCTTCTTTTTTATTTGGAGGTCACTTTTTCCAAAGATGCTGGATGTCAAAGGGAAGATGCTTGGTACCTTGGCAGTACATTCACCACCTATACTATTATTTTCTAGCTATCACTGCATTTGGCTAAGAGCCAATTTAGCTAGGAAAGCCAGTGTTCATGCCAGGGCTGATCTGTCAAAACAGGCATGTAAGTGAGCTGATTGCACAGGCCTTCTTGTGCCAGCTTTGCTCCCAAAGCCAGTCTCCTTTGGAGTGTTGAGCAAAACACTGTCTGCATGAGTATGAATTCACTTAGGAAAACCTCATATGCCATGCACAAATCTGACATGAGGGCCTGGGGGGTCAAGGGACATGTTACAAGGATTTCTGCAAGGTGTACAACTTGTCGTATGAAATAGAACTTCCTGTTTGCTAATATCTAGCAAAGTACTCCCAGAAAACACAGGTGAAATAGCTTGGCCAGTATGAAAACTGTCTCTGCTATTAACTTCTTGTTCCTTGTATTTTGATATCTATTAATAAGAAAATAGAATTTTATCTGTTTGACTAGCAGTCAATAAAGAAAAATATTCACTTCTCTTGAATTATCATTCTTTTCCCAACTTGCTGGATTATATAAAGTCTCAAATTTAATTGTTTGGGGGGGTGTGTTTCACATCTTAAGTAGTCTTACTGAACTAATACTCAGAAGATTTTGGGAAGATGGGAGGAATATAACCTTGTTTAAAAAAAGAAACTTAACACTTCTTTTATTCATATATTCTGACTCCAGAGTTGAAAAATATCCCAATTTTAATTGGTGACGGGGAAGAATGCTGCATGAACACTGAAAAACCATGTTTTCAACCATTAAGTAAAACTCTTACTACCTATCATGCCTCAGTGTTTTCCCACTTAATTTAGTCTTTCCCTCCTGGCTGTAAGTGAGCAATAAGTTGATGACCAAATAACATTAGATGCTTTTTTACATGTAGTTGTCATGGTGTGCTAAAAATTTTAGCATTCTGGCTCTCATTAACAATAGAGAGTAGGATCTCTGGACTATTGCATGTAAAGAGCTGTTTTTTTAGAGCTACCTTAATTAAGTTCTTTCCAGACACCCCCAGCTAGGCTTTGCAGAGGTAACCCAGCAAAACCTCAGTGTTTATTGCCTGCCCCAGAGTGAATGGCATATAGATATTCTACCAGGAACCCAGCCCAGTCTCCTAAAGGGCACAGGAATTGCTTTCCAGTCATTTTTCTGCTATGGTTGAACCCATTTTGCCTCTGGCAGAATGCAGTCCTATTTTGCATGATTTTGGGCCTGTAGAATAGGTGTATCTTACAATTCAGTACTGAATAAAGATATTGTGTCTATTCCTCTGAAACTGAAGATTTAGCTATGGTTTGTTTGGGATTTTTTTTCAGAAAACTCTGACAAGTGTGTCAGTAAAATAAAGCTAATATCTGGATAACATGTATTTTCTCTTTCAGTGTACTTATTGACACACATCACAAGAGGTAGTGGTGTTTATTTCAAGGAGCAATTGGAGTGAAGGTGAGAGCCAAGTGTGATTGCAAGGCAGGGGCACAGACCCAACCATGAAGAACAGAGTAGGTCTGGTGGCCATAGCCTGGGTCAGCCAAAAGTCTTCTGACTACCAAATGGATCAGTAGTGCTGAGTCAAAATCAAATCAAGACAAGTTTGGACACAGTATACTTGGAGTGCAGTTCAACAAGGTCCATGGAGCAGAACCTGAGCTCAAATGTAACTATAGGTCCAAAGGGAAGAGGATGTGTGGATGGGAGACAGAAATGAGACTGAGGAGGATGATACTGGTGCAGCCAGGGGCCTAATCTTTCCCTCCTCCTGCAGAGCTCTGTAGTTCTTGCATCAGGGTGTCACTCTTATCCCTGCTCAATAGGTAGAGTCAACAGCAAGCTTTGTCCTCTCAAATCTAGTTTGTTTTAAGCAAATCTCATTCACAAAGAAATCTGTGGGGACATTCTAGTTCTTCACAGTATCTGTTGTAATGTCTAACCAGACCTGATTTCATTTTTGGATTTAGTTTTTGACAGTACATTTCAGAGAAGTTTAAAACACATCAATCTTTTAGTTTTAGTATTTCAGTTACATAAATGCAGTGTCTGGAAAGCTGGTAAGAACATATATAGATCTATTTGAATTCCTGCCAATTCATGTATGCAATTTAGGCATTTTGAAAAGAATTCTGTTGAGCACTTTAACTTGTCTACACAGTTTGAGAACTGTTTTAGAGCAGCATATTAAATGAGGCATGTGAAATATACTGTGTGGATAATCAATGGGACTGAGTCTTCATGCTGCAAACTTGTATTCTGCAGAATTGTTCATCTTTAAGGTGAAGGCCTAGACTCCTATGTGGAAACCAGATTTTACGTGAATAAAACCAAAACATGAAATTTTCTCTTTTTTCTTGCACTGCTTATTTAATTCTATATTTTCAGTCTATTTTGCCCTCACTGTATGTCTGCCTTAATCTCACTTAACAGTTTGATCATGATTGTTTCCTTCAAAGCCCATCACATTGTCACCAGCATATAAAAGGAATTTATCTGGCGCCTGTTTCTTTGTACTTACCCATCCTTAACGGCAAGATTGTCATCTCATTTCCTTTCAATAATAAGAAAGGTTTATTATATGTATCAGTACCTATGAGATTGAGAGCACTTGTATGAAAATATTTATGCATTGTTTCAGTCAAGTGGTTGTTGACAACCTGGTAGACTGTTATGATAATGGCTCCAGTAGAAAAGGAAGAAGATTTGGTACATACGGAGGTTACCTTGCTTTAAAAACAACTGAGGTTGCTCAATGCAGTAGGAGAAGCAAGTGCCATACCATTTTTTAAATTCTCTTTATCTTTGCATCATTTTGAGTTACCTCTCCATACAAGGTCAGAAAGAAAT
The DNA here is from genome assembly GCA_018697195.1 of Certhia americana. Classification (NCBI taxonomy): domain Eukaryota; kingdom Metazoa; phylum Chordata; class Aves; order Passeriformes; family Certhiidae; genus Certhia; species Certhia americana. Next base: position 47,378,289 of record CM031860.1, on the reverse strand, counting down.
TTCAATCAAATGGTATCAAACTAAATGATAAGTGCCTCTGTTATGACCTTGATCATTATTACTTGCATTGTTATGCTACTTGCATCATTGGCAATGGAAAAGAAAGGAAGTAGTAAACAGTCTGGCTATATTGTCTGCCTTACAGCGGCTCAGACTAACAGAATCAGCATAAACTGGAAACGATCCATAAGAGTGGAATTCTTACATTAAATGCAATTCTCTGAATCTGGGTTAGTAACCGCACTGTCAAGTGCATGTTTAGGCAAAAGGATGCCATCCTATGTCCTGTAAGTAGCTTAAGGTAGTTAGACAGTACACACCCAAAGTAAGAGAAAATTAATCCTCCTGAAAAGATTATTATGTCCATCTGGATGTGATCAGAGAGCAGGCCAAACCACACAGCTTTTCCTTCCTCCTTACTAATGGTAAGTGCCTTGTCTGGGGTTTACAGGCATTACCCGTTCCAAGAAACTGAAGGCTTTAAACTGGAACAGCTCACTGACAGTTCACTAAGAGAACTGAAATTCCTTTTTTGAGGAATTTAAGGCAAACTTTGTTTATTTTGCAGTAACTACTCAAACTTCCTGCACAGGCACAAGAAATTTTTGTTTTATTTCAGAAGGAATTTCACCTGAATACATGGTGCTGTCTGGAAAAGTGTATATATAGATACACAGAAAAATACAGATATATTAAAAAAAGTTTAGTTACAACTGTAATATTTATATAACCAATAAAAAAATCACAAGAAACAAGTTAATTTCATAATCCATAGAAGGACTGGTATCTCAGTCCTCTGCTATACTGATGTACGTAATAGAGTTTCATAGCATTTACTTAGGACTTAAAACTATGAATCTGACTATCTGATTTATCAAATGTATATACAAATTCATAGTTAAAACATGTATCTAAGGCATAATATTGGCTTTTTTATTGTATATAAAAAGTTCTTTGCTAAAGATAAGAGAGAACGTAGTTTGAAAACTCTTATGCCTTAGCTTTGGAAGAAAAGATGATCTGCCTTTCATCCAGCCTTCACAAGCATGTTTCTCATAGTTATTATTGTCAAGATTATAAATGCAATTCTTGATTTCAAACCAATCTGCCAGCAGGAAGCCTCCTCAGGAACAACATGTAGCAACACCTGCTGGGCCAATTGGCCCAGTAAGGTAATAAGCCAGTCAAAAATGAAAATAAATAAAGAAATCAACTGATTATTCACTGTTTCATTCACCTCTTAGTTTGAGGATCTCTAATAATGACTATTCAAGTAGAAGGGGTGCACTATGCTGAAAATTTTGAAACTATTTGAAGAAAGTGTTGCCTAGTTGGGTAATATATTGAAATTGCCTAACACATTTGTCCCTACATTTGCCCTGTAACTACGAAACAGAAAGGAAAAAGAATCTCTACTTTACTGTTTTTGTACATAATATATCTATTCCAAAACAAGATGGAGTGGCATATGAGAAAGTGAGCAACCCAATGTACACACTCTCTGGAAGTACTAGTAAGCTCTTGGGAAGACTGACAGTATACTGGTGACATCATATAGCTGACCTCAGTATGAAAGCTCATGTGGGAGGGGTGATGTAAATCTTATTTACCCTTTAAAGAAGTGGGTTACTTTGGGAGAACCATTTTCTTTCCAGATAATTTGCTTCATTAGAGCAGATTTTCATGACATGCCAGCACAGAATGAACATTTGACATCTTCATAAGAGGTTTGACATCATCCTGCTTGAGGCAGGAAAAAGGGGAAATGGTTTCCTCAAAGGTGTCTGCTCAGTGTTTTGAAAGCTGTTTTATTTATCTTGGTAGAAGTTCTATAACTTGTTCTGCTCAGACTCCTACAACAAGAAGCAGTGCAGAAAATGCTGTCCTCAGACTAACCAAGTCTGCCTCAAATATTAGTTTTAACCATGTCAAGAGGCTGTTAACCCCTTAGAGACTAAGCCTATATGTGAGAAAACTAATTTTCTCAAAAATTAGATCATCTCTGATTGAAAATCACTCCTGTCACAACACCAAAAAAAAAAAAAAAAAAAAAAAAAAAAAAAAAAAAAAAAAAAAAAAGACATAAGTGCTATAAGTGTTTTACCACTGTAAAATGAAATAGAAAAGACATTTTAATTTGGTAATTTGGTAATTTAGTTGGCTTGCATTACACTTTCTTTTCCTATGGTAGCAATTTGATGGTGAAATAAAATGATATTAAATCTGAAATTGTATTGATTAAGATCCTCTGCTTGTAGTATAAATGCATATAAAGTTTGAATATATATAAGTTTGTAGCAGCCATGTGTTTTATGACCACAACAGCAAACTATACCTCACTTTCTAAGCTCAGATAATGTTGGAAGCAGAAATAGAAAATGTCTGTTTAAAAAAAATAGATTTAAACCGCTGAGTATCTAAATCCTGTGTTGCTTGCACTGTTTACACATTAGCGCAAAATTGTTGGTCATTTTTTTTGAGTTCAAAGTTTTGCTTCTGACATTTAACTACGTGTTACAAATCTATAAACCAATACCCTCATTCTAACTATTGGAGAAAGGCTTCAGAGCTAATTGAAGTGTCTCTGTCATTTCTCTGTGTGTTTTTCAGTATCAAGGGCTATAACATGTCAAAGGAAATGCTTTTATTGAACAGAGCAATTTTTAAAAGTGCTTTTAATTAACATTCATTTCCAGGTTGAGTTTGAGTGCTTAGAGACACTTTTGTTAAGCATTTCTGAGTATTCTTCAGTAACAGTCAAGTGAGAAGTGACTCTTAACAAATGTAAAAGGAGCTTTGGTGAAGGCAAGCAGAAATATATCTTCATTACTTATAAAATTCTTTGTTTTGTCTGATATTCGACATATGTATCCTCTTTCTTCTTCATGGTTGTCACAGAGAGCAGTTCTATGGTTTGCACAAGCACAAAACATACCCTGGGACTTGGAAACCGGTCTGATATGGAGATTAATGTGATATTATTTGTTGAGAAAAAGCAAAGCAAACAAGCACGTACAGGTACCACCAGATACACTACTACTTACACACATGTTGTACATTTTAAAATTTTGGATTAAAATAATGTAAAGGGGTCTAAAAATGCATAATACCAACTGTTCTGTGAGCACAGTGTTTGTAAATCAGCTAAACCTAGTGGCAGAGTTTCTAATGCAAAGTACTAGTAAGCTCTTTGGGAACTTTGTCTTTGGGTACACGCCTTTACACAAAATCATTTCCTCTTTTTCCCTGCTCTTCAAAACTACTCACTGCAGAGTTTTAGCATGACTATGATCAAGATTTCAAATATGCTCTTGCATAAACAGAGACCTGGAAGAGGGTGTAATAGACCCTTTACAAGCAACACTTGAAACACAATCATAGTATGAAATTGCATAGCTTTGCATTAAGAAAATTCAGCCCAGAGCTAATTGGTTTGAATGCCTCTTTATTCACAATACATTACATAGGAAAGCTCAATATTTAGTATGGCTTAGATTAAATTTATAAAATCCCACTGCATCAGCAATGGAAACAACTGCACCCACCTGAGGATCACCCTTGAAACTGAAGAGCAACCAACCATCACAATGTTTCTCAGTTGCTTCCTTACTCTTAAGATCTTGTACAGCTGCTTTTGAATTCAAACCATTCTTTTCTACTATTTTCTGTTTTATTGAATTCCACCCAAGAGAGAAGTGATTCACAGAAGTTATCCTGAGTGTGGCTTTAGGCACATCTGTAATGTACAATGAAAGGAGAACAATACACAACAGAAAGAGAAATCCTGTTATGGACCAAATTGCTTTTTCTAGGTCATATTGAATGCATCCTTATAAGGAAAACAGCTAAAAAACAGTAGAACAACTCCCATGAAGAGCTGTTATCTTGTGAGAGAAAGAACACCATAGTTCGACTACTAGATTTATTAAGCATCTTATTGTAGATTTGGCTTTTTTTGTTTGGTTTTTTGTTGTGTTTTGTTTGGGTTTTTTGTTTGTTTTTTTTTTTTTTGGGGGGGGGAGGTGTTCTTTAGTTTCTTTGCTTGTTTTCCCTGCTTTTTTTCTTTTCAAACCAAGATTTGCTGTCTAGTGCTCATCTCACCATTCTAGACGTCAATAGCACATCTTATCTACATCCTAAACTGCTTTCTAAAGAACTTCTGGTAATCTCAGAAAAATTTAGTTTCTGGAACACTATGATTCCTTCTTTCTGAGCTTCATATTTCATCTGTCACGCCAATCACCTTCATCATATTTGTTTTAACTTTGTTTTCTCTCACTGAGAAGAACACAGAATGACCTTGTCGAGGTCTTATACAAATTCATGTGTTAAGTCCAATTTCTGAAAATATTTTTCTTGAAGTCATATGAAGAGAATAACTCAGTTGATCCTGCAACTCATCTATTGAAAAATATATTGAATACCTAAACTTAGCAATACAAACATAAAACTGAATGCTCATTCTTACGTAACAGCCATGCAATACCATATATCATAGTGCTGCAATGCAATTGATATTGTCTGCCAAAATGCTATGGATATACACATCTTTGTGCAGTATTTTGGAATACATCTAAAAGTGACAGAGAAAGGTATAAATGAGCACTCCTGTGCTTGAACACTATATGCAAATTTTGGTTGGAGATTTAGAACTTTAAATTTGGACCCTTTGATTCTTGAAATGATGGAAAAAAAGTCCTGCTTGTTTGTTATTTAATTTCTTGCAGGTAATGGGAGCAAAGAAAACCAAATGTTTCCACACACAAAAGCATCAGGAAGTCTCAGTGTTTGAAATTCACGCACTGCAGTTTTCTCCTTTCTTTTCCTTGGCGTGATTCTGTATTACTCAGAGGGGGAAGATTGGAGAGCTCTTATTTCCTCAGATCTACATTTGTTTCAGTTTTCCAATTCCATTCCCACTTGTTCTCCCAGTATAAAACTGATGCATAGCTTCATGGCTGACAACATAAACACAATCTCCTCTTGAAAAAAATTGGTGAAACCCACACCTCCTCCTGTAAGTCTTCTCTTTTCTCTTACTACATGCACTATGGAAACAATCATTTTATTTAACACTTAATATTGAATCAAAACCTAACTACTGGGCACCATCTACCAAGATAGGTCCTTTGAAATTATGGGATTCAGATGGAAATGCAAACAATATGAGAAATATTTTTCAAGACAGAAATCCTAATATTAAATTTAGAGCTAATCAAATATCATATGTCAGTACGAAACACTAAATCAAGACAGCACCTTACAGGCATCTGCCAGTTTACTTTAAATATCTAATCATAGCAAGGGTCAGCACAATTGATGAAATAATTATCTACTACTGAAATTTAGAGCACAGAAATAACAAATTCCTTTTAATCCAACATTCATCAACTACTTTGCTCTGCTCTAGCCTCTCATGGCATGTGGTAATTCAGTTTCCCAGAAACTGCATCCAAACTTTTTACTAAACTGTGTGCAATTCTAGAAGGGACTGAAGTGCCATTTCCATGGATTTAATTTATTCCTTAGGGTGACACCAGAGGAATCACCTAGTTATGTCTTTCCTGTAAGAAACTATTTCAGAACTCTTCTGTTTCATAGCTGACATAACTGTTGGGATTTAGCGCAGGTGTAACCATTCCCCTTTATCAGAGGCAAGCAACCCTGATCCCCCCTGTAAAGCACTTTAAACCTAGTGAAAGGAGGACACATAGTTACACGTTAGCCACAGCTGCTTCCAGGATCACCCAGAAACCATCTCAGATATTTCAAGACCTAAATCCAATCTGAGATCACTTGGCTACCTATCAAGTGTGCTGCCACTGTTAGAGTGCAGAAACTTGTCTGGAACAGTACAAATGTGCAGTTTCAATGTTATATATATGCTATTTTTGTTCTCTGCCAAAACAATCATTTTGATCAAAGACTGCTAGTCCTACAAATTTATGACATCCAATGTTGCTATTTTCACATTTAATAAATGCCACTGTCAAATCACTATCTGAAAGACAATTGTGGTAGATCAGGTAAAACCAGCAAATCACATTTTGGAATCAATCCAGCTAAACATAAAAAACTAAGAGTGTGGTTGTTATTCATGTTTTCATGTATATACCTCCTCCAGCACCTTATCTTTACTGGAGGCTGCTAGTTAGCATCAGGCTGCCAAGGCAGAAGGAAGGAATAATTATTACAACAGCAGTTTGCAAAGAAGCAGGGCTATTTCCTACACATGCCTAGTATCACACTCTGCTATTTACCAAATTCAGTTTCTTTATTCTATGAAGACACACTGGCAGCAGCTTTCTGAGACAGTATTTGGCAACTTTGCACTGGAAGTCATAATTCTTATGTACCTTCTACACCACAAGGCCCCTCAGTTTTGAAGCTGACAACCAAAACTTTCACCCATCTTGCCACCAAGATTTTAAAAAAGACTTGCCACTGCTTCTCTTAGCTGGGTATCCAACTTGAAATACACATATAGCATGCCTAGACGACTAATCTATAGGAAGATGTATTTCTCAGTAAAACAAATGCTTTAAACATTTTGTTTGTTTTCTAGTCTTCAGGAGAAAATTCCTAACACAATGTTATGTCCAACAGATTGAATATCTTTGCCAGTGCCTATGATTTCAGACAATGTAATCTGCTAAGATAACAAATATATCTGTTTAGCTAAAAATAAACTATTACCTGTCCACTCACATTGCAGAGAAGCATCCTCTTAAAGCAAGTGCAGGCATCTAAACTAACCACATTATTACAAGGAAGAAAAATGTTTCTTCTAATGACTTTACTGTGAAACCATCTAACAGACAAGAAACCAGTCCCAGACTGGTCTGTAAATCCTGCACATAGCTTGCAGAACTGCTTCTCTGGAGACCATCAATTCCCTTGATGGTACCTTTCTTTTGTACTGCAGGCATCTTGCATACTTCAAGAGGTATAATTTCATTAAAGTCCTAAATATATCACAAGATTCTAATTTAGTCCACAACAGAACAACAGAAAACAATAAAAATTTTCTCTCTTGGGTCATTATTGATTAAAGGAGAGAAGGGAGAAAGAGGAGGAATTTTAGTAAAATCTGTGACATACTAACTTCAGACAGCTAGAATCCCCAAACTGCCCTAAAATCTAAGACAGAGAGCAACTGTTGCAAAGCTATTATTCTATTTCAAAGCTAGAAGTTTCATCTACTATTAGCATTTTAGCTACTGAAAACATTTCATCCCTTTCCACTGGTAGCCAAAATTACTAATCCAATTTCTCCTCCCAAGAAGACACTTGCTCAGCTACAAATCCCTATAGACCTGTAAGGCTTGTACATGGGTGTACTACAGTGAACTGGCCCCAAGAATATGATAGTGGGCTAAATATTTCAGAGACTTTCTAGCTTTTTGCCTCCAACCTGCCACATGACTATGCTTTGACACTTCAGCTCTGTTCCATCTACCCTCTGTCTCTGTTCCATCTACCACATCACCCTCAACAAACATCCTGTCCAGACTTAAATACTGTTACAAAATAGAGGTTAGAAAACCAGAATCAAATCAAATTTCATATATTAGAAATCACTGTCTCTATCTCATGACAGTTAGAAGGTTTCAGGTAGAAGTATGAGTTGAGAAAGAAAGGTCTCCTTTAGAAAATTCCTCAGCAAAACCACAAGATAATTTTTTTTCCCACCATTGGCTTATGAGCTTATTACATTTGATATAGCAACTATAGTTTTGAAGTAAAGAATATAAATCTCAATATTCTTCTATTCAATCATGAAAGCACAGAAGCACGGATCTTACATTCACGAAGACACATCAAAGCTTCAGATACAGCCACCAAAATTCAAATTTCCCCTTTTCTTTCTGTTTGCAAATTTTGGAAAACATCCTTAACCTCAGGTTTAAGACAGTGACAAACAAGTACAAGGTAAACATTTTGTTTTTATTTGTTGCATCCTTTACAGCATCTTGCTGAGGAAGAAATATTTGTGATCTCCTTCTAAGTTTCTTGTCAGGAAAGTAGACAGAGGAAGCACATGCCTATGCTTGATTTTCTCCTTTTGGGCCATTATAAAAAATGACCCACCAGTCTGCTCAGACTGTAATGCCTACTGCAGTAGCATCATTACCAGAGACAAATCATAAATCCTCAGAGCAAAACATCAGAGTGAGCTTCAATACAAGATTCCAATCAAGTCCAGACTTTTTAATCTCTTTATGTTGGAGAGACCTAGAAATATTATTTTAGAAATAAATATAAACCAACAAAATTTTAAATGTGACAAACAGTGTGTACTTGGGATCTTACTATTTGCCTGATTTTTCATTTTTCCATTTTAAGTACACAACCACTTTTTTCTGAATGACTTCTAAAAGCAATGAGGAGCACTCAGATGTAGAAAAAGTAAAAAAGGTGTCATTCTTCCATTAAAAATAATTCTGTCTTGTCAAAGAATTAATGCATTTTATTTAATATATACACATGTGTGTATGTATATGTCAACAAATGAGTTAGCCTGATTGTTGTTGAATAAAAGAGAAAAATTTCACAGTAATTGTTCTGACCTTGGTACAGTTTTAAAGCACATCCATCCCTAAAGCACCGAACACAAACCTTTAAAACTCTCCTTCTTTCTTAACAGAAAATAATAAAGAAACCCCACTTTGAAACACAATCCAATATAAATCTGAAGAGCTGGACCAAAGAATACAGCACAACATAATGTACGCTTGTAATATCCAAGATCAAAGATGATGAAATTAGTTATCCTTTATTCACATATATTGTGGCCTACTAGTAATTCACATGATTCTTTGACCAGAGTTTAATATCTCTTACTATAAAAAAAGTGAGTTGTCTCTTCAGATCTTCATTATTTAGGCAAAATTAAACTCCTCATTAAAACCATGGGAGAAGAAAAAGTACTTAAAGACTCCTATGAAGTATATAAAAAGCTGAATTATCATTATCTAGGCAGCTGCCTAGTTTTACAGAGGCTTATATCCATGATGTACTGCAATGAGCTCACTACTTTTCCTCTGAAAGGACAAGATCAGGCAATAACCAAGCAGACATGACCCTTTTGAGACAATAAATTGATCTCCTCAAGACTGATTACTTAAATCACACTAAACATTCTGCGTATTATTATGGAAATTTAAAACCCGTCTCTCAGGATTCCTCTAAGATGGGTAAGTAAACATTCCCATTGAAAATATAATACGCTAGACATTCAAGATTTCTGTATTTGTTCTCTGAAGAAGTAGAGGAATAAATTTCTGGTGAAATCTTTCACAGCTCTTTGCAGAATATCGTAAATTCATTTCAAAACTCTTCCCTCATTTTGATGATGTTTTAGTGTCTCCAGGCAATTAAATCAAATGCTTCATAGCAAAGACAGCTCAAGCTTCACTGGCATTTTAATCCATCTCTCAAGTTCCTGCTAATCACATGAAGCCCTGTGAGACAAGATGAAGAGCTCCCAAAACAGTTCTCCCTTTTATCCAAGGTTGATAGTTAGACATGCAAACAGAGATTGGAGCTAGAACTATCTATATTGCTTCCAGATATAATCAGAAGTAATATATCTTCCACATCGATCTGATCAGGGGAAAACCCAACCACCCAAGTGTTCAAGGACTAAATGCTGCCAACATTCCTACAGAAGACCTTACACACTGCAGTCCCAAAATATCGATAAAGTGGTAGAAACATTGAACACAAATTTCCTGACACATTGAATCTAAGCATGGAAAGAGCTTTTGATGGTTACTGACAGAGGACCCCTGTGTAGTAGCTTTCAAAAAGCTATAAAGATTTTCATCATCCCAACACTGACATCAAAAACAGGGGCAGTCTCAACCCAGCTTATTGGGCATATCCTTGTTAAAGAGGGCGGGGGAGAGAGAGAGAGAGACTGACTGAAAGTCCAATGCTGTAAATCCCCACAAGACAAACCAGCAAAGTACAGCAGATTAGATCACCTCAAATGCACTTCTGCGCATTCATCACACTGTTGTATCCAGGAACACTCTGGAATGCTTAAAAATTAGTCCAAACGTGAAAGACTGTTGATTTCCACCTATGTGCTATGCTTTCTGACAGATCTACCTGTAAGAAAGAAAATTATGAAAACAATACTTAATACAGCCTAAATAATGTCTATCTGAACACCTTGTTTAACTTTTATTATTTACTACGAAGAGATTAATGACAATTGTTTTCTAAGGAAGTGTAGAATATGTATCAATGCAGTCTTTCAGAACAAGTTAGACAAACTTGTCCCATAAATGACTTAGTGACAAGAGATGAACTAAAATTTGTCATTCTGTCTTTCTAGTCCTGTGTTTCTATTATTCTGTGTATCAACACTCCTCTGAACTCTACCACAAGCACTGGGACAAATACATGAGATTGTGTATGCTTTTTTGAGATGTATCAAGTAGAATCATAGAATCACTAGGTTGGAAGAGAACTTCAAGACCACCCAGTGCAACTGCCCGGCCAGCACAACCACTGTAAACACTTTCCCCAGCACCAGATCCAGATGCCTCTTGAACACCTCTGGGGATGGTGACTCCACCACCTACTGGGGTAACTTATTCCAGTGCCTGAGCACGCTAATACTGAAAAATGTTGTTCTTATATGAAATCTGAATTTCCCCTGTCTCAACTCCATTTCTTCTTCTCTCACTACAGGCATGGCAGAAGAGGCTGCCCTCACCTCATTACAATCTTTTTTCAATAGAGAGCAATGAGGTCTACCCTGAGATTCCTCTTCTCCAGGCTAAGCTCCAGCTCCTTCAGCTACTCCTCCCAGACACAGTTTTAGACCTTTCGAGAGGGCGCGTCTCTGGAAAAATGTTTTATCTTGTTTCTATGAATATTTACTTCCATGCTTGATTCTACTCCTCCTAGGCAAAATCTAGCATGCAAGAGAGAGGTAAAGAGTAGGAAAAGAGAATATTGAATAATATTGAATAAGAGTTCCTGCCCTTAAATGACACAAAATCACACCTCATAATAAACTTTCTAAATTATATTGTCATAGCCACTCTATTAGAATAAAAATTATAGTAGAATATTTTAGATAGAGTTTTCTGGACCATTGCTGAAAACCCACTGGATTCCAGGCCAAAAAACAAATCCCTTTCAGTTCGGGGATAATTTAGCTGATTTCTGGGGTATTCCTTATTCTGGGTGATTTTGTATCAGCCACTTACTGTAAAATGCTCTTAATATGACTCCAGCATGAAGTGTTCCACTTGTAATAACAACATAAGAACTATTTTGCCAAGTAAGGTCATTAGTACTTTTAGCATAGTTTTCTGTTACCAGCAGAGCAATACAAGATGCTGCCCACAGCTTTCATTTCCCTTGCATTCCCTCAGCATCCATAATTTGTTTATGAGGAATGCTGCAGCATACACTCCAAAGTAGCAGCCATTTATTTGCTTGTTTAGTCTTTCTAATCCCTTTCTGAATCTGCAGGTTCTGTTTCCCAAATTTTCTGTGGGTGGAATTTCAAGAAAGAAATAAGTACTTACATCCGTTTTAAATTTACTCCCTTCTTGTTTCATTAAATGTTCTCTAGTTTTTGCATTATTTGATTCAGTTTATATTTTGCTTTTAAAATTTTGTAAACTTTGATACCTTGAGTACTGAAATGAGAAAGAGCTGAATGCAATCGGAAACTTAAAATCACCCTCTAAAATCTATATTCAAATCTTTGAACTACTATGAATAATCAAAGTAATTCAAAGCCCACACAAACAAGAGCAATAATACAGAGTTTTCCAGTGCTGAATTAATATTATTGGGTATTGTATTTGAAAAGAAACATTGATAGGATGTGTCTGCTTTCTTATATTGGATACAGCTTGATAAACTTCTCACAATTGTTTAATCACATATTGAACCTTTTTATACTTCTGGTCTCCACAGCTCTTGACAATAAAGTGATCCAAAACTTAATTTTACTCTGTGTGGAAATGTACTTCCTTTGACCTGATAACTTTATTGGATGTTCCTATTTCCTGGGCACTGAAAGAGAGTGAATATTTCTTCCTTAATCCATTTTTTCATAGCCTACACAATGCTGAGCAACACGACCACATCTCCTGCTGTATGTTTTGCAGGCTGAATATATTTCATATTTCTTAATATGAAAACTGTTCTATTTCTTTGATTGTGCTTGTCATCTTTCTTTTTACTTTCACAAGCAGTACCTTTCTGAGCTAGGATGATTAGAACAGCATGAAGTACTTGAGATATGTATGTACCATGGGTTTATACAACAATGTAATCAGGTATTGTGGGTTTCTAAATTCTTTTGTTAATAGTACTTAACATTCTTCCTCTCTTTTTCATTGACATGAATCTGATAGTTTCATAGAGCAGCTTATAATAATGTAAGATGTTTTTGCTAAGTAGAATCAGATGATTTACCTGGCAGGGTAGAGGTAGAAGTTATCTTTTTGCCTATTTGTGCTGTTTTCAATCTCCTGAAACTATTCACTTCCTGCCTTCCTGTTTTCAATCTCCTGAAACTATTTCATTTCCTGCCAAATTTGTGCAATGATTTGCAGCCAATGTTTATTTTTTAAATTTTGTTTTGACTCACTTGCAGAACTTTCCATTTAACCATTTACTCCCTTTCCAGTATGAATGTTTGTATGGCAGCACTTCTAAGAGACAATAATGTATCTTCATTGGTGACCTATGTTGAAACCTTCTTGCCTCAACTCATTATTTTAAGAGAATCTTTATTTAAACATCTTCTGTATAGCAATGGGAAAAATAATGAATATACATGAATATTTCAAATATTAGAATGACATAATTAAATTAAAGCTTAGTAAAAAAGAACTTAACACATGAGGAAAAAGGTGACCTGAAATACCTACATACAATGAGATAAGAAATCATTATATTTGCTTTCAAACATTACCTTAAAAGGAAGGACTCATGAAAAACTTACATACTCTATGAATTTGATAAAAAACATTAAATTAAACATCAAATTTTGAATTTCACTGACAGATGCATGGAGTTGTGGAGTAGAAAAGTTGCAGTATACGTTTTCAAAAGGTCCCTTGAGAGATCACTAATCCAATTCCCTGCTCAAAGCATCATCAGGTAAGTATAACCCTTTTTTCCCACTTTTTCCATGCCTTAGAAACCAAAAGAAAAGAAATGCCTACATTGTTTGGAAATGAGATTCAATATTAAATATTAGATTTTTTTCCTAATATCCTGTCTTAACCACTCTTAATTTAACTTACACCAGCTGTCTCTTATTATCCTTTCATGCACAGAAGCAAAAAGCCTTTATATTCCCAATGACATCGCCGGAGGTTCTGTAAGGCTGCTCTTAGATCCTCCTAAAGCTGTCTCTTCTCCACACTGAACAAAGTTGTCTCCTTCAGCCCCTGCTGGTCAAGTTTATCAAGCTGACAATTTCCCTTATCTTACCAATCTTTTAATACGCCAAAGATTTTAGCTTGGCTGTATAATAATTACTATCATGGATCTAGGATTTGTAAAATAGAATTCTATGTGACTCATGGAAATATTAATAAAGTATTTCAGATATAATGTGATTATTAATAACAATTTCTAACAAAGGGAATCTACTTTCTAGGAATACCTTCCTAAAAGATAATATGAGAACTATCACAATTCTTAAAACTATTCTTTTGCTGCATTTGTTAATGTAATGAATGCAATTAATTTCCACTGAATTTACTAACATGAATAACATAACAACTTTAAAGTAGTTCATGAGCAACATTTATTATAATATTAGTATATACATTTTATATATATATATATATATATATATATATATATATATGCAAGTACATACGGCATCATGAGGGATCCAACTCAGCATATTCTGTGACTCTGATATAGAGACATGACTAGTTACTTTGAATTAGTGTTTGGAATCACCCTCATTTACAATGAGGGTGCACATAAATATAAAAAGTATATAAGTATAAAAGAATATTTTCAAACTTTCACAGAATTTATAATTCAAAGTGCTAGTGGCTTTTTCCTTGCATAAAGAGCATTTCCAAAGATTTCTGTGCAGAAAACAAGATGCCCCAAATTTGATTTAGTCAAATATAACAGCAGCTTGTTAGTAATTTGTGGTAAAAGCATAATTTTCATGAAACATAAGTTCCTCTTTAATGTAATTTTCATGAAACTATCCTTCAGGATGTGTACAGCCTTCAGGTCAGTAAGACACAGATTCAGAAGACCTTATTCTCTAAGGAAAAAATGTCTATTTGTATTGCTATTTAAAATCATACACACGAGGAGTCGCCAAACTTACTGTTTCCTTCAGTACATCATTAATTTATGTAGGCTTGAAAAATGCACTTTGGTCCTAATTTAAATTTATGGTGTTCAGCAAATTGTATATTTTGATTGGTTCTTTAACAGAAAAGTTTAGGGCTGAAATTAAGTTGTCTGATTATTACTTCATCAAAGTGATGAAATATATTGAAATACACTCAGGGTATTTCAGATACTGAAATTAAAGTTCCAGTTATATATCATAGGTAAAACTTTCAAGAAAAATGTTGAATAGGCAGTTTCTGAAAGCTATCTGTTATGAAAGTATTTGCTTATTTATTCTTGTTTCCAACTTTGAGTCATCGCTGTTTCTTTTGTAGGTGGAAGTAATGACAACACTGAAACAGCTTTGAGAGACTATTCTCTGGTTCAGTGAACTGAAAATTACACAACCTCTCTTGAGGTTCTGTTTAAATTTTTGAAGTGGTTTTACAAATCTTCAAAGATGTTTGCATTCAAATAAGAAAGAGTAGAAAATAAACTGGGGACAAATCTAGCTTACCTTGTCCGTTTAGGTTGTCGTACGGATGTTAATGACACTATTTAACATATATATGAAAAGTACATGAAAATAAATTTTATTGTATTAAACTTATAGTCAGCAACACATTTTTGTCAGCAAGATGCTTTCAATCCATGAAATAATTTTTAACAGCATCATTATAAAATCTATTTTTGTGTAGTACTTTAACAGCCTTTATGTGAATTACTTTTAGATTTCATAGTCCTTTTCTATGTTGAGGGGGTGACCTAAAATATAACTTTCCAAAGATGTTTCCAGCGAGTAAAGTGTGGGAGGGAATGTTTCCAAATGTTTATTACTACTTCCTCAGCAGTTTTCCAATGCCTTTTTTTTTGTGTTTTTTTTTTTATATTTTGGCTAATCTCCAAGCAGAAGTGAAAATACACACGTTAAGAATGAAAGGTATATTCCCTATTTCATGCTGATTATTCATGGTTGAAAAGAGAGGGGGAAAAGTGACCCAGAAGCAGGCTGAATGCTCTTTCCACCTGAACTACAAGGATTGGGCATGAGTTTGTTTCACCATTTATGTGCTTTTCTGGTTTTCTAAAGAGATAATGTGACATAGATTTTCTTAAAATGCCATTTCAGTGGATGAAATATTAAAGATTTTCAAGAGTTCTGAGAAATAAAATATGTTTCCTCAGAAGTTTTCCAACTACAACTATCTTGTCTGTCAGTTCGAGGAATATCACTTATAAGGATTCAGTCAAGAATTCATAAAAAGGGACATAGATTACTTCTCCATGTTATGTTACGTTATGTCAGTTTACTCTAAATATATCTTTAGTGCTAATGCCTTGATAATATTTTAACTTAAAACCAGTAAGACAAGTCCAACTCCCCAATACAAAGAAGCTAATATGATCTTGTATATAGAGGAATGAAAATTTAAAACTGTGATTATTTTCTACAAATACACTATGATGAAACAGACCATGTTAATATAATCTTAAAATATGAGTACCAATGCCTCTGGCTGTGAAAAAAAGTGATAAATATTTTAATTATATACCATGAATTTTTTACTAAATAGAGTGTTGAATATAACACTCAGTAAATTACAGAATTTTCTGATAAGTATATACAGTTCATCCAGGATTTTTTTTTCTTATATGAATAAATGGCTGGCAAAAGAATATATTTTAATCTATCTATCTATCTATCCATCTATCTATCTATCTATCTATCTATCTATCTATCTATCTATCTATCTATCTATCTATCTTTATGATGTCTTAACACCTTACTTATTAAAATCTAAAGCCTTATAAATTAAAAAGTACTCACCATTTTTCTCAGAAAAAATACATCAATAAATATGATGTCTTAAATAAGAGGTTTAGATTATTGTTATTTAAAATAAAAATGTGTATTCAAATCAACACTGTGTCCTTCAGAGATTCTGTTTCACAAATTATAAGTCTAAGGCCTTGTGAATTACTTTTAGCTTCACTGGATTTGGACTGCCTGTGGATGTATACTGATAAATCACAATAAATATGAGGAAAAAGAGAGATAAGAAAGATTGTTTTCTACAGACTTACACAATTCTACTCAAATAAACAAATATAATCTTCAGTCTTACACTGACGTTACACCATGAATGCAAGGAATTCTTAACAGGCTTTTATTATTGCTCATGAGTAAAAATTTTGAGAAAAATGATACCCTACTGAGTGGATATACTGGTTTATGAAGTATAAATGCTGAAAATATGAGTATGTTTTCTGTCTGAAATTTCCCCTTAGGCATGTAATTTGTTTGGTAATGAACTAAGAATGCTTCCTACCTGTTTATGACATTATAACTATCTTCTTTGCCAAGTAAACCCTGAAACAAAACTCCAGAAGGTTTGTCAACTTATAGTATAACTATGGTAGTTATTCTCAAGACATTAATGAATATTACTATGTTTGTTTTTAGTTTTATAACTTCTCATTCTTCATGCTGCTTAGCTACCATAAATCTGTTCAGATTAGCAGTTACTATTGAGGTTATTTTATGAAATTATTGGTCAGAAGTTGTATTAGTCTTCTCTCAAGTGCCTTGGTGAAAAATTTACCCCACCACAAGCAGACCTCATTATTTATTAAATTATGTTGCATATTTTAGGTGAAATATTTTGACATAAGAGATGGCTTTGGAGTTGACATAATCGTATCTATAGTGAGAATAGTAAATGCAGAGGTTAGTTACTGAATTGGTCTTTCAGGATTTAGGGTTTGTAATGTTAAACCTACGGTCAGCAAATCTACAGCAGTATTGGTGATCAGTTGATTTCTTTACTTGAAATATTAAAGCAATGACATGGTGTTGCAGGTTCAGTTTGACCTTTCCTGGCCAGCTCACCAATGTTGTTGTGGTTTCAGTTCAAAATCAGGCAGAAATACCAATTTTGTGTTGTAGTTTTGGTTTGCTAATTTGAAATTTCTCAATCAAGAGCAAAGCAGGCTTAAACTTAACAGGAATAAAACTTTATTAACTAACACCAAAAGGAAAAAACAAGGATCAGAATAAAACCTTCAAAACACTTCTCCTCCCCCCACAAACTACTCACTTTTTTACTCCAATATAAAAAGACAAAACTTCAGATTCTCAATCAGTTATCACCCTTAAAATAATAATTTCTCAATTCATGAAGGAGAAAGAAGTCTCTCTTGAATACCATAGAGATTTTCCACAAGATACCAGTTCTCTTGCTCTCACACTTCACTAACGGCCCGCCCGGGGGGGAAGAAAATTTGCCATTGTGAAGTCCCTGCCATGAAACAGCCTGCCAAAGCAGCTCATGGGATATATCAGTTTATTAGGGTACAGTTTAAGGATGCTTCTTCTAGTAGAAAAGTATCTATCTCATCTTCATGGGCAGAGGCTGTCATGCCAGGAGAGAAGGGAATAAACAGCCGGATCAGTGCTGCAGCAAAGGGGGATGAGGGGGAGGAGAAACTTCATGGTAAGAAGCCAGGCCGAGCCTCCTTCCTACCTCCCACACTACCAGAGATCAGAAGCCCAAAAATTTCCAGATTCTCACCTAAAAATGTGTTTTCACAAGAGGCGTATCCACCTTTTTCATTGGTTTAATCAGATGTCAATATCAGAAAATTGTCCAATCAGGACTAAACTACGACACATGGTGAAATATATTGGTGGAAATCAAGATTGTCCTTTGATTTGTGAATTTTGATTTACATAAGTAAGTTTGAAAATAATAAATAGGCATGACTATGACTTTTTTTATGCAGTGGGATATAAACAAATGCAATTAGTTAAACTGTCTTAAATGTAAGGGAAAATATGTACCAAAATACTCCTGTGAATAATTGCCCTGTTGCCATTGATTAGATCGGTGACCACATGTGATGGCTGAACCATAGTCACATTTAATTTATTCACACATGCCTGCCTGGACAGTAACCTTATCTTACCCTGCAGAACCTATTTGTTCAGTGGTTGTGTTTTGCCAGTTGTTTAGAATATAAGCCAGTTTTATTTCTTTTTATTACATTCAGTACAGTGGGATTCTAATCCTTGTCAAAAGCTATTAAGCACTGAGCAAAGAATATAGTTTTTGTTGAGTTTTGGTGTTATCCCATTTGCTTTTTGTTGTGGTCGTGTTTAGTTGCTTAAAGTTTTTGGGCGTTGGGCTGGAAGTTATCTAATTACTTTCTTCACTGTGATGGGGGATTTTTTAAAAGTCTCTCCTGACCATATATATTTATGCACGCACACACACACACACACACACACACACATATATATATGTGTGTGTGTGTGTGTGTGTGTGTGTGTGTGTGTGTGTGTGTATGGGTGTGTGCGGGTGTGTGTCTGTGATTACTGGATTGGTTTATCTGACCTTTAAATTAAGACAGGCCCTTGCACGTTACTCACACTCCATTAAAATTAATAAATGGTACACAAACATAGAAAGCCTTCAAGTGACAGAAAATTCAGCACTTCTCTTAGTGAACTTTTCTAGACATAGAATACTGTGAATTTTAAAGAATTCTCCTAGGTTTCTTATTTGAATGTTTCTGGCTTTTATATTAGTTGTATTGATTGCCTTTTTTAAGAGCACCTTAACAGTTATTTCTCCTGCATGTAAATACTTACACAGTATAATAAAATGGATTTTCATCCCTCTCTTTAATAAACCAAAATAAAAATATGGAGATATTTTGATCTTATGCTTTGTTTTTTATAAATTGTCTTCATTTTGGGAAGTTGTTTTTCTTCATCATGCATGCTTCTCCCATGTATTTTGGTTCATTGTATTGTTAACCGATATTAAGAATTGAATTTCATTAATTTGCACATTTATTTCTAGTTTAATTTCTTTCTACATTTTTTAATTCTATGACTGTGGTTATTTTTCTGTAATTTTATCTACATTTACACCCTTAATGAGGATTAAGCACTCAGAAATGATTTTTGTAAAGCTATGAATCTTACCTAAATTATCAGTTGGTGTAATATCTGTCTAATTTGTTTGTGGCTCAAACTCATTTCAGTAAGATTTTAAAAAAACCATGAAGTGGACTAAGCAAGAACAGAATACAAAATAAAAGGGAAATAAAAAAAATTTTAAGTGAGAGGTCTTGATGAAACAAGAGTTATGAGGCCCATTTACAATTTAAAATTAAAGGCTACTTTATCTTCCTATAGCAACAAAATTGTTCTTAAAATAGGCTGTTTATGGTTCCTATATACTGACAGGGTATGAAACAATGTTTTGACCTAAATGACAGCACAGACCTAAGGAAAATATGTTTTAAATTCACTGACAAAAATGACAACAAATACAAATTTTCCATTCTGATTCCAGTTTCTAGTTAAAATCTTGCTTGAAAGCAGATAACTCTCTTCATAATTACAAAAATATTCAGGCACTAAAATGGCTTTTTGCAGACACTCTTATGGAAACGACTATAGTATACTCATGGTACTATATTTCACATGGGAATTATTTCAAGATCATATACAAGTTAAATAGTTAATTTTAGTTGGATAAATGTTAAGCAACAAGGTGAGATAAGGAATGTGATTAACATAGGACAATTGTAAAATCGAGCAGAGCCTCAAACTTTCAATCCTTCTTGAGTGTTACTTCATGATTACTGAATAGCTTGCTTAGTTGTCTTACTTGTGATTTTCATCTCCTAAGAGTTCCAGTCTGAATAAAAGGTATGTCAAATTGTTCGAACAAGATGAGTTTTGCAGTTTGAAATACTGAACAGAAGTGCAGAACTGTGTGCTTCATACAAATTAATCCATCCCTTAGCAATAATCTAGCAGCCAATCAGAATTCTCCCTTAATCCAAATAGTTTCCTAATGCACTTTAAATCATCAAAGTTCAGGTACCTTACACTGTTTAAATGCAAAGTAACAAGGAAATTTAATCTTAAGATTATTAAGTATTTATGGCAGTGGCTAAAGGGTATCACCTAGCAACAAGGCCCACAGAATAAATCTAATAAACTGCAGCTCATCCTTTCTGTCATCAATGATCAAATAATCAAGACAGGAAAAGCACAAGTAGTGATGACATTGAGAGAATTTAATGATAAAGTACAGGAGCATTTTAGGAAACAAAGAGTGTGTTTAGATAAAGGAATATACTCTGCACAATAATTAGAATAAAGGAAAGCTGGACTTCAGCCACAGTAAGCCAAATGGAAAGAAAAGATTAAAGTGAGAGGGAGGGGGAAGGAGAACTGGAGGAAGGAGATAAACGATTAAACATGGCAGACATAGGGATTTGTGAGAAATAAATAAAATAAGATTCTGTCAACACATCTTTCCTTGGCTGACTTCTAAAAAGGAGGGCAGAGAGATTAAAATTTTATCAGATAGTTTAGAAGATTATGGTAGTTGTACCTTAAAACATAAAAGCTACTTTGCAGGGCCTCATGCAATTCAGCAGGATGCAGTTGGGTCAGAATTGATATCAGCAAGGCACTGAGGATAAGTTTGAAGTTATCACACTGTAGAAAGGAGAAAATTTCAGCCCAAGATTTACAATAACTGAAAAATTAAAAACGTTGCACCAGGGTTTTCAGCAGATAAAAAAATGCATTAGAAATATATGTAATTACAGTTAAGCACTTGTCATCATTTTGGAAAGGTGGTATTTACTCAGGCTTATACTATACAGAGACATCTTTTTTTCCTTCTGAGTGTGTGGTGCTGAATTCCATATGCAGTTTCACTGAAAACAGAGGACCTTTATGTCTGAGGGTATTTCATACTCCACACTAAAAGATATCTACAGGACCTCAATTGGTCAAATAATGGTTAAAGCATGTATTCATAAAGACAAGAAACTATATGTTACATAGCTCTTCAAAGCACTGAATTTCCTCTTTGTTATATTCAGTATAAACCAGTCAAGTGAATGACAGCAACTCAGTCTAATTATGACTTGAACCACTGGCTCCTGCAAAATGCTCCTGAAGCTCCTATATGATTAAGCTTGTCTGAAAATACCTTCTGCAGCAGGTGTCAATGCCACTGTTTGAGCTGGGCAGAGGTTTCTGGAGAATCTTGTGGAAAACTCTTCTCTCCTTGTAGTCCAAGAAGAAGTCCACATAAAAGCCACAAATATAAAATGAAAGCAAGTGCCATCTGATTTTTCTTCATTACACCCATAGAGTGCAATTATTCAAAGCACAGTCAGTTTATTTCAACCCCATAGAGTGCAATTATTCCAAAGCACAGTCCGTTTATTTCACCCAATTAACAGTCAGGAACAGCATTTCCATATTCATCAAGTAAGACGATGTAAGATCATTTTATATAACATATTACATATATATATTAGAACTATGTAGATCTAGACGTTAATTAGACGTAACTATATGTATATATATGAATTGGGTATATAATATGTATAGATATAGATAAGAATGATAATCATACATCGGAATAGTTTATCATGTTAGAGTAAATAAAGCGGTTCATCATGAACTGCTACTAAACAAAGACTCTAAGTTAGTCCTTTGGAGTGACAGGATTTCTAACTGACTGTTTTGCATAGGATAAAACAACATTGAAATACTCAACACTAAAGACTTGAGTCAGTTGGTCATATATGGATGTCTATTGCCATTTGACAACATGAAAACTCTCTGATCCCCAGATTCAACCTTAGAAGTGTAAAAGTTTCATACAGGCATTGTAATATATGTCACCCCATGTAGATACCTTGTTTACCCTAGAGTATCTTAAAAAATATGTGGCTAAATGAGTGAAGCCTCAGTTTCAGCAGTTTCAAAATTAATATTTAATCCACAAAAGAGACCCAAGAATTTTTTAGAATCTAACTTACTGTACAGAACTGGAACATGGTATTACTTAGAGCCGGAAGTTATCTTTAATCATTAAAAACACTCACATTGCTCTGCACAGTAGCAAACTTGCTCTTTGCAGGAGAGTACTTCAATGGAAGAATTAGGTAACCAGAAGGCTTCTATATATATGCAGTGATAACTGAGTAATCTGAATCTGAAGTAATGATTCAGTGTCCTTCAACATCTTTTTAGCTGCTGCATAGACACCTTAGCAACTTCCACCTTCCATTTTAAAAAGCTGTGTTTTTTTATAGCAAATTTCCTGTGCAGACCCAGAAATGCTTTAGCTTGTTTAGCTTATTATCTCACTTTCATAAAATATGAGTGACTTTTTTATTTTTTGGCAAAAGAAGAAAAAGCCAATGCATACCAAAATAATCTGGACCAACCAGAAATGGTTCCAAAGTTACAAGTGACTAGAGGGTCATATCTTTTACAGAAGATAGCTTTATGAGGTACAGATAGTCCAGAAGTAATAAAATTTCCCTTCTTATCTGGAGTGGGGTAAACCCTACAGCTCTGATTTCTGTGAGATTTTTGGGTGGACTCTGGAATGGAGAGGCAGAGATATGTATTCATAACCTCTGAAGCTAGCACAACAGACAAGAAGCTGGGCTTTTTCCACAGACCCAATTTTAGGTACAAATAAAAGGAATAGCAAATCAGTTCTCAGAATAAATGTAGCAGTACTGATTGTGCAAGATGAGACAAGGCAGAAAGTAACTAAGCTTACAAAACTGCATGCCTAGGAGGGCACATTGCCATCTATTACCTGTTGAACAGAAATCTGCCAGGACAAAATGAGATTTTGTTCAAATTTTCAATCACAGTAACCTTCTAAGTGTTGCATAAATGCTGTATGAATAGGATGTGTCAGAGAAATCAGACATAACTTCAATTTCTGAAATCTGTTTTTTAACCAATCTTAACTAATTCAGAAGGCAATTTTGAGGAATTATAGAAGGCAGTAATACATTCTTTTCTGCCTCTTCTCTTCCCTCTTCCTTTCTCTGCTTTTATCAGAATGAAAGGTTTTTAGTGATTATAAGACAATCAGATAGTTAGAAGCCTGGAAAATTCTGTATAAAATACCAATCTAATTGCAGATACTTACCTGAAATAACTCTGTTGCTTCTTTTGTGTGACAGTTTGAACATCTAACAGTTATTTAAGGACCTAAAGCTAATGGGACAAAGGTCCTGTATCTCTGGGTGTTTGGGATTTAGGGTTTCCTGAGAAAACAATCAAAAAAACACCATGATATTCATCAAAACTAAGAAGCTGACATGGAATAAAAAGGAAAACAGTACAAATTATGTGCTATTTGCATCAATTTATAAATTATGTCCAATTTATATCAGCCAAAAAGGAGTCTGTGCTGCTTATTTTAGGACAACATCCAGTAAGCTGTGTTAAAAATGTCTTTGACTTAAATTTGATTAGTAAAAGGCGTCAATACCATCATTGATAAAACCAACCCAGGATAAGAAAAGCTCATTAATGCCTTTCTAAATCATCATTTGTTTTGTTAATAATTTTTTTTAACTGGCCTCTAGGAAATTTTAAATGCCTCTAGGAAAAGTTAAGATTCAAAGTCACAAATGATTTTTACTCTGGATATTTTTCATTGCTTTTAAATAACCCTTCTGTTTTCCTCTGATATTCCCATCTGGCTGAACAACAAATCACAGAGGGCCATAACAAGTGACACAGGGTCTTGTACAAGACCTGTTATGAGTGGTGCCCTGCAAGTTTCAATACTGGGCTCAGTATTGTGTAACTTATTCATCAATGTCTTCAGTGGAGGTCCAGACGCCTCCTCAGCAAGTTCACTGATGACATAAAGCTGGGAGGAATGGCCAATAACCCAGATTGCTGTGCAGAAGCTTCAGAAGGACTTCCATGGATTGGAGTCAAGAGAAGAGAAGAGAAGAACTGTCTGAAATACAGGTGCTGTGTCCAATTCCAGCAGAGGGCAACAGGCACAATTTAGTGTCTGAGGCATCTCTCACAAGAAAAGTCTGAGGAAGCTGGACCTGTTCAGTTTCAAGAAGAGATGACAGAGAGAGGACCTCATCAATGTCTGTCTATGTCTGAAAAGAGGGTTTCAAGAGGATGGAGCCAGGCTCTGCGCAGTGGTGTCTACCAACAGGATCAGAGGCAAAGGGCAGAACTGATGGTTCCACCTAAATATGCAAAATAATTTCTTTACTGTGTGAATGACCGAGCCCTGGAATAGATTGCCCAGAGAAGCAGTGGAATCTCTGTCTCTGGAGATATTTAAGAACCATCTGGACACAAGCCTGTGTGATGTGCTCTAGAATGACTCTGCTTGACCAAAAAGGTTGAACCAAATGACCCACTATGGTTCTTTCCAACCTGACCTGTTCTGTGATTCCTTCTCACTGTTCATCTCCAATTACATGTAAAGGCACAATTTACTGTGTTCAACTTAGTACAGTATGATTGGATTTTATTTTAGGATTTGTTCCACTGCATTCCCTGTATCATAAACTATTAAAAATGTCGTATTTTATTGTTTCTTAGATAGAAAAGAACCCCAGAAACATTGATGATGATATTTAGAAAACAAAATGAAAGCAAATCCTACATCAACACTGCCATTAGTTCTTAACACCATCTTTTCATTTATTGCCCAAAGATAAATATCAGAAGTTCCCAGCATTTATGATAGCTCATTCTTAATGTCATGGTGTTTCAAACTTGCTAATCAGCATCTAGATTAAGCACTTATTCAGACTAATATGCTTATAGAAATTAGATGCTTAAAATTGTGATAAAATCAATAGGGACCCACTAAAAAGTACATAACCCTCCCCCAAAGACAGAGCATTGCTTAAATTCTTGTTCCTCTTCAGGGTCTGAAAACAAATATGGTTTGCATATCCCAAAGGAATACACTAGGCCATAAATCTGAGTCATTGTTGGTCTGAATTTATTTCATCTTAGGGTTTGCAGTTGGATATATTAAATAACTGGACATATTTTTTTTTTTAACTCTCAGACACAGAGATTGAAATGGCATCTTTTAAACTCTACAGAAATCTTCTGAAGGTAAAATACTTAGAAGAAACAAGAATCACAATGTGTTTAAAGGAGGTCCTATATTTTCAGAAACCTTAAATTGAGATATTCTTAGAGCATTTTCATCAGATTATACCCTTTTAAAAGAAGACAGGAAGAAAAATGCCTTTTTTATGACTTCTGATAATCTTCAGAGCAAATTAAATTCTAAACACCAGAAATTATATATGGAGGAGGAATTTTAGGGTCATAAGAAGCTTCGGGGCCACTGTTGTCTTTAGGCATTTCTGAGAACAGCTGACAAAGAGACAGTGTATAGAAAGGAGTGGCCTGATCTATAAATCATTTTAAAATATGCCAGAGTACCCAGTTAGTGTATTGTAACAGTGTTAGTGTACACCCAGTTAAACCAATTTCCGGATTTGGACTTAAATGAAGGATTTTTCCTCTTGTCATGCTGACAGGGATTTATATTTTATTGCTATTGGAAATTTTGCATGTACTTTATTCCAACAATCACAGAATCATCAATGTTGGAAGAGACCTTCAAGGTCATCTTGCCCAGCTGTCTACCTAGCACAACCTTAGTGGCCCCTAAACCATATCCCCAAGTCCGCAATATGATAACTTTCTTTGAATAGCTGTGTTTTCAGGTCTAATTAATTGATTGAAATATATGAGCACACGGATAAAAAAAAAACATGGAAGGAGAAAAATGAATTCTGAAAAAATTGTTTTCTTTCTTGAGCAAGATATGTCTATCTATTACTCTTTAAAGTAAATGCATATTGCTTTTTCAAACAATAATGTTCTCAGGAGATGGGTGTTCACTGGGAATATCTGAGAGTCCTTGTGCAGTCATTGTATTAAAGAACTTATGTAACAATACAAGGATAGCTGCAAGAGATACTATTAGAGCTATTGAAATAGCTAGATTTTAGTGTGGGGTGAACTCTTGGAACTTTAGAAAAAACTATTTCTGTAAGCATCAAATTTGTCATAAAACAGTACAATCTGCCACTGCAGCCACCATCAAGTATCATTCCTTCTTCAAAAGGAAATTTCTTTAAAAAAAAAAAAAAATTCCTTCTTCTTTGAGAAGACTTAAACACACTTTTACAGTGCTGAAATTTACTTTGTATGACTTCATCGTCTGGAACTTTCTCCTCATATCTCAATGTACTTCAAATAATCAATTTTATAACAGAGATTATGTTTACCATGGTGTTGTTATGTACACACCATACCATAGAAAAAAAATAATACTTTCAACTGCATGTAGGTTAGTTAAAATTATAAAATATTTAGAACCGTTGTCCCAGGATCAAAATATTTTATAACCTGTCAAATGATTTTCTGGGAGATGAGGACCTGTTATACACTAGGCCTAAGATATTTGCTGTAAAGATGTTTTTTGCCTTCCAAAATGCTGGTTCCTTCTCAGCTTTAAGTAGCAGAGCAAGAAGAGCCTTGTCTGCATTGTAGAGAAACACTAACAGAACTCAGTCTTTAAAAAAGACCACATTTTTTTATTCTCTCTTCAAAAAAGAGTTATCTGATTAAAAAAACCAAACCAAACCAATAAACCCTCATATTACAGCTGGTATTAATAATACAAAAATATGTACAAGTTTATTTATGCTATTATTCTTAACTATTTTTATCATTATTTGAACTTTTTTCAGCATTTCTGTTCCACAGCACTTGACATTTGGAAAGAAAGATATTGCATTTATTGATATTATTAAATATCCAGATAGAAATTTACCTAAAGATTTCCGATATATGAGTTTTTCAGTTTTTCTCTCACATGCCACTCGTTGTTTCTCTTTTCTTCCTTTTCTTGGGCCTCTTCAGTGTATGCTAAAATCTGTAGAATGTGTTGAAAAACAGTTGACTTGTAACTCTAATATTATGAGAAATGATGTGACACACATAAAGTGTATGATACATATGATACTTATTTTTCAGCCATGGCATAAATGAATGAATTGATTCTTATATCCTATTGCTTGTATAATTCAGTTGCATAATATCTATGGAAATTTATTTTTCTGTGTGTCAGATTGGTGGATTTTCTGTATATAATGCTGGTAATGCTCAGAGGTATTGCTCCTATTTTATTCTAATGATCCCTAGGGTTTGTACCTATAATGAAGAAAAATGAAAATTACAGGGATCAAGAAATATCTGCAATTATCTACAATTAGTGAAAAATATTATAGCTAATACTTTTTCTTTTCTTTCTTAGTATTCTCTCTCTGGTGTTGATCTTTCATGAAAAAAAGAGGATAAAATCTTAATGACTACTAATAAAAACAAATACAAACAAATGTGAGGACTTTTTTATATAGTTCAACTACAAGGAGTATTTTTTTAAGTAGTAACGACAATAGTAATTTATCTTGTTTGCTGATTCAGTTTAGATTCTCTTTATTACAACAGCATTGTCCTTTTGCTGCATTTGCTGATAATTTATTTCCAGTAAGTTGCACCATAATTAATCCAAGTAAGCACAATACTGCAAGTATTGTTATTGTGTCATGTTATTTGTGTGCACTATGACATTTTGAAGTGTGCTGTGTCAGACATAATCAGTAGGTGAAGAAAATGAGTCACATGATAGCAGTATTTATGCTTCCAAATGAGACTTTTGGGCATTGCATAGCTGTCTGTACAAAGTTAATGAAAAGAAGTCCATTGAGGGCTATCACAATTTGAAAAAATTTCCTACATTGAACTCTCATAGGGAATTTGCCTAAACCTCTGAACTACCCTTCTAGTATATTAGCTAGTGTCCTGAATGATTAAGGTTAAGTTTCAACAATTCTCTTTAGTTCACTACTACTATAAAATCTGACTTCATTATAATTTTCAGAGCATAGACCACTGAGGGTAAATTATTTCATGTATGTTTGGAATGATCTTGTATCTTATCCTATAGATCCTTTCAATGCCATCAACAACAAGCAAGCTAGCAAACCAACATGCAAGCATACATGGAAACCAGTGAATCAGCAAACCTATGTATTAGATCTTAAGTCTGGCAAGACAGATGTGGTACATTAAAGAGCAACAAATTATGGGCCAGAATTTCAATGTGCTAACAGCTAAAACAAGTAGCAAATAGAAGTATATTTGGTGCTACACATAACTTTCCTACCATGAGCCTTTTGAAGTGCAATGGATTTTTCAGGAAATACCTTCCATTGACTCAGATCCTTCCACTACAGAATAATTTTGGATATAGGAAAGCACAGAAATTACTGAAGTCCTGTGTGCTGCCTCAGTCATGTACAGCAGGTTCCTGCAGCAGGTTCTCAACATAATAACTGGTAGAGGGCTACCAATGTCATCTATTGCTTCTATATTTCTCAGGTGTTTTGGGTGAGAAGCAAGACATCTTAGGTCTGAGTCTGATGGCAGAGACACTGTCTAATGTATCATCTTTGGTTGTTTAATAAAGAAATGTGCTCAAATAAGACATGCAACTTCTATATTCCAGTTTCTGTTTGAATTTTGTTCTTACTCCTGACATATCCTGGCAGGTATTTATCAAATATTTTAAGGTAAATTCACAGCAGCTTGTGTCCTTTTGAGAATTAAACTTGAAAACCAATCAAACCTGCTCATTAAATATGAACTTACTTTAGAAATAAAAATATTATGTCTTTTTAATCGTTTTCATTTGTAGCAGAACAAGAAATCAAATGAGCATACAGGGATTGAACACTCACTTGCCAATCTGTGTCTATAATTTATAGTACAATTCACACTGATCAAAAGCCTGGGTTTTGGCATGCATGGCTTCTGAAGAATAGAGAAAGAAGTACTCTAAATCAAAACCTAATCAAAATTTTCTAAACACACAATAAAAAAACTCAGTCATTTACCTTTCTTATAACTTTGTTGTCTTTTCCATTGGTTTTGATTACAGGTTTTGAACGCCTACATTCAAACACTTCTCAGAAGTGTTTCCTGAGATCACGAAAATGAAACTAAACGTTACTTCTAAATGTGTTTATGAGAGTTAGACATACACTAGTGGATACATATCAAAAGCTCTAAGGATCAAGAAAACATTGAGCTGCCTTGCCTAGATGATGTCTGGTAGGTGTGAACTACTGATTTCTTCACAATTGCTGGCCTGAGGAAGCAAAAACAAATTAAGGAGAAAAAAAATTAGAATTGGAGTGGTGAGTGGATGAGCTTTCAGAATTTGTTACAAGACTGATTCTTCATAAATATATATTATGTACCATGTTCAGAAAGTTGTTTGATTTGTTCTAATGGGCCAAATTCCACGATTATTAACTATATATATTACTTAACAGGAATGAATAGGTAAAGATGAAAACAGCATTTGGCTGAATAACTGATATTTCCATCTATGTAAAAGACCCTGACAAAATGAGAGATGAGAAAATTAGACTTTCCTTTCATAATTCCAAGACAAAATCTGGCTTGTAAGTTAGCATGTTTACCAATGTCACCTTGTATGAATTATATAGAAAATATATATTTATATATGATCACAATCAATTTTTTCCAATTTGAGAGAGATTCCCATTTTTTTTGAGAATAGCTTCAGATCTCTCAAAATCTAGTCTAACCTGAACTTCTAGATTTATAACTGGGTAGGGAGAAACATAACTTAAAAAACTGGAAACCCTTTGTAATATGTAATAGTGTAATGGTGCTGTAATCCTGTCTCAAAGAAGCAGTAGGGGGCCCAGGGCAAAAGAGATAGATTATGGTATCTCATGCCTAAGTCGTGAAGAAAAGCAGCCTAGGTGGTCTGAGCAGATCTTCCAAAAACCCATGCAATAAAACTTAGGGAAATGCAACAAGCTCTCTAAATGCCATAGTATGCCCTAATTCCTCTGTTGGATTAGTTGTTATAGTCATCACAGGGAAGTTCTGCTACAGCCCCCTACCCTAGCTTACTTTGAGAAGTGTCTGATTTTTATCTTTTCATCCCATTCACACATTTTCTCTCACACAATGATTACTTGGGCTTTCAGGGTAAAGTGAATTTTATCCTATAAGAAATAATGTATTGTATTTTACTGATGAAAAGACTCCATTCTGTTCACAGTTGATTCTTCTCTCCTTTTCTCTCTCTATTGTGTGCGTATATATTTAAATTACTCTTTAATTGATGTAGTTCTGGTGTCTTTCATTGAAAAAAATGTCCAAAGTTGAGTGAAAGAGAATGGATCCTGAGAACCTGTGGATGTAAAATGAGGCTCAGGCTGTGCGTACGAAAGCAACCTATTTTCATAAGTGAAGAAACTATTAGCCTCTTTGTGAAATTAACAATGTGTATCTGATCTATAGGATTGTCATTAATTCTATTTCAACAAGAAAAAAGGCCATAAATTTGAACTATGAAATACTTCCCTAGCTCCTCCAGTTTCTGAACTATCCAGACAATTTACTGGTATGTCAAATATATTTTAAATGCTGGCTTATGTGAAGCCAATATCTCCTGGCTTTTGCATTCCTTATCAAAATAATTTTTTACTTTAAAGATATATTTTTATTATATGTGACTTTAACAGTAATTCCAAGGGGAAGGTGCCCCATAATAACAGTAATAAAAAGCAATTTATTTTAGATGTTAATTTTAAGGAAATGTAGATTGAAAAATCAGGGACATTTTATGGTATTGATGAAAGCTATTGATTATTACCAACTTGATAGTACAATAAGGTTAATTTTCTACCTATCATGTTCTGAATGTATTCCATTACTAGTTGCTCTCTTTTCTCAATTCAGATTTATAAGCTGTAGCATTATGATGGGTTCTGGAATCATAAATTCAAGATAAATCTTTTTAGCACATTATATGGAATATCTAATTCTTATAGGATGTGAGAAACGTTTCCTTTTTACTACTGCAAAATCCATTATTGCCAAGGGATCATTGTGAGACACTTGCATTAATATATAGCTAAAACATTTCCTGGTGTGTGTAAGCAAAGCCTTTTCCTTACAGAATGAATTCTCTGTAGAGCAATATCATGTATAAGGTAAATCTCTGCTTTCTTTAAATTAGTGTTATATTTTATTTCACTATATTTCAAACAAAATGAGACAAAACGCCCACAAAATCCCAAACCTGTGTGAAGACCTGTAGTTATTACTGTGTTGCCAAATTTCATTATAAATGCCATAGATCACAGAAATCTGAACTAGCATGATTTGTTATTTTCATGAAAGGCTGAGTTGATGGCACTGAGCTAAAAAGTACAAAGTAGAAGGGTGATATAAAAAATGAGATTTTCAAAACACTTGAGAGGACAGAATGATCAGTAGATGAATCATGCAGGATGAATTATAGCATATTTGAAAGACATCCTAAGATGCACTAAGAAGCAGAATTCTATAAACAGGTCTAACGTGATCCAAGCATTTTGATTTTTTTTTTCATATTTGAAAATATATTTAAATACTACTGAGAAGGTGTAGGTTTGGTTTTTGTTTTTGTTTCTTTGTTTGTTTGTGGGTTTTTTTTATTTTTTGTGAGCTTGCATGTTTAGGATAACCTTAAAAAATTATTGTAATATCACAGATAATATCTTCAGGGTCTTTTTGATTTTCAGTTTTTCAGCCTTCTAATCTCAATGCTCAGCATGATAAATGCTTAGATTAGCAAAGTGTGCATGAATGAGTAACTGACAAAATGTTACAGTAATTAGGTACTTGGTAATACATATGGAAATTTTTCATTTGAATTGGCCTTTATTGTGGACATTAAATGGATGCTCAAAGAGGAAATAAATGCTATGAGTTTATGTGCAGACATAATATAAACTAACCATTACAAAAAAATCCATAGCTGCAAACAAAGAATTATAGGAAACCATTAACAAAAAACAGTGTTCTGTAATGGAGTTGTAGCTTAGACATAAATTGAACTTAATGGTGTCACGTTATCCTGATGTCACTTTATCTCCATGACAGAAGAATCGGAAATTCTCCTTTTCAGTCTTCTTTATTTCTTACTAAGAAAACCTTGTTCTCACAATTTTTATGCCTAGGTCACTTCTACAAAAATTTAATAATTTCTATTATTGTGTTTTGTCTTCTATCTAGTTTGTCTTAATGTTCCTGTAGTGTGCTGGTCAACACTAAACTCTCTATTCCCACTGTTATCATAGTACCAAATGGTAGGACTCGGCAATAAATCTCTGCATCTTGTATGACACTGGTGTTAAAAGTATCCCAGAATTATATATTTCTTTTCTACAAGAATGTCGCCAATTTGTGATCTCTTAAAAACAAAATTATACTTGAAAGTTAGTGAAATATTCCTCATATACAAATATTCCTTATTTTATATTTGTATATGTAACATTTGCAAGCAAAGTCGAGCTGTTTGTTTTGTCCTTATTGCATTTCGTGGTCTTTATTTCAGACTATTTCTCTGATCCCTCTCCTTTTATTAACTTGAAAGTGTTCCAGAAATACTTGTTATAATTGTTTCTTTTGAATAATTGAAATATTTAGTGACTTCTTCTTTCTAAGGCATATTTCTCACAGGATTTTTTTTCTCAAAATCTGGTAACTTCAAGATTGCATGAAAAGCAACTGGTACAAATTTTAGAGAGTATTTGACTTCTCCTCACCACAGAATCATAAAATAGTTGTGGCTGGAGGGGACCTCTGGAGATAATCTCGTCCAGCTCCACTACTAAAGTAGGTACACCTAGAGCAGGTTCCATAGGGTGGCCCTCAAAGTACAGAAGCTTTTCCTCCTATTCAGATGGAACTTCCTGTGTTTCCATTTGTGCCTGTTGCCTTTCACTCTTGCTGCTGGACACCACTGAAAATAGTCTGGCCCCATCCACTTGTAACTTGCCCTTAAGATAATTGTAAGAATTGATAAAATGCCCCCTTCAGTTGTCTCTTCTCCAGGATAAACAAGCCCAGTTCTCTTTGCCTTTCCTACAAAGATAGATATTCCAGTCCCCAATCATTTCATACCATTTCAATGGGCCCTTTCCGGTAGTTCCTTGTGTTTCTTGTACTGGCAAACCCAAAGCTGAACAGAGTACTCCAGATGCCACCTCCCCAGGGCGGAGAATGCCAGGAGTATAACCTTTGTCATCCTGCTGGATACCCTTCCTAATGCACTCCAGCAGACAGTTGGCCTTCTTGGCCACAAGGGCACACTGCTGGCTCATGGAACTTTTTGCCACTCAGCCCTCCCTGGTACTTCCCTGCAGAGCTGCTTTCCAGTCCCTATCATCATAACCCTTTCCTCTTTAATGGCACTTACCTCCTATCATTGTTTTTTTCCACCATTAACCAGTCACCTTACCTACAGAGGTTTTGACCATCAAGTAAAAATTCTCATTTAAATGACGAAATAAGGAAAGAGGGATAAAAGATGAGAGAGAAAAAAATAACTCATAAGCTCCTTTTTTCAGTTACAGGATATGCATGTAACTACTGTCAGCTGGCGTGTAATTGCATCAGGCAGGCATAGTCCCCAGTCTATCTGAGGCTGGATTGCAAACAAACCCTGTCAGAGGAAGCTCTTTCCTCTCTTCTACAGGTAGGAATCTGTGGTAACAGAAGCAGATGCTACTGCTTGCTTTGTTCTTTGATTTGGAGCAAAGCACTCCCTTCATGCATTGTTGGAGGAGATCAAAGGAACCAAGGATAATTTTGTAAATTTTAAAATAAACTGAGAACGAAATTTCACAAGATTAAAAAATTGAATATTGAAAATTTGTATCATGATTATCTGTTACTGTTTTTCATAATAAGTATGTCATCTAGAGATAAAAAATTAGTTAAGTTTTTTTTATATTTAAGATGAATAAGTTTTCCAGTTTAAAAAAAAAAAAAAAATTATATACTCTGGTAACAACCTGTATATTACTTTTACTATCTAATGCTTCAGATCAAGTCACTGTCTGTAGAAAAGGAATAACTGCAGCTGATCCATGCAGCACACCCTAAAGCTCAGCACTAGCCTGACAAGCACCTGCCCATGGAGTCCCACTTTGGCTGAGACAGCAGTTCTTGGCTCTGCTGGAGCAGCAGACCCTCTGTGTTACAGCCTGCTCTGTGCCTAGCCATGGTCCTTGGGCCAGGCCCAGGCTGCCTGGCTATCTTGAGCTGTGAATGACCCACTGGGCCTGAGCCTGACCCCCACCTGTGGGCCAATATACCAGCCCAGTCTCTACCACTCCCATCTCCAGGATTGTCCCTAGTTGCTTTTCTGCCTTCCCTCTTCCCCAGCTGGAGCAGTGGGACGGACCTGGCTGGTAACACCCTGCCTTGCCAAACCCAGGGAGCCCCTGATGCCTCACAGCTCCCTGGCCCAAGAAGGTGTTAGCCTCTGTTGTACTGTGAGGTGTGGAGAATCACAGAATCACAGATTAAGCTGAGTTGGAAGGGACCCCTTAGGATCACTGAGTCCAGCTCCTGGCCCTGTACAGCACCATCCCCAAGAGTCACACCATGTTCCTGGGAGCATTGTCCAAACACTTCTTGAACAGCATCACAGTGATGCTGTGACCACTGCCCTGGGGAGCCTGTTCCAGTGCTCAACCATCCTCTGGGGGAAGAACCTTTTCCTAATTTCCAGCCTAAACCTCCCCTGACATAACTTCAGGACATTCCTTCAGGTTCACTGAAGAGATCAGTACTTGTCCCTTCTCTTCCCTTCAACAAGGAATTTGTAACTGCAATGAGACCTCCATTCAGTCTCCTCCAGAGTATACAGACCAAGTGACCTCAGCTGCCCATCATATGGCTTCCCCTAAGGCCCTTCATCATCTTATCCTCATCTGGACACTCTAATAGTTTAACACCTTTCTTACATTGTGGTGCCCAAAAGTACACACAGCACTCTCAAGCTGAGGCCACCCCAGTGAAGGGCAGAGCAGGACAATCCCCTCCCTTGCCCAGCTGGTGATCCTGTGCCTGATGCACCCCAGGACATGCTCGGCCCTCCTGGCTGCCAAGGCACTGCTGGCTCATATACATGACCAGGATCCCCAGGTCCCTTTCCATGGCACTGCTTTCAATCACCTCATTCCCCATCCAGGGTTGTCCCATATCTGGTGCAGAATCCAGCACTTTCACTTGTGGAAATTTATGTGGTTGGTGATTGCTCAGCTCTCTGATTTGTCTGGGTCTCTCTGCAGGAGAGACCTTCCTCTCCCTCCTTGCCTTTGAGGGAGTCAAAAACTCATCTCATTTTTGTATCATCTGCAGACTTGCTCAGTCCCTTCCAGTCCTGTGTCCAAGTCATTTATAAAGATGTTGAAGAGCTCAGGCCCAAGGATGGAGCCCTGCAGAACCCCATTAGTGTCAGATCACCGCTCTGATGTCACCCCATTCACTGTAACCCTCTGTTCCTGACCTGTGAGCCAGCTTCTCACTCATCACATGAAGTGTTTATCCAGCTGTGTGCTGGACATTTTGTCCAGAAGGATCGCGTGAGGGACAGTATCAAAAGCTGTCATGAAATCCAAAAAGATCATATCATCTGGATTCCCTTGATCATGTAGGTGAGAATATATAAATTATCAGAGTTCTTATGAGAACAATAGATCCAGATTGTCGAATGATTGTTGAAGGGAAGAAAAAGCAAAACTAAATTCATCTGTCTCTATTCTAGTGTGTTGGATGTGAAATGCAGTTGTTACACTGAATATGTTTGTCAGATATTTAGATTTGGTCTATCCTTAAGTGTCTGGTTTTTTCTGTCTTCAAGGACTCTGATGGCATTACAAGGCAGAAGACTTCTCCTTCATCCTAATCTTTCTTTATTGTCTCCCACTTAGTCTGTATGAATTTGGACCTGATAAAATGGTTTGTCTAAGGAATTTCTGGTAAAAGAGAACACATATGAATTACCTCTCTATAGCTATTTTTTTGCGTTTTGGAAAGGGATGATCTGTTAAAAAGCTATGGTCTAGTGTGAAGAAACTCCAACAGGATGCAATTGCCAGGGTGGACTTTTAGAAACTGTGTTGTTTTTATATCAAACAAAGTTCCTGAGAATGAGTTAAAAATATTAATCCTCTTGTGTAAAACAGCATCTCAAATCCATCAAGCAGTTTGGAAAGATAACTTTTGAAGATTTCAAATCATGAGTAGCCAGTATCCTAAGCATTCCTGAAGGTTTTAATCCTTGAAATCTATCCCTACTAGCAATTAAAGATACCTCATTTGATTGCTCTATAGATACATACGTATACATATGTGTGTGTATATGTGCATTTGTTTTTTTGTATGTGTATCTATTAATAGATATAAATTTTTATAGTATACATTTTCTGTAAATGTGCATATGTACATGTTGTGTAGATATATACATTATGTAACCTGTGGTTTATGGTAAGCCATACTAATCTAGTCAAAATGGAAAATATGGATGAAAATTCATGCTTGGCTTGGATGAGAATATAATACCTTTGGCTGTAGTAACAAAAAGGAAATATACTCAAGGATGTGACTGCAAGTAATTTTTGGTGTCAGGGTCTTAAAAAGTTCTTGAGATACAACCCAGTAAGGTATATTTCATAAGGACAAAGAAATAAACATATCTTAGAAACTTCAAAAAAGGTCAAGACTCCTGACCATTAAAATTGCAGAAAATATAAACAATATTAGACAGAAGAACATACATAACAGTCATAAGAGCCTCAATGGGTGACTTCGTAACTTTACAGTCTTTAAGCAACCCTGTGCTGTTTATTTTTCAATTCTTTTTTCAAGATTCATATGAAACTCATATTTCTTCATGCATGAACATAAATAAATAAATATATGAACGCAGAGTTAAATTAGAGTTACCATTTAAGTTCAAATGGAAGCAGTTGTGATAGTTTGAAGTCCCTTTAAAGTTCCAATTTGACAGAAATAAACTAAATGAAATTATTTTTACTAAGAGTTGGTTTAGATATTTCTTTAGCCTAATTGAATGAATTTAATTTAATTTTCAAGGACTTTTAACTTTTGTCCCAAATGAGATTTTTAAGCACAACTGCTATAGTGAAAGTCTGGAAAGAAATGAGAGATATTTCAGTTTATCAGGACAGCAATACAAGTGGAGTATTTAAAAATACAACCTTATAGTCTTACTGGAACTAATTGGCTGTAATGTTTCTTAGTTGTGTTTGAAATTTAACAAATTGGTAAATTAGAGCTGCAAAGAGCTTTACCCCAGAGATTTAAACCGCAGCACATGAGCTCCCCATTCTATGTCCATTAGGTTGATAGATCACATGCTTGACTAATTTCTGTTGCTTGTGTTTATCCATTTGTTTCCTTGAAGAACTAGAGAGAAGAAATGTTGATACTTGTTATCCAAATTACACGCTTTTCTACATTCAAGCTGCAAGAATTGAAACAGAATCAGCATTTATGCAAACTGAAAGCTGGGTTTGTAAGCAATATGTGTGAAATATGATTCAAGCTCAGAGTTGCAGAATTATAAACTTTCTGCAGTTTCACTGCAATCTTTTAGTTTTTCATTTACTATACATTCAAAAATATGGTTAAAGTGAAGGATCTTCCTTTACTTTCTTTCAGGAACATAACTTATGTAACAATTCATATGTATTATATACAGAATTTCAGTCATTCTGGTTATAGATGACTTTAATGAATTTTACTGCTAATATTATAGGGTGGGGTTCTTCTTAAGCATAAGTAATCTTACATGTTTGAAATTTCTGCCATAGCTTTTTATGTCTTGAACCTAAGTGGCAATGGTTTCTGTCAAAGTTATAACCATTATGTTTCCTGATTACAGCAGAACTGTTAAGGAAGACTATTAAGAAACAGCTCTGCACTGATGGGGAGAAAATACATGTCCTGATTTTCATCTTTGGATAAATTATTTTATAATTTTAATTTTTTTTTTAATTTTAATGTTTCACCATTACCATTTTATTTTCCATCATTCAGAGAATTTGACTGCAGGATTCTGAAAAACTGGCTTTGCTTGGTGTCGCTATACCCTATGTATACACAAAATAAACTAGAGGTTTCTCATTGGTGGACCACCTATTAAGGGTTTGCACAATTATTTCTGATTTTTTTTTTTCATTCTAGAAAAAGTCAGAATTCCAGAAATAATCTTGGGGTTTGGTCAACTTTAGTCTCAGCTGTGATTTGTAGATTTTTTTCAGAGTCCCTATCTTCATAAATCAGTGTGTTCTTTTGTGGTGAGGCTTAGGGGAATACAGTTCCTCCTACTCTAGAAACCCCTTACACGGAATGCTATGTTGTGGGAAATTCCAGAAAAAATCAAAATCATGTTGTCAAAAACACATAAAGGAAGTACAAAAATTGACTCGGTGCTTTCACAGTGAAGCTGGCAGTAGGAAGAAAAGCAGTAAAGGCAAATCAATTCACTTGACAGACATATCAAATAACGCTACAAGTTTTTTAATCAGGATGAAAATTGGTCAATACACAGCCATATCTTAAATCCTACAGATCAAAGACAAACTATCAAATAAGAGAGTTAGAGTTAACAGCAGAAAACTACATTCGGATCGCTCATACTAGTAATGATTATCAGCTGAAACAGCAGCACAAACAAATGGTCAATAAATGTAACTAATTCCCCAGTTGCATAGATTTACTGTAGGATGCTGCTCTGCTGCTAGAAATCCACTAATGCCAGTGGAGTTATGCTAAGTATAGTGGAATCCTGAGTGTACTGTATTATCCTGTATTGATGGAGGACAGAGAGGAATTGGAGTATCTGTACCAATATCCTTCTTTAGATTAAATGATTTCTCAGTGCTTTGCTGCATTACTGTTTCCTCATTAACTAAAGGGGAAGGTGAATTTAACTGTGAGTTTCAGCAAGAAGCTTTGGTGTCTTTTGAAGCAGGTCATAGGACTTTTTTCAGGTGATGTGCCTTCTGAGCTTGTATCCTCTGCAGCAATACGTAATCAGAAAAAGGATTTTGTATACTTTAAATAAAAAATGACCTAAATATATTTCCATACAGTGTATTGTAATCATGTCATATTCAAAATTATATATGAATCTCTGCTAAAAAAAAAAAAAAAGAAAAATATGAATCTCTGCTAAAAATATAATATTCATGCATTAATTAATGAGTTTAATTCTAGAATTTAATACTTAAAATAGTAAGTGAAATACTACTACATTGATTTTTTTCCCTACAAATTGACACGGAAAATTAAGTGGCAATCACACAATCTGAATTCATTGCATGTTAACACATCCATTTAAACTTTCAAAGGGAGACTACTAGCACAACAAATGCATTACACAGGTAAGTCTAGAAACAAACATTATCCTGGGCACTGAGCCTTGATTAATGATTTTGTCTTATGCTATGCCTTGAGAATCATTTCATCTTTGGAGGTAGACTGAACAGCATTTATTTTATTTTTTATTTACTTACGATCAAGTTTGCAACTACATTTCAAGAAACAAGGAATTGTAGTGCAGGTCTCAAAGGTTAAACCAGTTCAAATCTGTACCTTAATGCCTTTGTTTAAGCCCGAAGAAATCACCATCAAAAAACCCAAATAAAAATGAAGCAAAAAATACATTATTTAACCGACTTGAGCAAGCATATGAAACTAACTCAGCTGGCTAAAGCATGATGTTAATAAAGCCAAGGTTGCAGGTATGATCCCTGTATGGGCCAACTCACATTAGAGTTGGACTTAAGGATCCTCCTGGCTCCCTTCCAACTCAGAACATTCTATGAATGTTATTCTAGATTTTTGACAGTGAGAAACCATCTTTATTGATTAAAAGGTACAAACAATATGAGTAAAAATGCAGTTAAACAGTTTGCACTAGAAAAGTAGACCATACTGATTGGAACTTGAAGAAATGTACCAACTGGGACTTTATGTATCAAAGGTCAACAAGAATGATTAGAATATTGAAAAATATTCCTTCTAATGAAGACCTCAAAACCTCAAAGTATTTAGCTTGTCAAGAAAATTCCATTACTTTGGGCCTTAAGACATGCTTTATCACTTTATACAAGGACTCAACTGTTTCTTTGAGGTATTTGAGGATGTTCAAGTGATCCATGCAGAGCTGACAGATATGTCACAGGATCTGTGACAGATTATGCCCTCTGAAATAACACTGTGCCTTGGACTGTATTCCATAGGGAATGTATCAAACATCTTGAAGGTAGATAGAAGGCTATATCTATGCAACTGAATTATTTACTTAGGTTGTAGGAAAAGAAATCAGTTGTTCAAAATCAGTAAAAACTGTAGAATGAGGTCCTATAGGTAGAAAAACTAGGAAGATGCACAAAACACTGAGAGGTACTTTCAGGCATTATGGGCTAATTTTATCATTAAAAGTGTCTTAATAGGGCAGACTTTAAAAAATGTGTAATTTTAGTTCAACCCCAGTAATTGCATTTGAAGCAGTCCTATAATTCCAGAACAAAAGCTGTCAGATTATATGATAGTAGTCAGTTTTGAATATAAAATCTTCTGATTAGACCAGTGAGGATTGTAAGGCCTTCATTTTTGATTCCCTCTAAAATGCCCACGAACTTAAAACACAAGTGAACTGGCTCCATAATTGCCCTAGTTTCTGCTAGAACAGAGTTATTTTCTCACGGTTAATGTGAGGGGAATGGATCCTGGAGCCATGAGGGCACATAATTAGGCTGTTATTCACATAATTTCTGGGGGATGTGGCCTCCTATGGAAGAAAACCAGAAATGCACAGGGGAATTGACACCATTTTTGTTCCTTTTTCCAAGGGAACAAAGCCACAGAGTGGTGGGGCAGCATGTTCCAGCTTGTAGGATTTGTCCAATATTGCTGTGTTTCAGGTTTGGGGAGGAGCACGGGTGCAAATGGTTTGTCCACAATTGTTTGTTGTTGTCTTCATCTCAGGGGAAAATATCTGTAGTAGTGCCTGCCATTTTCCCCTTTGTCTCAGGAAGATGTGTGTCACTGGCTGTGGTAGCATTGAGTTGGTCGGGTCTTCTTTAAGCATTTTTTAAATTTAATCCCTCTCTTATTTCTAGTTCTATTAGTATTGTTACTGTTATTGTTCCTCATTTTATTTCTGTTTTTCCAATAAATTATCTCAACTCTTTATCTCTGCCTCTTTGTCTCTTTCTCATGGGAGGAATGTGGGGGAAGGGAAGTGGCTGCAGCTGCTTACAGCTTTATTTCCAGCTCTTTCTATACCACAACAATAATAATGGATATCAAATATTTGATCTAAAGGGTAGACTATCTTATCCCAAACCAGATACGAAACTCTGAGCTGATCAAAAATTAAGGTTAATAAGTTTGTGATGTTGCAAATCCCACGCTAATTCTGATTTAAAATCAAGGATATTAATTATCAATTTTTCTAGAACATATTAATTTTAGAAGACTTTTATATCTTCTAAATGTTCTATATCCTGCATTTTATCTTGAGTTACATTTTCTATTAAATTAGAACCTTGAATATGTTATATATGTTGGAAAAAACATTAATTATTATTGACTGTGTCTAACAGGATTTTTAATGTAGAAAATTTTCTTCCTGAGAAATTGTTTTGATTATTTTCAGACAAAAGATTACAGCTAACACTTGCAGCATTAAAACTCTCTTTATCTAATTCACTGCCAATTCTAGAGCCTGAGGCTTCACATATTTCTGCCAGTAGAAGACAGAAGAAGTTTGAAATTTATTTGAAAATATTAGGTGAGGGTTTTAAGGATATCTAAGAAAGTGAAAAAAGAGTAGTAAGGTTATTGCAATGGATAGTCTTGTCAAAGTAATCAAAAAGACAAATCATCATCAATGAAATCTGGCAGTTTTCAGGATGCTGACATACATTCTTGGCACATAATGTTTGCATGTTCTCCTTCTGTTTGTTAAGGAATTGGTGTCTAAATAAT
The DNA here is from genome assembly GCA_018697195.1 of Certhia americana. Taxonomy (NCBI): domain Eukaryota; kingdom Metazoa; phylum Chordata; class Aves; order Passeriformes; family Certhiidae; genus Certhia; species Certhia americana. The sequence goes on along the minus strand of CM031860.1, from coordinate 47,336,096 downwards.
ATGGCATCTTGTCAGGACATAGTGTTGGCATGTATTAAAATGAAAGTGAGAACTAAAGAATATGTTTGGTAAGTCAAGAAGGAGGTTAAAATTGCTTGGAAATTTCAAGGGAGAGTGGAAGTTTATTATTCCTCAGTGAGAAGGAAATGGCTAGATAAAAATTTTATTATTTTTGGTTTTGTGATTTTATAGGTAACCATTCTCTTCTAGTTCAAAAAAATGTAAAGATAATTTTTACTTACTGATGTACAAGAACATCACATCAGGAAAACTGAAATGAGTTAAATACAACAGGATTTTTGAATCAAACTGACTTGGCATCAAAGTGAGTTTAAATCAAAGTGTGTTATCATCAATGAGCTAAAATTGGGTCATACAAATAGAATGAAAACACTGAAACAAACTGATGAAACTTAGCAAGTTTCATTGATATAAACATTGTCTGCTAAAGATCAATGCTAAATCTAACAATACCTCTTTGTATTGTTAGGTACTGTTGTGAAAAGGCAATCAAATCATGTGAATAGAAAAAGGGCCAATGACAGTCCATCTTGATTGCAGTAGAAGTACAAAATAACTGTTAGCTATTTTGATTGATGTTTACCAGCAAATTAGTGTACTTTCATTAACATATGACTTGAAGCATACAGGAAAGAATTTATCCATGCCAGAAACCTGCAAAAATTGTATGTGTACATGCTTCTGAAAGACAGGAATGTTTTTATCCAGGTCCAACTCAAGCCTACTATTTAGGATTTTTTACACTAAGTATAATGACATAGGTAAAAGTCTCTATTTGCTATTGTACTTTCTTGACTGCCTATAAAATGGAATTTAAATTAATGAAACCATGTTTCATTAATTTAAATTCCATTTAAATGCAATGTTGTTGACTTTCTCTTTTGCTGGTTGAAGAGGCAGGAGATACCACTAGTAGAAGCTGAAACATTGGCAAAATGAATCAACCTCCTCAGTATCTCATACTCTTGCGGGTTTGCCCAGTAATGTAGAGCTTGTCTGCACAATGAGAAAGCCTTTCTGAAGTCCATTAATTCAGTAGAGAAATGGTTTAAGCCAAGTCATAATCAAATCCCAGCTGTAACAGTGATGCTTCATCACTGCCTAAAGAACACAGTAGTTCATACAGGGTGATGCTTTATTTTGCTCTGTGCAACTTACCATTCTATTTTAGATCTTGAAAATTCCTGTCTAAGCAGTCTGTACCTCACAGCTGGGTTAGGGTATAGAAATCTTCTATGCTTTCTCCTGACATTCATTATGAATTGGCTCCTGTTTTATTATGGCATATATGTACAAAAGCAATACTGTTAAAAATATAGCTCTATGCTTCTGACAAGCATTTATGCTAAAACTGATTTGATCTTCTTAGTGTTGGAGAGTAGAAAAATTTCCAGGGTAGGATACCAGTAGCATGCTTGCTTCCTACAAACAACAACCACAGAACCTCCCCAAAACAACAACAAACAAGCAAACAACCCCCCCAAAAAAAACAATACCCCCCTCAACAACAAAAACTAAAACCAAACAAAAAAATTCCCCAAACCCCAAACTAGACCAAAACATAACAAAGAAACAAGCAAAACCAAATAAAACCAACAACAAAAGCAAAAGAAATTATGCACACTGAGTACTGTACTTTATATTTTCTGCTCTGGGTTTTGGCTACGAGTGAAGTAATAATGTAAGAAAGCCTCTCAGTGCTTGAAATTAGTACTGACAGTTACAAACATGATCCTGCATAATTGTGCACATACACATGATCCTCATTTTTGGGGGATTAGCCACCAGAGATAGTTTTGCAGAACCAAGACAATGGATTTTACTGAAAGTTTTATATTGCAGCTCTAAGATATAGAATCTTGCTGAAGCACTTCATTGGAATATGGCTTAGAATTACTATCAAAGTTGCAGTGTATGCCAGGAACTAATTAAAAAGAAGCTATCTTGAACAAAAAATGAATTGAATTAAAAACGTTGTAGACATGGCAGGCAAGTTAATTATCTCATCTATTTGTGATTTTAAACGTACACTAAGAGCTTGAGTAGAATGTTATTTTTCAAACATTTTGGTAACTGCAGAGATCATGTCAAGAAAGGAGAGAACGAGACTGACCCACTGTGCTGAATACAGAGAACTCATGCAAATTTCGCTCATATTTAGTAAATCTCAGTGACATGAAACTGTTAAGGTTGGTATTGTATTCAACATTTTGCAAGAACTATCCCCTTTCTGTCTTTCAGATAATATGGAAGTTAGCCATATGGCAATGAGGATATGTGGAATTAACAGAGCAAGTTTCAGATATGGTAGCTTGTTGTGAGAGACTGGACTATTAGAAGAAATTAATGACTCAAAACATTTACCTATTTGTGGAGATGCTAGAGTGCCTTGCTGAGGCCAGGTCTGTGCCCCCCAAGGGAGGAGGTGAATTTCTGGGTGTGTGTAATCTCTGGTCTGCACAGCACAGAGAAGGTGAACTATCAAGCCTGTAAGGCAAGTTGGTGTTTCTTATCATGCTAATTGCCCTCCCTTACAGAACTCCTTCAGTTGTAAAACACCCCCCTCTCCCCACTCTCCCTCCCAGAAGGTCTGATGGGGCATTACTGGCTCATCTATGCTGAGAAGCAGCTGAGAAGGGATGCATAAAACATTGAAGATCCCCAAAGTGCCACCAGACTCATTTCTGGGGCCTTCCACCAGAGGACTGGTGGAAGCTCCCCCTCCCAGGGGAGATTCCTTGGTGTTACCAACCAGCCTGAGTATATTTTTGTGGGCTTCTTCCCTCACCCCCAACAAATGAAGATCATCACTTTTACCAAAAGACAACTAAATTGCAGCAATCAATTCTCAGTTCAATATCTACAGGTTTTTATATATTTTTACTCTAACTTTTCTCTCTTTCTTTTACTTTCTACATTCTCCTAAGTTAATATTTTTATGCTTTTATATCGCTGTGTTTTATAGATATTAGTAAACAAAGCTACATACCTACTTTCTATTGCAACCAAATGTTTCTAAAATAAACCCTGTACACATACACACACACACACACACACACACACACACACACACACACAGACAGAGATACATATATAAACATCAATCATTCATTTCACTCTAATCTGTCACGGGATCTATTATAAACAATCTTGGTTATTCTTGCCTTCATGGGGCCAAGTCGTAATGGTTGTGCCCCATAAATATCACCATACATCTCTTTCTCTGACAGCGTTTTGTTGGTGGTGAATGGAAGAAATTCTGCATTGGCCCCCAAAAGAGTTGTTGGAAGATAATCTTGCTAATTTTGTGTATTATTCACTTGTCTGTGCATCAACAATATTAAGGTGCTTTGTCGTTCTTTATCATTAGGCTGTATAACAGTTGACAAAAAAACCCATTTTTGAACATTTTTGAGGAAAACAGTCCTCCTAGCCCAACTAGAAAATAAGAATACTTCAAAACATTAGGCAGTTTTGTTGTGTAGCTTTGTAGAACTGCTCCTTTCATGGAAAACTCCCTGATAATGTAGATATAGTCTCAGTTTTCTAAATACTTATTCCTGGATGTGAGTAATTTTTCCCTTGAAAGCTCAAATAGGTAGGAAAAAGAAGCATATGACTGTAGTGCTACTTTGCAGTTATTAACTAATTAGCAAAAATCAGTAGCAGAATGTAAATCTTCGGGAAGACATGAAAAACAGATGTGCCTTTGGACTCCAGCCTACATAGTGTATATTGCCAAAACACTGCATAGATATCGTACTGACTCTTTTTTTAACACTAAAGCTTTATAGTGAATTGTAAAGACATCATTTTAACCTTTTGAAAGTTACTGCTTATTAATTTCATTAATATGAGAATTATCTCTTGGGAGAAACCTGTCCTTCTTTGTATAATAAAATCTCAGCAATTTTATTAACATAAATGCTTAATTGAAATTAAGTACTTCTTGTGAAAGGTATGCAATTCCAATTTTTGGGGCATACAAATCTTACTTTTTTAAAGCAAGTGCTTCTTTTAATATTCCTTGAATGGCAAAATAATAATTTTTTTTGTCTCATATCTTTAGAAATTTTGCATAATGCTACTGAAGTCAAAACAACAAAAAATTATGGTGAGGTCAGAATGCGAGTATAAGGGTCAGATGTAAGTGAGGAAATAAAAGAGCCAATATGAGGGTTGTGTGATCTTTTACACTTGCTTTAGGGTATTTTTTCTTCATCTCATTGTCTTCCTCAAAAATATGAGTGTGTCCAAAAATTATGGTCATGGGCCTGCAACAAATACTGAAGTAATTGTTAAAGAAGCAAAGAAGTAAGCAAGCTGACAAACAAACAATTCCATGTCCAACATTGTGTTTAAACTTATTTTAAAAAGAGTCTGAACCCTTATAAAGACTCTAAACTGGTTTCTCTTTCTTCTGCACAGTGAAATTTTACTAGAGGCAGACTGCAGTAGAAAATGCAGCCTTTCCATCAAAAGCCAGAACATTGTCAGCCACAGACAGAAATATAACATTTTCTTTGACATTTGATAATGGGCTTCTGGGCTTCTCATGATTGTCTTTGCAAATCATTCACCTCAGAAAGAGCAATGTGCATTATATCCAGATTTTGTCCAGATTCTACTGATTAATAATGTAGCTTTAAGTTTGTTGTGTCCTGTTTCCTGTCTGTAGCTAAGTGACTGAGAATTAAATTATGCTGTCATGGGTTGCTCTGGAAGTTTGATTCTTCATGGTGACCCGAGTCTGTTCTTTCATATGCGGGTGGAGTTACTTAATCTGTGAGATAATGTTCTTGGAAGATTTTAAAATCTGAACTCTTGTTCAGAGTTGGAACATTAACTTCCACCTTATATTTTCATTTATAGCTGTCAAATCTGTTCTAGGAGAAATGCTTTGTCAAAGGACTATTGCCAACTCTGGTAATAACTAAATGAAATGTCCATCTTTCCCAAACAAGATATTGTGCCCAAATGCTGAGCACTGAAAGAACAAAAGAAAAGGAATATATCTGGAGCAGACATGATCCTTCCCATTTTTTTCTGTTAAGTATGATAAGTATGGAATACTCTCCTCTGGACAACATTTTTTTTATTGTGCACTTACAGTAACTGTGCCTTTTTCTCCACCTCAAGATTGTCAGTATATTTCATCAAAGGAAAATATCTTCCCAATAACAATTATTTTTATGTAAATGAGGCCAGGAGTTCTGGCCTTTTTTCTGGCAGGGGCTGAGCAAAAACCTGAGGAAAGAGTTCTTGCGCTGAGCTGATAAGAGCACTATTGAAACCAGTAAGTAGTATCTTTTTACAAAGACCTTAAAAACTGTGAGAACTTAAAGGAAAGTTGCAATATGCTTTATATGGCAGTAAATTACATCTGGCTTGTATTTGTAGTACCAATTTTCATCACGGATATTCTGGTTCTAGCACAATCTCTCTACATATCTGCTTGTCTGTCTCTCTGTCTCAAAATTAGATGTGCTCTGCGTCTTGGACAGAATGTATTTTATCCCCATGGTAATTTCAGTTATTTCTCTAAAATCAAAAACATGACCTTAGGTATCTTTTCAACATGGCATGTAAAAGCGGGTCTATATGTAAAAAACTGAAAACTTCTCAAATCAAAAAAGTAATTAAAAGTAAAGTAAATATGGACATTATGGTTAGGTATTCCAGTTTTTCTTAATGAATTAGAATTTATGAGTGAAATTAAACCAAATCTTTAATTGAAAAATAAAGGTATTTTTTGTTTCTGTCAAACCTTGAGGCTTCTGAAATGGTAAAAACCTAGCCAATTTAGGGTACTTTTTCTTTTTTTTTCTGCATATACTCTTTATTTATGGCATTTCTACTTCAGTATTTATGAAATTTCATTCCAAGTTGGTTGGTAAGAAAAGGAAAGGTCTGCATGAAGGAATTTGCTTGGTACTATGCTACAGAAAAGCATGGCTTAGAATCAAGCCACCTGCAGAGGCAGCTGGTTACACAGACAAATTTTGTTCATGAAACTTTGGTCCCTATTACCTGAGGGGATATATTGTAGTGAAAGTAACAGATATTTAACTATTTATCAGATACCTCTCAGGCCATAAAAGAAAACAATTCTTTTCTTACCCTTAGGGACAAAGCCTTAGAATTATACAGAGTGACTTAAGTGTGTGCAGTGGCATTTTAAAAATATATAGTTTGTTGTGAAGGATACAGATGCTGGACAAATAATTACCATATCCCTAATGCTTTTCTTTCACAATTAGTATCAGTTTTGGGGATTTGTCTCCTAAATGGTTCATTCTGTATTTGAAGAAAGGGTTTGGCACAAAAATATTTTTTCTCAGATATTTTATCATGGGTCCCTGGGATATAAAACTTAAGTCATATTATAAAAATGTTCTGGTGTGATACTGAATTTAGGCACCTCCATGTGGGAATTAAATACCAGGTCCTCAAGATGCTTATGAAACCCCACTAAGTTACTGTCTATAACCTTAGATGCTTAAATAAACTTCTCCACTTAGAATCACAGTCGTATTTTCAGGTATCAATATTTTGCCCTAAATCATAAGAGATTTAGATATAGAATTTAGTCTCATCTAATATTTTTAAGAGTTTGGAACTTCCTTTCAAAATAGAGACTAGGAAGCTTTTAGTTTTTCCTCAGTGGGCCATAATCCAAATTTGACCTGACCATGAAAGATAAAATCACTATTAAGAGTCTAGAATGTTTTGCACCTTTCTACCTTTTCAGTATTGAGTATGAGAGATATTCTCTGCTTGTTGGAAGCCTCATCTGAACCACCAACAAGCCTTATTCCAGCAAAGAGGAAACCAGCACTAAATTGCTTTGACCATGGATGTCATTTCACCAACCAGTCATACAAATGAAATGTTTTAAAATAATTTTTTTTTAAAATAAAAAGTCTTCTGAAAGATCACTGATATTTATATTTTAAGTGCAAACTCAAGGCAATAGTAAAGTGTTTGGAGTTCTCAGAATTCTATGAATGGTTTTACCGTTCCTGCAGTGCATGACAAAAATGCTGACAGGGAAGCCTCAGGCCACCTGCTAGGCATAGCAGCATTCACTGTGTGCCATACTAAAGACTGAATGGCAAGGTTGACACTGAACTGCTCGATAAAATAGATCTTTCACATTCTGCAAGATATGAAACCCTAGCATTTCAGGACAAGCATCTATAACCACCTGAGAGAACACTGCAATATTTATATTTTTTAAATGGAATTTCAGCCTTCTATCTCTCTCAACCCTCAACTGGGAATAAGAAGAGTAAGAAGACCTGAGGAGTGAAATCCAAGAATTCAAGCAGCCTTGAGATATTTGGGTTTTTTACTCTATGTTTATAGTCATGTTACGTACCATAGATACGACACTTTGACATTACCTAAACTCTGCATTTGAATGAAGCAGCAGCTGCTTGTTGGGCTACAAGATTTCTATTATGAGGAATTGTTGCTTCACAGCAGAAAAATGGTTTCAAATACACTCTTATTTTATTTAAATTTATATTGTATAATATATACATTATTATATTATATTTTTTATATATATAAGTTTTATTTTGTATATATATATATATATATACAAATATATAATGTATAAAAAACATTGAAACTCACAAGACTGATCCTGTACGTTTATGTCAGCCTGACCTCCATGTCATATTCTTTGTCCTTGCAAAAAGAGGGTTTGTTTTCATGAAGCCTGGAGACTGCTTTAAGAGTTGACCTCCCTACTAAAGTTAATAGTGAGTAACTAAGAATCTACTCAGAATTTCACTAAGTAATATCTGTAGATCCATGAAGTAATGCTGATGTAATCTCTGATGTAATGTCAGACACTGAATGAAATTATTAATATTTCCTTTGAGAACTGTGACTAGTAATACTACTACTTCAAAGCCATTCTAATAAAAATGGAAATTGTACATGAGAAACAATGGCTGATTAACCTTAACACATGTAGAAGATCATCATACAGCAAAGATGTGATTCTAGGGGGAGAAGCCAGTTACAGGAAAGAAACTCTGAATCTTTAAATCTTTTTTTTTTCCAGGCAAGGTTTTTATACTTACTGATTTCTTTTGTCATCGTGCAATCTAACAGATTGACAGAAAAGTAAGGATCATTTTCCTATTTATGTCTTCATTTTCTGTGTAACCTGATCCATTTCTGGTGTGTCTGCACATCAAATCTGAAATAAGATTTGTAGCTGGGCACACAGTGGTGTCTGACAGACAATTATAAAGCAAAACTGTCATGAGGGATAGACAACATATGTACGCACAGGGTCCACCATTGTTGAAACAGGGATTTTTAGCATTACTTGTCAAAAGCATCCTTACCTTCAGGAGACAGCCTGAAGATCAAGCATGTAAATTCTCATGAAAGCAAAACATTTTCAGTAGATAAAAGACACAAAATCATGAAAAATGTTCTGTTTCCTTTAATGTATTCTAAATCAAACAGTCTATAGTATGATATGTTTTAGGTTAATTAGTTTAATCCATATTTAATTAAGCTGATGTTTCCATGCCAACAAATGGTTTTTAAATTGTGGAAATCTTGGTGATGTAGAATGAGAGTAAAAAATTAATTGCCTAAAACATTTTGTTGTAATTCTTTTAACTAAAATGTGAAGTGCTTCCACATTTGTAGCTGAAGTTCAGCTAACGGCCACAGTTCCAGTTCTGGGAGGGAATAATTTAGTTCAACTGTGCTCATACATCAAGGCTGATTGTACCACAGTAGGAAGTTTTCTGTAATTCCGTCCTTAAATAAGCATATGGTGGAAATTACATATTCACTAACAAGAGGTGTTGCATGCACGTTTGTAACACCTCAGACCAGTTTTTGCTACTCAGATTACCCTGAAATTATTTAATAAATTTGCCTCAAATGTTGCATCAACAGCATGTTGCAACACAATGCCATAACTACAGCATATCTGTAGTGAGATGGAGAAGGTAATCTTGGAGGAAAATAAAGGAATTAGATTATAGGGGGTTTGTTACATTCAGAATAACTGAGTTGTAAAACATGGTATGTGAACTGTATGAACAATATATAAATTATATGGTCAATACAGATTAGACTTAGGAGTCTAAAAGTAGATTTTCAGTTTAAATAGAGGATGCCTATGAATAGGGAAAATACTTCCAAGCCAGTAGAGACTGCAGTACTGCTTGCTAGCAAAGCAGCTCTCCATCCTGATGAAGAGCAGATGTGCACCTCACCCTTGCCTTTCCCTTTCCCTTTCCAGGTGACCTTTCCGCTTTCCCTTTCCATTTGCCCTTTCCCTTTCCCTTTCCCTTTCCCTTTCCCTTTCCCTTTCCCTTTGCCTTTCCCTTTGCCTTTCCCGTATTTGTATTCTGTAAATATATTTGTCATTATTCTTGCTAAAAATTAATTCAAATATTTTTTTATCTGGCCCCTAAGTAACAGTAAAAACCATGTTATGAGAGTTTCTTGTGGAAACTATCTAGGAGAACAGAAGTTTCAGATAATGCTATTGACATTAATACATTATTATAGGAAATACATGAAATCATACAATTATAGAATAGTTTGAGCTGAAAGGGACCTTAAAAGATCACCTAGTTCTAACCTCTATGCCATAGGCAGGAACACTGCCCACTCTATCAGGTTGTTCAAAATACCATCCAGCCTGACCTTGAATGCTTCTAGGAATGGGGCATCCAAAACTTTTCTGAGTAATATGTCTCAGTGTCTCACCACCCTCAGTGGAGAATTTCATCCTAATGTCTCATCTAAATCTGCCCTCTTTCAGTTTTCAGCCATTACCCCTTGTCCTATCACTATATGCCCTGGTAAGAATTCCCTCTGCATCTTTCTTGCAGTACCCCCTAGAGCTGGAGCCAGAGGATCCATTCTGCCAAGTGTATGTCTCTAGAGTCTTTCATCCCCATACTTTTCACTCTCTGATCCCTTAAATCTGGAAGTGAATCCCAGGATGGCAGAGTTCAACAGCACAGGGAAGGCACCATGAGTAGGCTAAATTCTCTCCAAGGATTTGAGAACAATGTGTAAAAATTCTCTAAATTTGATGATTGTACAGAATGCAGTCTTTTTATTTTTTGGATCACTGGTCTTACCTCTGATTGATACATAAAAAGACTGGCACTACCACCAACAGAATTAAAAAGAATGTCTTCTCATTTTACAGAAAGAAATGATTGCACATCTAACCTGAGAAGAGGATCTCAAAATGTAATACTAATCTGAAAATAACTTCTTCTCACAAATCAGAATTAAATTTATAGACCCTGAAATGTATAGGGTTTTGGGTCCACTCTGATTTCTCATTTTCTGTTGACCAGTTCAAGATGGAATCTCTTGTAAATCCCTAATGTGGTGCTTAAAACTTGCATGTAATATATTTAATATTTACCCTTCAGCATGCACCATATTCTGCAAAATTTCTAAAACTAGCATGTCAACACTTATGTGGATCTGCTTCTTGAATCTAAACTGTCTTAATTCCGATGCATCTAAATCTGGCCTTTTGAGTACAGACTAAGCACAACTGAAAGTAAAAACTTACCTATTTTATGAATTAATTTATTAAATCCTCTTAAATTATGTATCACATTAAATCTCTAAGTTCAAGAGACTCATGACAGTTTTGTCTTTTTTTTTTTTTCTTTCTTTTTTGGTTAAATTTTTATGAGCACTTCTCTTGATGCCTATGTAATGTTCTGTTCTAGTTGCTTCAATTAAGATCATTATTATGTTTAAGGTCTAACTACTCTAAACTTGCTTCTTTTGCTATAATTTAAAAGATACAGCAATAATTATCAAGATTACTAGAATTCAATTTTTTAAGAACACAAAATTTCTGTTGAGGCTTTGTGTGTCATAAATTGTCTCCATCTTTCACTATATTCTTCCCATCAAACTACATCTTCGCAAGAGGATGTAAAAAAAAGAACTAAGGAATGTAATATACTGACCCTTTCTATCAAATAAACTTGAACTGCAAAATGATGAAAAGCTGCAAGAGTGTTCTGATGGAGGACAACTAATCCATATTGTTGTCATGGCAACCAAAATGAATGCAAACGCATTTTTACACTAGAAATTGAAAACATTACTGTCAGGTAATAAAACTAATTAGTTTTAATTAACAATATCTATTTAAAAGTTTTGCACTTCCAAGCACAACTACTAACTATTAGGCAAATACAAATTTAGAATCAGGAGAAATAATAAATATTATTTATTGTATTTATGAAAAGAATTGAACTTTTAAACAATTAATTTTTCATTAGGAAAAGGAAAAAATTAGTCTGAGCTACCATAATTGCCAGTTTAGAAAAAAACACATGTTAAAAGCAGAAGTCCAGAACATGAAGTAGTACTGTAGAAAGCTGATATTAAAATAATAATTTTTGTGTTTGGTTGTGTGTGGAATATAGCAAAATTTATTAGAACTAGTAGAAAAATCATAGCTTGTTGAGCACATGAAATTAGGTGAAAAATCTGTAGAGATGGCTAGCACATTAGGTGATTTCTAAAGTAATACTTGCAGTTCTAAATAATAACCATTTCCAGCTGAGCTATATAGTAGAGAAATCCTAGGTGAAGATGCATTTCAGTGGGAATTTTACAGGAAAACATTTTTTGTAGGATTTTATGAGAAGAAACTGAGAATATATCTCCTTCAGAAAAAGTGGTTTACAGTCAGACATCTTTTCTTCCATTTACGTTATGAAAATTGATAATGACAAAATTAGTCTGAAATAAAAAAAACTTAATCAATTTTATGTTCTCTACTAAACAATGTACATGACATCTTTCTGCAGCTAATTTATGAACATAGCATATTACAACTTAGTTTGAAGTTGGGTACTGCAAAGCAGTCACACCTGAAGCCATTCCGAGATACTGTTTGATAAAATGATAATGTAAACTGCTGAAGTGGAGATTTTGCAGAGAATTCCAGCCCTGTGGGGATTAATTACTCAAAACAAGGGTCAAAAATTCTCTTTTGATTATTTGGTGATACTTGTAAATCTTGTATTTGCAAGCAGGCCAAATTCCATATTGCTAGAGCTTGCACTTTGCAAGCACATGGGCACAATATATGAACATATAAATATGTTTGAACAAACCCATAATTTTTTTGAGGGTGGAATAAAGTGTATTGTAAAGGCTCAGTGGTCCTAAGTCACATACTGTCTTCTTTTGCCTTCTGTAAAAAGAGGCATGAAAAATCAAAAATTGAATTCCATTTTTGCTGCAGGAATGATGTTATGGGCTTAGAGGCTCTAGGGTTTCATTCTCCAAGAGATTTTCAGTTACTCTGAACCCAAAAAGCAATACATGCTTACCTGTTGAAATCTAGACAACAGTGCAATTAGTCTGCCTTGACTGTTTTCCCATCTCAACCCATCAGACTTTTTTCGTTCATGAGATAATTGATTTTCACTAATAATGACAAAATTCAGATTATACTGATGTAAGGTTAAGGGGATTTGGTTCAGTGACTTCAAATCATGGCATCACTGACATATGTAGAAATATCTCCCCTGTTTCCATGTAGGCACAGTTAAGGGACTAAGGTACCAGATAGAGTAAGTTCCAGTACCTGCTCTCAGGTGGCTCAGTGTTGTAATTGAGGCAATAAGCAATTAACTCTAATTATTCTCATGAAGATAAGCAAGTATGACCTTGATCTGACATGGCTAGGGAATTAGTGGGGTGTATCTGAACGTACAATCATTGGGAAGTGGCTTTTCATAGTAAATCTACTCTTTAACATGGGAATTTTATTAGAAGTACATGTTGGTTGGTAATGAGACCCATGAGCTTGTGAGAAATAACAGTCATTTCAGGTATCTTCTGAATGATCAACTAGGGTTTTAATCAGATTTAGATTTGCAAAAGCTATTTCTGCATAGATGTTAGCTTTAGGTGTTTTGAAAATGGAATTGGAGAGGGAAGATTAATGTTAGGACTTCATTAAGTGGTACTAGGATTGCCAATTCAACCTGCTATTTCTGGTTAGGAGTGTAAGATTAGGATTTATTCTATCTGAAAGAAGCATAATTTTAAAAATAGCATAAAATCCATTACAATGATGAAGAAAAATGATAATAGTCTAGAATTATGTTTTAATTAATATTGGGCTAACCCTGGGCGACTGGAAATGTCAACTGCAATCGTCATGTCAACCACAATGTGTGCAGTCTAGTGATCAAAAATATGATGATTTGAGGAAAGCAGAAAAAAGAAACTGTAAAGCACCTAATATTAATGCACATGAAACTTAAAAGGAATGGAAACAGTAGTTATGCTGGACTGAGACAGCCACAGATGTTGGCACTAAACATTAGCTTCTGGCAGTGCCAGACCAGTTTAATACAGGATTTACTAGAAAATATTATTGTGAAAGCAATGCATATTTTTCAATGTGTAATTTTAACTGTCTCATCTTGGCTCCTCTTTGTCTGTTTTTCTATGCATACAATGAAAATACATATTAAATTTTTTCCCTTCTCTCCCTTTTGTAGAGAAGATTGGTGTTTGAAATTCAACTGCAGCAATTCATTTTCTGCAAGTAATATTATCATGTGTCCCATTGTTAGGAAGAAAAAATGCTGTTTCAAGTCCTCTGCAGGTTTAAGAGACATTTTATTTATGCTGTAACATTACTGTTTTCACCAACTTCAGAGGACAATATAAGAAAAGCAGCTGCAGAAAGTCGAAATGTTATCTTATAAATAAAGCATTTATCTACTTTATCTTTTGAATACTATTTATTTTCTGAAAATGGAATGTGCACCAAATGAATAATGTTTCATAGGACTGATAGTTGATAGACTGTTTTCCTTAAATTTTAAGCTCTTCTCAAATACTAGGTTCTATTATTCTCTCTAGGATTGACAAAGTTCTCTCATGTATTAAATAGCTTTGAAGATGTTTTTGTTTTGGTCAGAAATGTTATTCTGACTTCCAGAGTGCATCAGCTGATAAATAGGAATTAACTAAAACCATAACCCAAAGCCAGTGGTAAGATAATGTAAATGACTGTTTTCAGGCACTGCTTGGAGTGTTGACTGAAATGTAATTATAAATCTCCTGGAATAATATTGGAGAGACTACTAAGTAAAAGTTTCCTAAGTGGGTGCAGAAAAGCAATATAGTGTTGTGTAATTAGTTCTGAACATTTTCTTTTTCATCCTGCTGTAGACTATTCTTGTGTAGCCCTTCAATCAGCAAGACAACAAATAGTAAGAATATCTCAGCCCAAATAAAGACTGAAAGTTTTCCACTAAAATAGAGACAGACAGACATGTCAAATCTTTTGGACTTTATGAGTCACCCAAAGAATTGTCTTCAGAATGAACAGTAGAATAGACTACATAGATAACAAATTACTTATTTAGTTGATTTGTTGCCTATGTAACCTATTCTATTGTAATGGTATCAGGATCTGAAAATCTTCCTGTGAAATACTGAGCCAGCTGGCTAATGCCATTGCCATTCACTTCTTCCTTTTTTTTTTTTTTTTTTTTTTTTTTTAATTTTACTTTTTGAACCCATTATACGTAGTGGGTTTTTTTAGTTTTTAGAGTGTTTTCATTGCTAGTAGTAGTCTAACAAGTATGCCAGAGCAGGGCAGGTCAGAGACAAGCTCCCTGCCCCTGGAATAAAAAATAGTGATTTTGGTACTGGTGGTTACTTTCTAGTCTTTCTTCTACTGTCTTCTACTGTGTTTTCCAGAGTATTGTGCCTGGCATGTTTAGTAAATGTTCTGATGTATTTTGATGTGTGAATGGGACATTTTACTGACTCCTAAATCTTTTAGTCCTGTGTTCATCTATAGTGTTCAGTTATGTGATGAAAAAACCTCTTGCATTCCTTTTGCATTTGTGCTTAGTAAATATTTTGTGCGCATATTTAATTTACTGGAGTTAATCACAATGGTTTATCCCAACTTTAGTTGCTGTTATGTTGAATATTGTTAGTGGTTGGCTAAGTAGCTTTTTAGTATTAAGTGTCAATTCATTATTCCGAATATTGTTTTCAAAACTTGAAATTATTCATTCAACTACAACAAGAGTGAAAGGAGTGCAAAATAATTACCAGAATTCTGCCCCATCTCTTGTCCTACAGCGGTCAGATAAACATCCCTTGTCTCCCATATGGACACTGCCAAACATGCATTGCTACTGCACTTCATGTGCATTGCTGAAGTGTAAATACACTTTTCCACTCCAAAGCCTAGGGATATGGACGTGTGCTTTCACTGTTCCTCCTAAAAGTCATCTTTGGACAAACACATACTGATGCTTGCTGGATCAAAAAATTGTGTATGCGGAACAAGTAGGAGGATATGGGTGGAACTGAGTCCATCACATGCATATCAAGAAATTATGCAGAACAAAGTACTCTGTACTCTAGGAAAATTACTTATTTTTCTCTGCCACAAGAAAATAAAAATATTTTAAAAATCTTGGCTTTTCAAACTGGCCTCTGGAATGAACTTGCAATCCAATGACTGAATAAACTCAACTGTCATGCAAGTTAGGTGACTGAAATGAAAATTGTCTTGTGAAATTTCTGAGAACCTAGACTTCTCAGTATTGTAGGCTTCAAGCTCCAATCTGATTGCCTATTTTTGTTATATGATTTTAATGGTGGTTTTGTCTGTGCTTAAGGCTC
Organism: Certhia americana; assembly: GCA_018697195.1. Lineage (NCBI taxonomy): Eukaryota > Metazoa > Chordata > Aves > Passeriformes > Certhiidae > Certhia > Certhia americana. The sequence goes on along the minus strand of CM031860.1, from coordinate 47,320,364 downwards.
CGCACCCTTATATATGCACAATGTGAAGCAGCTTTTAGACCAGCTGCAAGTATATTCTCATTTGTTACCAATGCTCTCTACTTTCAAGTAATTTTAAAATAGTTTTAAATTCTTTTCCTAATTTTCATTCAAATTGCTTTTCCATGCTGCATTAAGTGACCAGTTTTTATATCACAAAACATATTAGTTTGAATTGTAGATATTGTATGAACATATTTAAATGACAACTTCTTAATGTTATGGTGATATTTTACAGCAAGTAAAGTGTGTTTAAATTCATTAGATTTAGAGAAAGTGCAAATCAGGTAACAATAGATAATCGCTTTATTCCTGTAATAGTTATTGCTTCAGGCAGATGGGATTATTTAATAAGTCTCTGATGAAATGCAGTGACAGAGGATCTTAGTGGTGTACCTGCCAGAATGTCTAAGAAAACTGAAGGTGTAAGTGAAGAAACTTGAAAGAAATACTGTTCCAGCATACTCAAAAGGTAGATTTTCTGTGATTTTTAAACATTATATTATTTCCTTAATTAAAGACAAAAAATAAATAAAAGTCTAGTCTGAATTCTAGAAAGTTAATATTCATGATTATTTACAGCTCATTTTGACTCAGCTCAGGACAGTTGTCAAGCACTGGCTTTTCAAATCACCTGAGTGTGGCAGTCAGCTCCCTAAACACAGGTAACTAGTACAACTTCAGAGGTTTCAGATCCATTAGTCCTTTACCTTACTAAAGTATGGTTATTCTGTAGGTCTTGTGTCATACCTACTGACATCATTTCAGATACCCTGGAGCATTTCATGTAGTCTACATTTATACAATTGAATTCTACACTCAGAGTCCCCCAGCTACACTCTTGCTGAAAGCAGGCCACAGCATATCATTTAAGTCCTTTCAAAATTTTTTTTGCTTTGTGTTGCACTGGGGACAAAGATTTATGGTCAAGGCATGGCCCAGAGACAATGAGTAAGTTGTTTGAAATCAGAAGAAAAAAATAAAACCTTTTTGCCAACTGGAGAAACAGTGGGAATTGGATGAGTTCTAATATTGGCTAAAGCCATTGTATTCCATGAAAGTATCACTAAGAAACTATCACATGGGTGGTGGACTATGTTTACCCTCAGGCAAAATTCATAACGATAACAATTCTTGCCCTGATGAAACTTGCAGAAAATAAGCAACAGTTGGTGTAAAAAGAAAGAAAACAAAATGTGTGAGAAAACTGATATGCCTAATTTTGTACTGCTCTTGTAGCTATTATATTAGTTTCTTAAGTAGCTGAATGTATTTTTAGAGTATACTAAGAACAGAACCAAGGAAGATATGGTAACTGACTTCCCTCTAATTGTGTACTCCTCAGAAAATCAGAACATGGATATTTAATACCTTTAGAATACTGTCAGTCAGATTCATACAATATTTTCACTGAATTTAATAGATAAGCTATTTGCAGCTGGGAAATCAGTGTGGGTTTGGAGGTTTTAGGGATTTTTAAATAGTTTCTGACTGAAAAAAATAGGAAAGATAGTTTGGTCAAAATTACATGGAAATTATTACAGTTTTAATTGAATAAAAATGAAATCAGGTAACAGCAGTATAAACCTAGCCTGGAAAAAAATCAAATATTGTGTCTAATCTTAGCTAAAATTTCCTAGCTCCCTCTCTGTTGCGGTGTGATAATAAGGCCCTGACACAGCAGCCTGCATGTTCAAGTAGGACAAAAGATTACCAATGTTCCTAGAAACAAAAAACCTCACAGCTGTGTTAACTTTGCACATTTCTCTATGTACGTACATGAGACAACCTATATTGCAGAAAATATGTAGATCAACTGTGCTATAAAGGTGGGTTTGGTTGCTTTTCACTTTTGTTTATAACTTTGTTGTGGATTGTTATGAACTAAAGACTTCCAGAACTTTAATGTAATATAAGGAGGCCAAGATACCATCACATCCTCTGCTGATTTCTGACTCTAAAGTACTCTGTTATGAGCTGAGATAGCATCATTTTAGCACATCTGGAATAGGAAACTGAAGGTGATAGAAAACAACCACTAGTTGTTTTAAATATAGGAAAAGCCAAAGAAATTGGCCTTGAGTTTTAAAACTAGCAATATCATCCATGACTTAGTATAATTATCTGATTTTAAAGAAATATACTGTTCAGACAATAACCTTCATGAGTGGGGGGAGGGGAAAGGGCTCTGTGCATGGTCATAGACAACAGGCATGGGCCAGAATGCTATCCAGGACTCAAACATATTGATCAGTAAGAGCTGTTTCCATGGTCTGTGCTGGCTATCTAAACTGCGCTGGGGAGACATGATCCTTGTCAGGTTGTGAGTGACATAACATAGAAATCTTATACTAGAAGCTTTATAATAGGCATTGCTATTCACCTGCTGAACCCATGCTGCTTTGTTAATAAATTTTAGGTTATGTCACTGAGCAATGTGGCACTTTTTTTCTGCAAACCCACTCTAAATCCCCCTGTGTCATATCTACACTGCTGTCTCAGCTGTCTCCTCTTCATTTTTGTCTAATTTACATGTCACAGTACCTCAGCTGTGTTCTATGTTAGGACTTTACAAGTATATCACATAAGTCAAAAACCCAAAATACTTACAAATAACTATAATCTTGACTGCAACTCAGATTTTCTTAGTGACAGATTTCAGTACTTTGTGGAATAGCAGCTATTGTATCACTGTGAGTGGGTGACTGAAAGCAGTGTGAACCATTTCATTACTTCATCATCAGCAGAGGATGCAAATAATCTTTTAGAAGGCATTGAAAAAAAAAACCCTGGAAATGCTAGAAACAGATTAACAGATATCAATTAATAGCTAAAATATACTTATTAATATGTAGCTTATTAAAAAAAAAGCAAAAGATAATGTGGGGAAAATTTATATTGTTTATATAAGTTGTATATATAATATATTGTTTTATATTGTTTATATTGTTTATATAAGCCAAAGTTTTAGGATTTGTTAAGAGTGAAAAAACCCTTTTTGAGATCACAGTAGATTTTTTCAGGCCTAAGCAAAATTGCCAGCAGAGATTTTAGGATAACTATAGAAGTTTTTTTTTCAGAAATTCTTGATCCTGAAACTCTGCTGTTTTTCCACCAGTGCCGCCTGAATTTGGAAAACCTAGCCTAATCTGTGCTTTCAGTTTTGTCACTGTTTTCTACCACAGTAGGTTATTTGGTACTTCAATGAGGAAAACATTTATTGGCTTGATTTTACACATATGCTTCCACACACTAAGTATATTCTTCTGCTTTTACTTAAGATTTTCTGCTCCAAAATAAACTAGCAAATATGCAAAGCTGAATGTTTTTGGGTTTTGTTTGCATTTTCTGTCTCATTCTATCCAAGGATGCAGCAAGCAATGTAGTGTTGCCAGCAAGATTTATAATACAGAATTTCAAAAATTTGTCCATGAATGGAAAAGATGTTCATGTTTTTTAGAAACTGACTTAGTGTATTAAAATATAGAGTCTATTTATTTAACTCTCATAACCATTAGTAAAGACCAAATTATTTGCCTAGTGAATTAATGTGATAACAATAGTCATGCAAGCAGTGTCTGATGTGTTCTGATTAAGCTTGCATTTAGTTCAAGTGGCAATGTTCAGACCGAAGAACAATGCAGATGAATCATTCTGGGTCCTTGGCACTGGAGTATGTTAATAATTGTAACGTAATGAGATAACGAAGAGACTCTGGCTTTAAATTAAAAAAAAAAATAAAAGGGGTAGACTTGGGGATACGAACAGTTGAAAACAGAGAATACCAATTAGCTTTTCCATTTTCCTCTGCTCTTTTGCCCTCTCTTCCCCAATCCCTTTCTATTATAGCCTATTTAAGAATTACAGTTCATGTATTTTTGCAATAATAGGAGTATTTGAATCCGAAACAAATTGTATCACATGTAGGACATTCATTTTTGAGCATGCTATACACAAAGGTGGAATTGAAGAGACGTTCATTTCAGATTTTCATTTTAGATATCAAAAGCTGCAACTACATGATGATATTTGAGGTATTCCAAAAGTGATATTTCATACATAGGACATCTGATATTTATTGAAAATGCAACAAAAAAACCCCCATTCTAACCATCATAATTTAAATATCATCTTATTCATTCTCTCTTCAGGATACTTTAAAACAGGCCTAGAAGGGTCTATTAAATTGCATTTAAGCCCAGTACACTTTGCAGGTGTCCAGTATAACGAACACTTTAAATGACTATGCTCTAAGGTTAATTTGTTCTGTAAAATTGCCCAGACCCCTCTAGAGTATTCATTAGTAGAATAAAACAGAGACCTAATCCAGATAGATGCTAAAGGATTATCATTATTGCTGTAAGGATGATTTTGATAAAATTCTAATTGGAATTGCCGCATGGGGACTGAGCAAACGAAGCAGATTATGATAAATTGGGGGTTTCAGACCTCTAACTAAATTCTCAGACTGGGGTAAAATAAAGTGATCAAACTCACCTGAAAACAGATAGCTACCTCAATTTACTCCAGAATTTCTTAAGAGTGGCATGAAAATTATACTCAACTGCATATAATTACACCAAATGTCAGCACAATACAATTAGAACTAAAAGACCATTGCAGAATTCATTTTGCTTTTAAGAGCATTTCACTACAAACAGTCTTTTGTTTCATTAGTGCAGGACTGACAGATTTAAACCTGTAGTTATACAGATTTATCCACAATAATATCAAACAAGATCATTATATTTTCTTTTCTCTCTTCATTTTATAAAAAGGAGAAATTTTCTGCTGAGCCTCTTAAATACAAATGAGAATTAATATTATCTAAATTTTAAAAAGTAGTTATCTTAAGATAGTTATCTTACTTTGCATTCAAATCTATAACTGATAAAATTCATGTGTCATGAATCCACAGTTTATATCCATTAAAACAGATTGTGAATTAGCCATTGTACATGTCCATCAAATACAAGTTTTCATTTCATGGTTGTTATATGTTTTATGGTTAGCAAAACAAAAGAAAAATTTTTTCACTCCGTGTGAGCTACAGTGGCAGCCTTCAGGGATAGGGAACCCACAACCTCTCTGGGTAGTCTGTTCCAGTGCTTCACCACCCTCCCAGAAAACATCTAAATCTAAACCTACTCTCTTTCAGTTTATAACCATTACTCCATACTACTACTTGCCATAATCAAAATCCTCCACAGCTGTCTTGTAGGCCCCCTTTAGTTACTGGAGAGCTGCTACAAGGTCTCCCCAGAGCGTTCATCACCACCCAATGGATGTTCTCGATGAGAAACCAAATAAATCAGCTTTGAGAGCAATCTGAAGAGATGCTCATTCTCAGTTTCTCTGAGCACAGCCTGCTCCGCTCTGGACACTATTCCAGCTACATATGCAGAGTCAGTCACCAAATTAGATTACAATAATTTAATGTTAAATCTACACATCCAATATGAAACCTCTGAGTTATCAGTTTTAATAATTAATATTTATTAATTTGTGTGCATAAAGGGAAATATACAATCACATATGCGATGGTGGACAGACAGAGGAATAGGAGAAAAATACCTCATTGAGTGCCTATGAACAGATACATAAATTTTGGAATTTAGCATAAATTGTAACAAGGGCACTGCAAGCCTTGTCATGCACTTTAGTGCAGTTGGAAAGGAATGAGTGAAGAGATGTGAAGAACAAAAACTATTAACAGTGTGTCAAGGTTTTCAGGGTGCCAAGGAACTGAATTTTCAGGTATATGAGTGGAAGCAGGAAAATAAGTACCTTGACAAGAGAATTTTTCTCAGGGTGCTCTTTCTGGGAAATTATTCTGCAGTAGTATGCCAAATTTACCCAATTATTCCTGGTAATTTCTGCACTAATTTTTTCTACTTCCTCTCCAGATGCCTAAAATTTACTAAGTGTTACCAAAATTATAGAAAAAAAAAGTTATACTCACCTGACATAATGGTGTCCATAGCACAAGGAACTACTTAAAATCAACCATAGGTCACTCAAGTCCTACCAAAGTACTATGATGAAACAAAAAATTAGTTAACATTTAATATGGCCCAAAATGTCTAATATGAAACCTATTTGCAAAGTCCCTTGTTCTTTTTATTATATTTATTCATATGAGGATTATCAGTGGGCAACATTGGTATTCTTAAAACTGTTCACAAAAAAAAAAAATTTACTGATATATTCAGATGCTGATTACTCTGTTTCTACTTGAGATTAAACAAAACAAAAAACCCCTACCAAATCCCAGGCCACTAACCACTGAAAATGTTTGACTAGCAGTCACTTATTATAATTTGAAGGCTATTGTAGTAATATCAAACATGACTGGGAAGTTAAGCCACATCCTGTCAATACTAAACTTAAAGCTAATTTGCAAAACACAGTTAATAATTGATTTTGTTCTTTCCCCCATCCTCTTTCTTACAGATGTTAAAAATTTTGTTTCAGATGAATATATTCAGACAATTTTTAAACATTGTTTTATAGTGTAAATGGGAAATCAGAGGTTGAGGTCTCAGTTTATCTCTGCAATGATCTGCATCTCAGTTTATTATTCTCAATCTAATTCTCAGTTTAGGAACATTTGTTATGTGTTGCAAATACATAGTGCAATTTGCAGTCTGTTACACCATTGGGTAATTTACCATAAAGAAACAAGAGTGTACAATTAATGATTTAGTGTGTATTTCAACGTGAAAAAAAATGCAGAAAATATTCATGACATTTCTCATTGAAACAAAAGAAAATTGCTGTTCCCTGATATTTCTTGTCTTGTGCTTTCTGCTGTATGCGCTATTTTTTAAGCATATGCAAAATCAAATTAAGGAAAAGGGAGAAAGTTTGAAGAGCTTTTTCAGCTCCCTCTGAAAGAAGAAAATTATCTATTTACAATAACTATATGTTTGATGAAGACAACATAATCTGGAACTAGTGAAAATCATGAACTTAATAAAAGTCTTCAAAAGTTTACCCTCTCAGTCAAATTTCTGATAAATTTCAACATTTTCACTGTCAGTAACGACTGATTTCCTCTTCCCTTTCAAACAGGATTTCCAGTCATATTCTCACCAAGGCTAGTGATGCACTCAGCTCACCAAGTTTAGGAAAAACTCTTCATTTTTGAAAGCAGAATAGAATTTTTTAGCTCTCATTTACAATACAGTAAGAGGCACTTTCAAAACAATTATATTTATGTCAATCTGATGTTCTTAACACAGTTCCAGTATTAAATTGGAAGCACCATTTATCTTTTGAAGTACCTATTTTTTTAATGCTTTAGGTTTACTTGCAAAACAAGATAGTCTTATTTTATTGTAGCATGGCCTAAACAACATACACAAACTTATGCCTTTTCTGCACCTCCTCATGTCACTGAACCAATGTGTGTTATTCTTTAAAACAACTATTTTCCAAGAATCTAATCTTTCTCATGCAAGAAATACCAGAAGGAGAAAATGTTGAGCAATTTGGGGGACATGGTTAGTTGAGACAAAAGCAAGTAGAAGTTATCTTTTTTTATAACTGTCCAAAAGTAAAATGTGTTGAATGGGAAAAGTTGATATATCCTTTTCCAAATTGATAGACAATATCAAAAGAAATTATGAGTTGACCAATTTGAGTATTTGGGTACTTTAGAAGTAGGTTCCTGTTGTTTTAAGCTCAGCTGGCAGCTAAAAAGCATGCAGCTTCTTGATCACTTACCTAGCATCCCGGTGGGACTGGGAGGAGGATAAAAAGTGTACCTTGTGGGTTGAGATAAGTGGGGTTTAATAATTGGAACAAATTAAAAGGTAAGAAGGAGAGACAGAAAGACAAAACACAAGAAAAACAAGTGATGCACTATACAGTTGCTGACCAGTGCTGAACCCATCCCCAAACCAATACTGACCCACCTTACCAGCAACTCCCCAGTTTGTATATTGAATGGTGGGTGTGAACTCTTTCACACAAGTGAAGTACCTCAGTGGATGACTCTCTCAGATTCATTCAGTTACAATATTACTGACTCCTTCTGCCCTTACACAAGTTTGGTTCAACTCACTAAGCTTGCATTGAATATAATGTTTTTTATAGGTTAGCTGCAAATCACAACTCAAAGCACAATCATTTTACAGGTTGAAATTTCTTGGAGATGAAATAGTTAACAATGAGATGTAAAATATCAGAATAAATAAGAAATTAAACTAAAAAAGAGAAGGTTTTTTTGCAGCATCTGTTTTCTCGAAATCTCAGGTAATAAATGCCTTGAGTGGGAAATTTCATTACAATTTTTACTACTCATCTAGAATAATTCGTGGGATATAAGAACTTATCATTCACCTCTTGTTCTTACATGACGTCTAATTCAAACTTGGTTTACTTTTCTTCTTTTGTGTTATTCTTCTCAATATTATACCTGATATTTAAGAATGAAAGCTATACAAATAAACAATTATAAAGTATATAAAAATAGACATTAACACAATGTGATTGCAAAGATAGATAAATTATACACAGCATTTTTTGTAAAACTAGCCTTATGTACTCTATTATTTTATATTGTTATATGAATAGTAATTAAATCCATATTCCACTGGAACAAATGAGATACCAGTTAGAGATATGAAGGTGTGACTATATAAAACAGTATTTAGTTTGATTTAGAAAATCACTGTCCCAAATTTTGACTGTTAGGTCTTAGGTGATTGACTATGTCTTCATCTATTTTTTCTTGTACTGCATTCAGCTACAAGTGAAATACATTATAATAAGTTATTTTGTTTTTTAATTTATCTATGTCTGAAAAGTCTTACAAAAAAAAAAAAAAACATGATGAAGATTTATATCTAGTTCATAAAATAGGTAATAGATGATTAGTAAAAGCTCCATTTTATTGTTCAGCTCCATTCTTATCATGGAATTTGAACATCAGAATAACAAATGGTAGTTTGAATGATAACACAATACTGATGCTAATTTTATAGAATCAGTAACCTTTTATATTTACTCAAATATTTTGTAGCTTTCCACATGCATGTAAGCAAATGAGAAAAATTAATTCCATTTTATAACTAAAAAATATATATATTTGAACCAGGAACACACTAAAATATCCTCCAACTACTAATTAGGGCTAAAAATTACAGCTGGTTCATTTCTCAGAGTTTGAAATTTTTAAGAGAAATATGATCTAGAGAGATTTTATTATTAAGGAAACCTAAATGAAAATAATTAAACTCTTCCAATATTTCTTAATAAGAGGTTTAATGAGACTTAATCCCTACTTTCATATCAGCATCAATTGCATATACTGATTAATGGGAAAATATTAGAGAAGTAATGAGATCTTCTGCTAGTGAAAAAGGTTATTCTAATTCATGCATTGGTACAGTTAGAGACCAAACAAAATATAAGCTTTATAATCAGTCAGTTATTTCAGTAAAAATTATTTTATACATTGTTTGCAAAAATAGCATTGAAGAAAATTAATGTATTAAAGAAAAGAGTTCTGTGAAAAAACTGCACAGATGCAAATACAGAAATGGGCTAGAAAGTTATCCATTAACTGCATGAAACTATGGAAATAAGAACTACAAGTAAAGCTGATAGTAGAATGATATATGTTTGGTTAAAAAACTGTTTATTTTTCAACATTTCCCGATGAAGTGAGTTGGGCATTTCAAAGAGGGTACTTTGGAGTCTCTGTATAACATTTGTGGGTGACACTAAGATAGCTGTATCACTTCATACACCAAGGCAAGAAGCAGGGAAGAAGGATCAAAATGGAAAAAACCTTGAAAAACTAAAAGTTTAGTTTAAAATTAAAACAAAAAATAATAACAGTACTGCAAAGAGCAATATTTCAATGCAAATAAAATGAAGAGCATGGGCTGGAGAAAAACAGGCCTGAAAATGAGCCACCTATTGGAACAGCAGCTCATACTGTTCATGCTGCGGGCACATCCTCCCTCTGTGGTAAAGTGGACTGGAAAACAATAGGTGATACAATGGCAACGCAAATCTACAGATTGCATTTGTATACTACAGCCAAAGCATTCTCTTCTTATGGTGTTGGCCAAAAGTAAATATGCTAAAAAAGAAGCTATAAACTACCATGACATAAGGATACACTAACAGAGGACTTTATAAATAATGAAGGAAGCAGCTAAGAAAATTCAAAAAGAAACCAAACAGAATCAGAAAAATGTTTAGTAGAGGAGCATTAAGGACATGTTTTGATGTTGTCAGAGTCTCTCTGCCATGGGTCATCATGGCCTCTGCTCAGGTTTAGCCATCAGGCAGCCAGCACCCCCAGGTCCTTTTCCACTGATCAGCTTTCCAATCACTCTGCCGGTAGAGATGCCTGGGGGTTTTGTGACCAAAGTGCAGGACTGGAACTTTGCTGTATTGAAGTTCACACACTTGGCCTCAGCCCACTGATCCAGAACCCTCTGCAGAACCTTCTGACCTTCCAGCAGATCAACAATTCTACCCAATTTGGTGTCATCTACCATCTGAGAGTATAGTCAATCCCCTCATCCATATAATTGATAAAGATAATTAGACATAGCTGGAACCAATACTGATCCATGGGGAACATCACTAGCAACTGGACACCAACTGGATTTAACTCCTTTCACCACCATTTGCTGGACCTGGTCATCCAGATAGTTTGTCAGCCAATACACCCATCCAAGCCAAGAGCAGCCAGTTTCTCCAGGAGAAGTTCATGGGAAACAGCAGCAAAAGCATTACCAAAGTCCAGGCAGACAATATCCACACCCACCCCTTGTCTGCTGAGTGGGTCACTTTGTCATAGAAGCAGACCAGAACCTGCCTTTCATAAATCCATGCTGCTGGGTCGGGTGTCCTGGTTTATCTACATGTGTTATGTGACGGCATTCAAGGGGTTCTGCTCTGTGATCTTCCCCAGCACTGAGGATGATGCTGATAGGTCTATAGTTCCCTTCATTCTCCTTCTGGCCATTAAAAGTGACTCTGAGCATGTGCACCAGCTCCTTAGTACCCTTGCTGTATCCCATCCCACCCTAAGGACTTGTGTAGATCTAAGTGGTGTAGCAGATCACCTACCACATCCTCCTAGATAACAGGAACTCTATCCTGCTCCCTGTCCCTGTCTTCCAGCTCATAGTGCTGGGTAGCTTGATGACAACTAGTCTTAGTATTGACTGAGGCAAAGAAAGCACTGAGTACCTCAGACTTTTCCTCACCTGTCATGTTTCCATAAAGAATGGAAGATTGTCCTGAGCCCCCATTTTGTTGTGAATCTAATTAGAGTAGCATTTTTATTGTCTTTTATAGCAGTAGCCAGATTAAAATCTGGTTGGGCTTTTACCCCTGTAAGTTTTTCCCTGCACAACCTCACAACATCCTTGTAAGCCCTCCTGAGTTCTCCTGCATTATCCTGCCTCTTCTTTCATAGGTCATAAACTCTCCTTCTTTTTAACCTGAGTTCCAGTTAAATCTCTGTTTAGCCAGGGTGGCCTGCTTCCCCGTCAGCTTGTCTTTCGGCACATAGGAACAGATGGATCCATAAATTTGATTTAAACCATATTAAATGAGCAGGTTTTCCTGTGAAACTACACATATTCTTCACAATATGAAATATCTTGGAGAAAAGCAATCTTATATAAGATAGCGGGAAGATATTTTATTGTATAAAGTGTAAGTGATACTTTTTATAGAATGCTATTTAATTTAAGATATTACAAATGCAGTAACAAAAACAATAGCCTACAATAGTGTAGGCAGTATGGAAAGAACCTTGGACTTATAAGTTTGAAAGGAAAAATTTCATTTGTTGAGTCTAGATAAGACAAAAATGAGATAAGGTATAGCTGCAAAATGAAAAGGGAAAACATGGTAGAGAGAAATGACCTTCTCAATGGCCACAAAAACAACATAAGAAAAAAATTTAAAAAAAGATGAAACTAAAGTGCATATACTAAAATTGTATATTGGGAATACCCTTTAAATATCTAGTTTATGAACTAGTTTATGAAGTTATCACTTCAAATTTCTAATAACATGGTTAATTACAGGTAAAATGTATTTTATTGGTTTCAAGAAAATATCAGTGAAAGCACATGTAAATTTCTATACTTCAAAGTCAAATTGAAATTTTACATAATTTGAGTCCAGACTAAGAACTGCTATGGTGAATCATCTTGGAATCCCACTGAAGTAGACCTACAGCTGAAGGACCCCATAGCAGGAAACATATTCAAGAAATGAGTTCAGAGGAAACAAACAAAAGAATTTCCTGTTTTGTTTCCTTAACCTTTGAAAAATATCTGCATTTCTACCCTTCCCTCTATTTCCAATACTGGCAGTAAAACTAGCATAACAGACTTTGGCCTCCTAAGTGTTATTTTATGCCTTTTTCCTTCTCCAGCTATTCACACTTTGTTCTTTAGACAATCCACCAGGAGCTATTAACATGGGATGAATCCCGGTATGGATACAACATATTAATGGCAATCACTTCTCACCTGGCGTCACTTGCTTCCTTTTGCAGGCTGCTATGATTATACCCTACTCTGATTTGCATTGGATTAGTGGAATTTCCCTGTCTTTTAATGGAAGGGAACATATGGCACATAGCTTTAAAAGTGTGCTACCAAACATAATGAATGTTGGATTGACATTGTTACACCCATAAGCTTTGTTGATAAAAACAGATATTTATACACTATGACATTCTTTCTGCAAATTGCTACCCCTACTCAATGTATGATTCATGAGAAAAAGGATCAGATAAAACAAACTTGGCAAATGGGTAGAAACACAAATAAACAAGCAGAGAGTAGAAAAAAATTCTGTGTTGCAGAATCCAGGGCCATATTGTCATTCGTAGAAATGTACAATAAACATTTACTGATAATTCAGAGCCTCGCCTGCCTGTAGCTTTGTTTTACTTGATTTCTCTGTGAAAGTAATTTATCTAATTTACAAGGCCCACAGCTAATTTATTTTACTTTTATCTCTCTTTTTATGGTCCAGACACAGTTTTGTAAAGAGAAAGTGGTTATTCTATATAAAATTGAAAGTTTATGACTGTAAAATATTGATGCATCCCAGAGAAATATATGCCCTGTATGATACTAGAGGCCTTGAGAAGCAGAGGATAGTATGAAGAATAGCAGAGCACAGACCTGAAATGACAAGGGACGAGCCCCAGGAAAATAATGTGGTTTGGTTACCCAGTGGCAAAATTCCGTCTTCCTGTCATTCCCTCTTCTCCATTACTACTCAAATGTCCAAGCCTATCAAAGTTAAGACACTTTCTTCACTGTGACTCTTTCTTAGAGATGGGACATACCTGTTACTCTCTACAGTATATAAATGATGTTTCTTAAACTACTGAAGTGAGTAAGAAATCTCTAAGTTCCCACCATGCAAGTATAACTGTCTTAGAACTTGATAGATTCCAATTTGTGCTTGACCTTAAAATATATTAAAAATCATAAAGATCACTATTTTGCAGTGAATGGAAAATATTCTGAGGCATGGACATAGTGAAATCAATGTCTGTACATTGCATGGAATGGAGAAGCAAGTTAGAAATTTCAGACAGAAATAATTTGATTCCCTTATTGTTTCTTATTAAACTGACAAATTTAAAAAAAAAAAAAAAAACAAATTTAGGTATAAAAATGAATACATGAGGTACACATGAATAATATAAATATATACATAGTTTTGTCAGCTTTGTTTATATGTATGTATGTATATGTAAACATACATATGTATGCATAGATATGGTGCCTGAGATTTCACATAGCTTGGTGCTTGCAATAAGAGCTTCACACATAAATAAATTGATCATAAAATTGTTCAAATGGTTTTTTTGTACTGAGAAGTCCTAAGAAATCAGAGCTTATTTTCTACAAAAAATAATTACCGAATTATTTTAACTGTATTTAGCTGATCTATGTATTAGAGGTGCAGAAGAAAGTGTTACTCCTACATAAGAGTTTATTCCATGGAAGAAACTATATAATTGACTGTGTAGCTATGATTTGTGTAATGTATATTAATCATAGAAATATTTAATGGATTTCTGCTATATTGGGGAATAGCAGCCACTTGCATAATGCAAAGTGTATTCTTTTTATGGATTGCTATAAGAATATATGGCAACAGATGTGATATTGCCATTACCCAGAGACTTTTTTCTGCTTCTTGGAAGCTGAAGCACGGTTGTGGCTTAACCTCAACTGGCAACTAAGTACCATGCAGCTGCCTTTCTTGCTTATTCCCCACCCTGGTGAGCCAGGATGGAGAATCAGGAAAAAAAAAAAGTGAAAATCATGGGTTGAGATAAGAACAGTTTAACAATAGAAAAAAGTTTAATAAATGGTCGTAATAATAAAAAGAAAAGAAAGATAAAGTCCAAGATAAACAAGTGGCACACAATACAGCCACTCAGCACCCTCTGCTTATCCTTATCATGTGCTTTTTTGTAGCCATTTCACAAGGCAGCTGGGCAACTTCATATGGCAATCCTGATGTTGTGCCACATACTGTCCATAAATCATGCATGTGGCAGCTTCTGGCACTCCACATTATAATAACACTTCTGTTTGTCTTCAGTTGTTTTCAAACATCTGTACATTTCCAATCCAGCTAACACAATTCTCACCAATCCAGCTAACATAATTCTCACATTACAGGTATCCTTGATCTCTAAAGTCTGCTAAATAAAATGTCTGTAGGTGTCAATCAGTGATTCTTTGGTGCTCTTCCTGCAAGGTAAGGATACTACCTACCTTACTACTTCACCCTGAAGGCTTTCAATATATGTTTATTGTTTTGACAATGATTTCCAATAGCCCATACTATGTAGGTTTTATGTCTAAGCTCAGATTTCATGGAATATTATTTCAAGTCATGTGGAGTAATCTACAGCTTATTCTTAGGCATTACTATATTAAACCCATCATATAATGCAAAGTAGTTCTGATTTGCAGGCAGTTATTGTTTTTTTTGCTACAACATTCTCCAGTAAAACTAACTTAGGGGAACACTAAAAACAGAGTTATAAAACAGTAGACATAGAGGGTATTTAAAAGGTTCATACCTTTTAAAGCCCTGTAATTTTCAAATTGTTGTTAACTAATTTAGAAAATCCATGGGCTATTTCTTGAGAATCTGTAGGAGATCAATAAAAAAATAAGTATCTGAAACTAGACAAGGGGTTCTATACTTCTGCTGTTCAATCACATCTAAGATTTGTGTATCTCCTGCAATTTTTTAAATGACCCTTTATGTGACACTGTGGTTCAGAAGAGATGCCTGAAAAGTTGTTAATTTTTGGTTTAAGAAAAAGACATTTGCTGGTGTAAATGATGGGGAAGTCCAATTCCAGTAAAGATGAGAGAAGGAGTTCCTACTTTTGTCACACTCTTGCCACAGCTTTGAGCCTAGACTGCTATTTTGCTCCAGGTAAGAAGTACAATTAAGGCATTAGAATCAAAGAATCCATAGCCATGGTTTTCTACACCTTCAGCTATTTATTTTTTTATTTGTCTGTCACCAGTCATGTAATGACAGTGGACATAATCCCTTGTATTCCAATATATAATTATAGATTTCCTCTTCTAGTAAGAAGGCTATCAAATTTAAGTCATGTCCAGTAGCTTAGCTAGCAAAAACTGGGCTTGTGCAGCTTGTGACTAACAGTAGGCCAGTGCCTAAAGAAAGGAACAGTGAAGGGAAAAAAAATCACTTTTGCTATCTTTTAGCAATGAAATCTTAGCTGTAAATACTATTCAGAGAAAGAAAAAAACCCTGAAATGATGTTTTAAATTCTATTATCATTAAAAAAAAAGCTATAGGATGAATGGTAAGAGAACCCTAAAAGAAAACTAGCTCATATAGACAAAATTATGTTTAAATGGGCTTTACTTAGACTGTCAACTGATGAACAGTAATTTCAAAACTGTGTTACAAAGTATTTGCTAATGGAAAAATGAAACCATTTAATCTTTGACACCACCTTGAAAGAAGGCACCTTCATTTCAAAGTCAATAGGGAAAATTCCTTCAAGCATAAATTAACTGGAAAAAAATGAAAACAGGAAATAAAATTTTCCATTCAGCTGCTCCTGTGAATACAGATGTGCTCAATTTATCTCTTTGTATGAGCCACCAAATTATGTATATTAGGAAAAAAAACCACAAAAGCACAGGAGACCAGAAACTACCTTGCAGGAGAAAAGAAGAAATTCCTATGGTGGATGAAGAACTGTTTTCAAGCAACCTAAATTAATAGCTCTTGCAAATAATGCAAGTAAAAAATATATTCAAGACCTGACCAAAAATATATTGACATTAGCTACATGACAGTAGAGAGGTTTGAACTTTTTAATGTAATTTTCTACATTATTTTGAGTAAGAATTAGCATGTAAACCATTGAAAGTTGTTTGTTTTGTCACCCTTGTCTTATAGATATAGATATACTTATATACAATTTGGATAATTTTTGTACAGAAAAATTATATGGATGGGGAAGACTCAGTGAAAAGGAGTCTGTGTGTGTTAAAAAGATGGTCACTAATATTTCCTAAGAGCTTTGTTGTATTCACAAATAAATGCATCCACAGGAAACCAGAGAACAACAGGCTTCATATAAAAAGTGTTTTGAATGTGGCCATGAAAAGAAATTGGCATTATTAAAGCTTGACAGATGAAGTCACATGTATTTTCAACTTTCTGGGATGATCTGGATTGGGTTTGCTTTGCATTCTAATAAGAGTTAGCTATCAAAAATACTTGTCAGTTTTACTGAAGTACTCAAAAATTCAAGTCACTTACCTGAACTTTTATTAAAACATCATATTAAAATTAAACCCTGCTTAACAGGTTACTTACATCTCTGGTTGTTTCTTGAGACTCAATAAACTTGATCTAGTGGAGCAAGAAAAAACTGCAGTGGTTTATAATACAGCTGAAAATAAATTAGCTTTATGCATTAGCTTCACCTCCATCTTGAAAGAAAAAATAGCTTTCAAACTGCTTTGACACATCTAAAATCTTTCAAACATTGTGGCTGAAAAATACTGGCACTCCATTGTCACGCAAAAATTCACTGAAGCAAATATTTCACTGCCACTTTCATTAGTGTAATGAATCACAGAATGACTGGTTATGAAAACTGTTTGCAAAATCTTGGAATTTTGGTTACAGTTTAGAAGCTAAGAAAGAAATTCACAGTCAATGTGATGGTGAATATCACTGGAATTTATGTAGGAATCTTGTTTTATTGTGATTTAAAGAAAGCAAAATGTTCTTGCCATCGGTCAGCAGATAAGACCAGAGTAACTTTGATGCCAATATCACTTTACAGTCATTAGTTCACTGTTTCAGCCTTACTCGCAATGGAAGCGAAATATTGATATAGCCTGGAGGAACACTGTTGGAGATAGGTATTGTTTCTTTTGAACCTTCACTCACTTTGAATTCCAAGACTCTCATTAGAACTGGTATATACATATAATGGTAGACATGAAGAATCACAACTTCTTTTTTTGTCCTATCAAACATCTTATCAACAGACCTAAACAGTTTTGACCCATGTGAATTTTTTTTTTTTTTTACATATATAGGAAGAACACCTTGATATTTAGGCATGCTATTCTCTGTATACTCTCTGTGGACAAGAAACATAATTTCTTTAAAATAACTGAAGTCTGTTTGTTCTTTATCAAACCTTTCAAGACCAAATTAAGGCAGGTTTCTTGGGTTTGTGTTAGCTTTGTGTGTAATTTTCAAATATTTCAAAGCTCAATTTCTACATATTTCTGTCACCATATTCTAATGATGTTAGAATTGGAATTCTAGTGGAATTCCAATTTTGTCTACATTTTTTCTTATAGTTCAGTGACCAAAAAAGCAACATTCCAACTGAAAACTTACCAGTGACAAGTAGAGCAGAATAACTACCATCTGCATCTTACATTTTGCACCTCTGTCAAATCCTACTAAAATGACTCTTGCCCTAAGTCACTATACAGGTGATGCAGATTCTAAGAGCAATTTTCCACATACTTCCTCAGTCTTTTTTCAGTACATATGGCATAAAAAATATTTCTGTTTTACTATCTTTGTATGTGATTTTTCTCCTGGACTGTGTTAATAGTTCTGGTTTTATCTTTATTTTGCTTCATTTTATTGATTTCTTGAGCTTCTAAATAACATTTCAAATTCTATACTTTTTGCTTAGTATGAGAGAAAGACAGGTCATTAAATACCTGCTTTTTAACTGGATTCAGCCTTCTTAAAAGTCACATTAAAATTATGAAAGGAAATATTGCAAGCTTACGCTGTAAAACAACAAGAGTGATGTTAAGCACACTGTATTACTAACCTTCTGTAAGGATTCCAATGGAAATCCCTAATGATTTATAAGTACATTCACAGTCCCTTTGGCTTATGCTTGCTGAGTGCACTCAAAGCATAACCTATTTTCATAATCCCTGCTTCACACAGTCTTTGAGGATTTGAAAACTCTTGCAAGATTGTAGAATTCATTGCATTTCTTCCATCTATTGTCAATACACTGGGTTGTAATCACTGTTAAGTCCAAGATTTGGGTTTTTTTTTTTTGGTTTTTTTTTTGGTTTTTTTTTGTAAACTCTGACCTGTAATGTTGAAAGTCTTTTGTTTCAGGGTAGCCTTCATATTGTCAGACTCCTGTTCACTCTCCAGCCTGGCCTGATTCTGCACATACTGAGTCTGGAACTTATTTTCGCCAATGCTCTCCTTCTTCCTAATTATCTTTTCTTGACCTTTGCCCCAAGTTCCCTTAGCGACCTGGTATCTCAGTGAATCAGTTATTTAGATCAGTGTTGTAAGATATACCTATATATAATATTCTAGTTATTCACAAGATGTTCTAAGCATTAACTTTCCTTCTTCTCAAGTGGTTAAATATTCTCTGTTTTATACTTATTTATGTGTTGGGTTACAGTTTAACTTCTATCCCATGCTATTGCTGTTATTGTCTGCATAAGCTGATTGAAAATAAGCAGAAAATTAGTGCTGCAGAAACAATAATTCTCAAAAGTAAGGCTGTATGCTGCACATTTTTCTTTTAATGGTGTTTGTGTCTTCCAGAACATTATATTGAAGGCAAGAATTCTCTGATATATGGAAAAAAGTCTGGTCCTCTGCCCATCTGGTTTTGATATACAAGTAAAGTCATACAGAGGTGTCCAGGAGCATTTCTTTGTAGCAAAGGGAGCACGTATGATGTCTGTTCAGGTTATAGAGTCACTTTATGTGCTCCTTTATATCTTCCTTGCTGGGATGCCATGACTTTTTCTTAAGTGCCAACTTTCAGGGTAAGTGGACATAGTGATTTGGTTCTTGAAATGGAGGAGAAATTTTCTTTTATTGTAGAACAGCAAGAAGTTTTCTGCAGTAAAGTTGGAAAACTTGTTGAAAGGGAGAAGATTGATATTCACAGACCACCATTGCAGCTGTCACCATTATCCCCTGATAGGCTGAATATTCCTTGAGTTAAACCAAGGCTTGAATTAAGCCAAAAAAATCTTGGTTTGTGTAGCTGACTACTTATTTCTTGTCTATATGCTTACTTTTCTCAGATGGAATGAGTAGGAAGTTCCACATTGTTATGAGAAAATTATACCTTCCCTTTCAGTTGAATTTAAATGGCCACACCTGCCACACTGCCTGTATTTTCTTCTGTATACTTCTGTATTTTCTTCATTGTGATTTTGCCTATGTCCTCAAGGATGTTTCCTACTTCTATATTAAAACTATTTTGTTACACACATTTAATAGTTTTAAGTCCTTCACATAAATGAAGATTCCCTTGAAGGGTATATTACAGTTAATAACTTGCTCTTCTCTTACTCAAGTAACATGGCTGTTTTATGTCTTTGTCTGAGCTACCTTACTATTTACACAGTCAGATTACAACCAGCATAAATGGTAAAGATTTTTGAAAATCCACTCTCCCTGGCCATTCAAAAAGAAAACAAATGGTAAGTAACAGTAAATTTGCCTTATTTTTTTCCTTTCATATGCAAATTACAAGTTCTCTAGGATCATAGTAATAAAACTTTTTTCTGGTATTCTATGTTTCATTCTGTCTTATGCTATAACTCTACCTATGTAGCAGCTAGACTGAAGTCTGTGCTGATCAAAGATGAGACATGAAAACTAAGTAAAAATTTGATTAAAAAAAATATTTGAATACTATTAGGTTAAAGACTTTCCATACTAAAATATGACACCAAAGTAAAAGTTCTTTTAATTAAATATTTGCCTTCTGGCTTCCTAAATGCAATTCAGAAATTACTTTCTGACTTTTACATTTGTTGTGGCTTAGGAATGGTTTCCCTGATTCAATGCTCCCACTGAGACTTTTCAAATTACATGTGGCTCACTCCCTGCCCTCCCTTTCCTTTCCCCTCCCTGCTGCAGTGCATTGGAGAGGAGAATTGGAGGCACAAATGACAGCAATCATAGGCTGTGATGAAAGAATTTACTGGAGCCATTGAGATAAGAAAACAAACAGCAACAGCAAACAATATTAATAACAAAATTGTACAAAATAGAGAGTGCGGCACTTGACCCAGCTGTGGCCGTATCACACAAACCAGCCCTACTCTACCATTCTGTGCCTGACTGGAAGGTGTGGTGGTGTGTTTTTTCTTTAATGTGGGTTTGTATTATAATTTCTTTAATGGGTCATTCCTGTTTTCCCCACATTGGTTGATTTGGTCCAAGTTTTCTCCTCCCTATCCCAGTTATCTGTCAAATTGTCAATCCTAGCAGACCCTGCCTTAAAGCCTAGAACTTTCTATGTTCCTCGATGCAATATTGGATCACTCAGGTCATATCCTCCCCTTCGTTATAGTTCTGTGAATCTCTCCTTTTGTTTATCCCTACTGGTTATTGTCCCTATTGGCTGAAGAATTGTACATCCCACCCCCCACCTTGTACTTCCCCTGTTTAAAAGACTGTGCACCATGCTGGTTTTTGTCTTTCGTCCCTGCACCTCTCTCTCGGGATTATAATAAATCATATTTTGTGTTTGTCTCTGTTTATCGGCTGTTTACCACTGACCCGAGAATGTACAATTTTGTTTTCCCCAGCCAGAGATCTTGAAAGAACAGGCTGTGAGTTGTTTCTTCTTGTGTTTTCTCTTCATAGTTTATTATTTCTTATTCAGTTGATTCAGAACATTCTTTTCCTGACCTGCAGAGTTCTTCATTGCAGGTCAGTTAAAGGCACAAACCTCCAAAACCCCATTACCAAATACAAAATGCTTAATGCTCCCACCCTCAGGGTGGTGTGGATATTTATATTACAATCTATGTAATCAGTATTTATAATTCTACTCCAATAACTATTATTTTTGTTAGAAGGTTGAACTCTACTCTAAGCCAACTATAATGTGCTACCTCACTGCAGAAGATGGAGGGAGATGAAGAAGAAGAAGAAACCCAAAAGCCATGTGGTTCCTCCATCTTGCCTTCACCTGCTTACCATCCTAAACCCCCATATATCTAAAATTCTCACCCTGTGATAAAACTACATACTATTCTACTATTTAATACACACTCTTGAAAATTCTACTTCATTCCAGAGCCCAAAAGCCCTTTTTCCATGAACAAAGTTTAAAACCACTGTTTGTCAGAGATTCTAAAATCTCTTAAACATGCAAAGAGATATTCCTCATAATTCCAGACTCCGACAACTCTCAGGAAATAAATTCCTTTGGGGAACCCCTCAAAATATCCCTCCCTATTCTTTGCCCCAGTCCTTGATGCTGTTACCTCTGGTGTTATTGAGAGCCTTGCTGCTGTGTTCTTCAGCAGCCCTGCTGTACCGTCACGCAGAGCAATTCTGGTCAGGGGATGGCCAGTCTTGGCATGGTCTGGGAAAGGACTGGCTGGGGTTTTTCTTGCACCCCGTCGGAAAGAACCCCTTCTCCTTGAAAGTGAAGACTCCCTTTTCTGCTGCCCCCAGCAATGATGTGAGATGGCATAAAACAACATCTGGGCCTCAGCCACACTTGCTCTCACCTACTGCAAAAATTAACCTTGTCATAGCTGTAACCACAACAAGCATTCAGTTAACCTCACTGACATGTATAAGCAGCTGTAGCTGAAATACTCCTTTTCTTCACATGCATGAATTTCATACTTTTGTATTTTGGCTTTTGTTTCTACTGGTCACTGTTTTTGTAAAGCTCAAGTTTGATGAAACACAGTAGGAGGCAATCTTTAAGACAGTAAGTTTCAGGTCATGTAACCACCTCAAAATTGCCATGTAGCAGATAATTGTTGTGATAAAACTCAACATTTCTAGGAGGATACAGCTTTCAAGTGCCTGATGCTCATAAAGACACTTACTATGTGATCCCACATGTCAAATCTCAGTCTAACACTTCCACTGTGGTACTATGCAAGGAAGCTCATGTCAAGTTGAAGAAATTGAAACATAGAAAAAGAGGAAAGAATAACCTTGCCAAGAGCATAGTTCTGTTGCATACCACAATAAAAAAGAAGAATGTCATTGCAAGGATATAAGACTCCTAAAAAAAAAAAAGAAATTACTTAAGTCCACCATTTTATGTTAAATGCTAAGTAGTATTTCTTTAAATGCGTATTATAATTACTGCAAATGCCAATAGCAATTATGAATATACAGACTAACCAGAACGCACAGAAAAAGAGCTGACTATTGTACCTGTTCTGAGAAATAACATGAAAGCCTTTTAAATGACACATAAAACTTAATTCAAGTGCATTATTCTTTTGCTGAACCCTTTACATAGAGGTAAATTTGAACAATTGCAGAGTAAAAATTATAGCACCATTAGCATGTTCTGGAGAAAAAGTGCACGTTACAAGGAGATAAAGCAAATTATCTCAAACAAATCACCTTGAACTAAAATGACCTCAAACCTACATTAAGTTTCTAGTTATCTTTGCAGGCTGTCTCAACACAAATTTATGGCAAAGTTCCTTTACAAAGAATAGATTTCATATTCATGATATACTTGAACTTAATGTCTTTGCCAAATTTGCACATTTGGTTACAGTCTGGAGTATTGTAGGATGAATGCAGTGGACATGAGAGATATTTTTGTCTCTTTAAAGAGATATGCATCAAAATAAAATAATGTTACTAACTTACCTATTTTATTTTGAAATACTTTTTTTTTTTTTTTTTTTGAGAGAGAATTTTGAGTGCAAATTTTGTGTGTGTATTTCATCACAGTCCATACTTTAACTGGAAGTCTGTAAGCCAGCACAGAAATCCTTCAGGGAATTTTTCAGGTTCTTCCTTACAGTTAGGCCAGATGCTTTCACTTCATGGTTTTCTTATTTCATCTTTCCACAGCAGCTTCTTACAGTATTTGGGAAATCCTTATGTTAGAGTCTCCTCCCCAAACGTTTTCTAAACTCTTTGTGCATTTTCATAACCTTAAAATCTCATCACACTAATATAAATATACAAAATCATTAGTTACATTACAAAAATTATAATTTAATTTTAAAATGTGCTTTCTGAGGAGTTGTGCTGAAAAGCAATAGCTGAGTGCCCTGCATAAATGTTCCTTTTATAAATGAACCATAGTAATTTCTCATAAATTAGATAAAATTTTGGGAATTAGATATATATAATAAAATCTATTAAAATATTGATTCATTAGTTCAAACATGATGCACTAATAAAAAATACAGAACACTAAATTGTAGATTGAGATGTAGATGCTAGTGTTTAATGGAAGTAATGCAAATCCCTGGAGATAAAATATTGAAGGTTTAAAGGTTGGTTTAAAGAGCCATTTATCCTCAGGCCTGTTTAGCAATGACCAGAAATAATGGCTCAGTGAAGAGGGCAAGATTAAGCAGTAAGTGTTTCTTTCCCAGATATTTAGCTATCTTAAAGTGAAAAAAAAAAAAAAAAAAGAATATGCCTGAAATATATAACAACTTAGTCCTATTGAAATACATGGGTTGTTAGGTTCCAATATACTTTGTGAATGAATGGTTTCATTTCCAATCAATTTTAAAATATAGATCTTAAGAACTCTTATTCAGGTTCTGCCCAGTATTTGAGATGCATAAAATATCTGGAACTGGAATCCATCAGTGCTCTCAATCATACTCACTGCTCACCTAAATAGGACATTAACAGCAATAAGATGTGAGGGTACCCAGTGCACTGCAAATTTCATTGTGAATGGCAGATTTAGCACAGACTTCCTTTTTACTTGCTCAGACTGCTCCAGTCAGTTTCAACCTCAACTTTCCAGTAATTTTTAAAGAATAGCTGCTATAATATTTTCTTACTGAAGTCTTCAATAAAATATCTAAGAAGACATTTTGTTTATGTCTGCTATCAAAATTTGTTAACATGTTGTCCTGCATCCAAAATAAATGTTGTTACTATTGTACCTATGGAATGTCTATCACGAGTGAAAAAAATTAGAGCAAACATAGGTGCTATTTTCAGGAGTTTCAGCATGACATGGCTTAGTCTTTGCTGGCTGCAGCTATTGTGTATGACAAGTTAAAGCCCATCAGCCTGCTGCCTTATTTCTAATTTCACATTTTCATAACTGTGTTTTGAAAGTGCCTGTTTTTTGTCAACACATGTTTATATGACCTTTTCAGGACATCCTGGGCTGCTGATCACACAAAGTGAGTGCCGGGTCTGTATACTCTCTTAGATAAAGCATGCTGTGCAGTGCATCAGCCTGCTGTCCTGCCTTTCATCTTCATTTCCAGCAGGCACGAATGCTCGGTTTTAGTGTAGTCCAAAAATGAAGTAAATTGTGTTCAAAACTGAAATGATCTGCTGAGTTTTTGTATAGAAGATTGCTTTCCTATACAAAATGTCTGTGAATTAAAAAACAATTTACTAGGCCAGACTTCTTTTTTTTTTTTTTTTCTGGAAGATATAGTTTATAAAAATGGTATGTGTTCAGCAGAAATCCAAAACTTTGCCCCATAACTGCCACTGTGAAGGAATTGAACTCTATCCCAGCTGACACCAGTACAGTGATTTTATGAATTCACAGATAAAATTCTGTATCATCTCCCATATTCACATACAAGCCAAGAAAAATCATAGGAAGAAAAATGAAATTCGTGGAGGAGTGAGATTCTTGAATGAGATGGGTTTATAAATGTCCTTCCGTATTTCATATTGAAAATAATTGTCAGCATACATTTTATTTAAGGAAATATGTCAACAATTGATAGAAAAAAAATAATATTAAGAAGATCTTCTGCGTTGCTCGAAAACTCTTGGTGTTGGGTTATATACAGAAAAAAATTCTAAGAATTGACCATGCCTGGTATTTCAGTGTCGAACATCAAAGAGATGAGAAGGATTCACAAAGCAGGAGTAGCCCAGACTTTCCTAAATGTGATCAGGGACCTCACTTGTGCTGCAGCAATCTTGAAGTCAGTGTCTGTGACTTCTTACTTACCAACCAGTCCTATGGGGAACACTGTTTAAATCTTCACAGGCAAAACTCAGATTTTCAGACTTTGAATACAAACACCCACTTTTATCTTTTCCTTCACTTACCTAAGCTATCGTTTGTTGTTTATTCAGAGTTATTGTTTTGAATACAATTATTATATCATAATTACTATGAAATCTGAACCTTTCAGATAAATACAGAACTGACCAACTGTAGAGTTGATGTTCCACCTTTGACCACAGATTTATACTGAGTATCTTAAATGACTATTTCCTAACTGCAAAGTAGAGTGAATATAATGCACAAAAAAACCCCAGCACTAATCCACTATGTGCAAGTAGTCATTCATAACTGCAAATGCTGAGCAAAGGGTGTCAAAAAAATTCATGCCTGTTACTAAACCAGAATGTAAAAATCTGTGTTTTTTTGGTTGCTGGTCTTTATTTCCTATTCTTCATCTTAGTCAGCAACATTCAGTATTCCTTGGTCATTCGTCAGGCTGGTACATCCGAGGCTTTTATTGTCTTGCCTTTCCCTTCACCTACTCACTGAATTGCTTTTTAGTTTAAATAATATGTGTATTGTACTTTAGGAACCTCTATTTTGGATGTTCAATATTCCTGTGTATTGCATAACTACTTCTGGATGTGTAGCTCAAGGTTGTGTGTTGTGCTAGGTTGCAGGGAGAGTAAAAGCCCTAGATATAAAAAGAGAAGAGTCATGACAAAATGCTCATGGAATTATGGGATGTTCTTTTATTTATTTTAGCAGGCTTTGTATTAGATTTTCTAAAATATATTCTCCTCTTCTAATTTCTGCTAATAGAAAGTATACTTTAATTCTTGTGATGAAGGAACAGTCTCTTCTTTTAGGAAGCAAGCTTTTGAGATCTCAAAGCCAAATAGTGAATATTGACCATGTAAGTCATATAGGAATAATCAAATTAGAATTCTAGTCCTGAATCATATTCGTATTATTTAATTTGTTATGGAGACTACTGATGCTAAGAAAAAAATGCTTTTAGTGATTATTTTTCTGCAAGATCTTTAAGATCATGATTAAAATCAACTAAAATATTGTAACAATTATTGTCAACTTGCAATAAATGTAAATGCAAATTATTATATTTTATCTTCTTAAGAATAAAACTTATGTTAGAGAACAGCCATTACATCCAAGATATTTTCCAGAGATGAGGACATGACTGGATATAGGTATATACTAATCTTTCACACAAAAGAGAAAAATATTCACTGACCAAAACAGCAATTTAGTAGTTCTCATTTCGTAGCTACAGTTTCAGTGAAAATAGAACTGTCGCCATGAGGCATGCCTTCAACATGTTTTAGGAAGTTATGGAGATGTTACTAAATTTTACAAGAATTTGCAATGGTAAAGAGCTGTGAAATAATGTTAAACGAGGGTTAAAGGTTTTCTTCTTGATAAGAACTGGCTTTTGATAACTGTCTTCCCTTTCACAGACTAATTATTTAACCATTTAAAAAAATTCCTTCCTACATGCTGAAATGTTCTATTAGCTGAAAATATTCATGATAACTTCATAATAATTGGACCTCCTGTCATTTTTTAATTACTTACATGATAGCAACTGCAGGTGTGAATGATCCATTACTGACAGACACTACTAGCACTGACCTAAATGGGTTCAAGACCACAGGAGGAAATTTTATCATCCTTTGTGAATGTTGCTCAGAAGAACTGCTTTTACTAGAATTACTGTAGAGAGTTTCTTTGTTCTGTGTGTTGTTTTGTTTGTTTTGTTGTTAATTCTCTTTTTTTCTGCTAGAGATCTTTAATGGGCTCAGATTTTAAAATTGGTGGAAGGAGGGGAACTTGATATTGATGCTCTAGAAAACCAAATCTTGCCCTAGGTTATAAGTGAGTAGGCAGCAACATTTCAGACAAAAAGGCCACATTAAAATTATCTGCTGTGTGGGAAAGTGTGATCTGCTGAAAGCACTGGCATTCTAATGAACAGTATCCAATGCATGTTTGTTTTTATATGGATAAAAAAATCACATTCTAATTGGCCAAATTCCTTGGGATGCAGGACACACAAAACTTGTGCAAAATTTCTGTTCCAATTTGCACATTAATGAAAAGAAACATTCATGCATCATGCATAATTTAAAACACTAAAGTATGAAGCATCTGTTCAATTTAGTTAAGATTGTCTTGTGTCCTCCACATGCATATTTCTCATTTGCTCAAATGGATAATATTGAGATAAATTGATGTTTCTTTAAGAAAATGAGCAGGTGCTGGAGTTTATTATGTTCTTTATCAATTTTAGAAAGGCATAATGACTTTTTCTTAAGGGCTACATTTTTATAAAATATAAAAATTCCTTGCCATTTTTTCAGTGCTCTGCATGATATAACTGTCAGAGCATTCTATAAATAAAACATGTCCATAAATACTTCATAAGGATGATACTTCCACATCAGCTTGTGAATACAATAAAAGTTTTGCTATTAAAAAATTCTAGTAATTTTATTTATTTTGGCTTACATGATTTAAAAAAAAAAAAATTCAAAAATATTGCTGTAGGAGAGATGACATAAAATTGAAAATGTCTAATTCCAAGCTTGCCTTCAATATTTTAGGGTCATTTATGTCTGCATATATCTGATGGAGAATATCTGTGGGCTAATATTCTTTAATTCCAGAGTAAACAACATCTCCACTGTCAGTCAGTAAATTCCAAACCCACCATCTTCAGAACTGAGAGAGCATCCTATTCCTTCATCTTGAGCAGTAACTAACCCTACCTGTATATTAAGGAGTTGTTTATCTCACTGAGTAAATAGCAAAATGAAGCATAACAATATGAGGAGATCAATCATTAAGGGCCAGTGGAACAATCAGCACTATTCAATAAACTGAAATAACTGGAAACAAAACAAATTGCTGCTGGGATTAAAGAATGAAAAAAGAGAATAAGGATGAGATCATGGAATGGCAAGCTGCATCAAGGAGAGCAATAACTGGATGTGAGTTTTCACTTCAATACCATGATGAAATTGTGAAGTACTTTAAAAACTGAACAGGAGTAATAAAATAAGACAGGAAATTAGTAATATTTATGCTGATACAAAATAGCAAAATCTCTGCTTTGTTCTTTGTAGTGAAACCATTAATGGAATAATGCACTGTGTCCTAGACTTCATAGAGAATGTGAAAAACTGGGGGATGTTAAAAAAAAAAGGAATTATCCAAACACATGAATTCTGGTAAGCTTGAGATATTTAATTTATTTGATTCATTAACAGGAATTTAATAATGTCTAATCGCAGTCCATTCATATTATGATGCTACATTATTGCAGCCTATAAAAATCCGCAGTTAAAGAATTATAGTTAGACAGATTTACCAAATAAAGTTGAACATTTTAGCACATGAAATTAGTTGCTGGAACAAATCTTGTATGACGGCTTGGTCTTACTAAAAATGTTTAATTCAAAGTAGATGTCTCTTTTAAAAGATACCATTTGAAGTGTTTGAAGTCAAGCTTTAAATCTCAGAAATACCAAGGAAATCACTGGATGAAATTTTATGTCTCACAAAGTGTTCTGGCATTCAAAATGATGAAATCCACCAGCTAATTTTTGGATCCTTCCTGTGCTGTTATTATTTATTATTTCTACTACTGCAGAAGGTATCAGTCCTACCCCAAATCACTCATGCATGATGAAATAATAATAATTATATAAAGAACGATGTAGAACAGATAACAAAGAAAAGAGAAGTAATTAATTTTTTTATATTCCTATAATTTATGTAATGTAGAGAGCCTTCCAAACAGTTCTAGATAATTTAGCTTACTTCTCTAGCAACAATTACCAAATTAGAGATTAGAGATCTTTGATGTCACTGCACTTACTGGTAGTGTGGACATAAACCCCCTGATTTATAGGAAAAAAAAATCATATTGAATTACGTGGAAGATATTTATCATAAAATACCTGAACAAGGAAGGAAAGATAGTGTTTTGGCTGTTTGCCCAATATTGTAATCACTGCATCACCATCTAAAGCATAATCATGAGTAATATTTCAAATTAATATTTTGCTTGCCAGCCTCTAATCCTCAGGTAAGCACTTTGCAGGTACAATCAAATATATGCCATAATGAGGATACTGACAACAACCAAAATAATAGTTCTCTTGTTACTTACCAGACAAATTTTGGTCTAAGTGCTGATAGTGTAGTTATTGTTTCGCTTTCAAAAATCATGTAAACCAACTGTAGTAAATATAATTTCTGAATGAACAAAATGCAGACAAATGATAGGAACCAAAGCTAAAGAGCTTCTAATGTGAAATATGACCTAAGGAAAACCAATATTCTGTGTAAAAGAAAATGGTCTGAGCAACCCTAAGCAGAAAGAAGTGGAACAGGATGTTAGATTACAAAGGAAGAGGTACTCATCTTTACTTCATAGGTGAGGAAAGGAGAGGAATTATGCCAGATTGTGTAATTTAAAAATTACCTGTTTTAGCTGGAGTCTGAATACCTGAAAGATTTACTTCCCAATGAAGAGCTTAAAATATTGAATAGAGCAGTAAAAATTCCAATTTCTTAATTTAAATTATTTTCACAGATACATAGAATATCTCAAGTTGGAAGGGACTCATTGGAATTATCAAGAAACTCTCTGCTCCTTGCAGGACTATTTAAAATTCAATCTTATGAAGAAGAGTGTAGTCCAGACACTCCTCACCCCTTGAACTCTGACAGGCTTGACCACTTCCCTGGGAAGCCTGTTCCAGAGGTGGACTACAGTCTCAGTGAAGAATCTATTTGGTCATTTCCTATATTGCTAAATTTCTGTTCTATGTTTAACCTGGTGTGTATGATTTTGACTTGTTAACAGAAGTCCATAAACTTGCACTGATGTGGCAGTGCAGCTTTCAAGACTTGCCTGGGTCACTCATAGCCTGAGCTAATTTAATTGTGGTTTTGTGTTTGTGTAACTGTCTTTTGGTAGTAAGCAGACTCACAATGTTGACCAATGTGCTACAAAGCTGCTGGTGGTGAATATGATTCTGCCTTTCTATCTCACCCCAGACACAATTTTGATTTGTCATAACAGAAATTTAGATTTATTTCCGTTTTGGCATGGGTCAACCTAATTTTTTTACAAATATCTAGCACGTGGATCTTAGCACCTTCTTACCTAGTGACATTATGTAATTGAAATTGCTCTTTCAGGGATTTTTGTACTACACCATTGACCTTGTGTTCACTTGTGCCTCTGTGTCAGGGCAGATGCAGAAAAATCTCTGGCATAACCAAAAGATATCTAAGTCATAAATTTGAACTTGTGTATTATGTAGTACTTCAATGTTTCTACAATGCTATTCTCTTTCCAAATACTTTGAACTTCATACTTTGTAACTAGATGATGGTCTGGTCTAGTCCAAAGGGTACTGAACATTGGAAACTTGCTACCACTTGTTTACACCCTTGTCAAATTATGTCATTTCCACTATATAATGGCATTTTCTAGTTTAGTACTTCCTTTCCAATAAAATTTTTGAAAAAATTAAGCAAGTTATTTGCATTCCGTAAGTCTTTGGGGAGTTTTTCTTTGGATCTTGATACTGACTGATCAAGTACAGGATTCATTCACATAAATTTGTGTTTTGAGTCAACGATCTCCAAGCTACATGCTGACATCACTTCTTCCACATAGTAGATTTGCACAACACTAGATGGTTGAGACTGGTGATATCAATGTGTTCTATTTGCAAACAACATTTTTTATTTTTATATTTTCTAGTATCATTTAGGAGGAGTTCATGAACTTTCAATTTATTTCTTAAAAATAGCTTAATAAGGACAAAGTTAAGGATGAGATTTTGGTGATGCATCATCATTATGATGATTTACTTACTACTAGAAATGTAACTGACTTATTTATTTTAAAGGGAGACATTTCTAAAAGACATTTTTCCTCACCAAAAAAAAAACAAAAACCCCAAACCAAACCAAAACAAACAAAAAAAAAACCTAGCAGCCATTTTACAGCAATGAATTATTTGAAATAATGTGAAATACTGTAAGAGCAGGATTGAATGATGAAATAAGTGCTAGACTAAAATATGTGCAAATACAATAGGAAATTATACTTCCTGGTAGAAGTACAGATCCATTCCACCTGGTTAAGTGCCTAGACTCTAGTTAAACTAATTTCAAGTAAAAACTGAAATACAGAAAGCTAGTTTATTTCACTAGTTGTTTAGATAATGCTGTAATATCAACAATATTACTTTAATTATCTTTAGTAGTGCACTCATTATTGTCTGAGGATACCTAGCAGTGTGGCTGCTCATTTTGGTCTCATGGTACAAAGCATCCTGACACAAACAAGTCATCAAGGTGTTGATAAGATTCTGAAAGAATGAGCAAACATACTCTTGGCCTGAAAAAAGAATAGAAACTAAATTAGATTAGGGTAAAATACAAGTAGATCAGAACACAAAAGAAACAGAACAGGACTTAGTTCACGCTTGCATTTTAACAACCTTACATCAGGAAGAAAATTTACAGCAACTGTAGTTAGGTCAAAAACCCTCAAAACTACTTACATACATACTAAATCCAGCTCTGGAACTCTGAAAGTAAAGAACATTATAGGCAAATTACTTTCCCTAATTTTCTCTTATTTTTGAAAGTATAGTGTTTAGAGAAAAGCATAGATAGAAGTGGAACCTTTATGTTTTCATGCTGGACAAAAGATAGACTTGTTTTGTGAAAAGCTTTACATGAATTCTTAAATTCTTAAATTTTCATTCATATTTTAATTAAAAATATATTTTCTAAAATAATTTGTCAATTTCTGAAAGAAAACAATGCTTGAACTCTTTTTACACATGTTCATTATATTCTTCAGTGGAATATTAAAAATAACCACTCAGAAGTACAAGCACAAGGACAATACTGTGGAATGTCAGTGACAGAAATAAAAAAGAGCATATCTCATGAAAAGTTCCAGAAGACCTCATGTTATTTCAATGAATATGTTTGAGAATAAAGACACAATTAGTTGGTATCACCCTCATACTGACACACCCAGGAAATTCCAGCATTCAGGGTTGTATGTGCGGTCTCAGCAGAGCCATATGGAGAAAGATGATCACCTTCCTGCTCTGTTATACTGCTGTTTTGCTTTGCAAGTTGGTGTTTAAATTACTGCCCACACACTACTCATTTGGGTGTCAGTACCCAATGTGTTTATGCCAACTGTGTTTCAATTTATTATTCCTTAGAGGTATCTGCTTACATTTTCTATAATGTGCTCTAAGGACTAAACAAATGTTGTAAACATAACACAATGAAAACCACAAATCATAAAAGAACAAAGAAAAAGTGCTTGAAATATATCTTTATTATAAAAATCTATTCTGAATAATTATAGCCACAGAAAATGTTCCTTTGATGGATTCATGGCAAATTTCATTTTGTAGGACCTTATGTTTCTTTCAAATCAGCTGAGACAGGCACCTCTGTATAGATTTATTGTTCTTCAAAAGATTTCTGGCTCATTTTAATGGAATTCAATGAATACTAATTGTAATTTTTTTGTCATGCTGCTGGTAAAACACAAATGATTGTCTCCCAATCTTCATCAAGATTTATGATCATTTGGCACTGTCATCTCTAATTGGGCTTTATGAAAACTGCTGTTCTGAGAATTGTGAGTACTTTATGCCAATGCATGCTCAAACCATACTGTTCATGCAATGACATAGCCAATTCAGGTAATGTCATTTACAATAAATTTTCATCTGTTTCAATAATCTGTAAAAGAGCATCTGATGTTCTATGCAAGTATATGTTAAATTCTCTTGTGTTTACTTTATTAATAGTAGAAATGAATAATTTCATATTTTTGCAGCATATATCACAAGGAAAAAAATGAAAGGAGAAATCTACTATAATAATTGGCAAAGGTTTGTTTTTACTTTTTCTTATTACTTTTAAAAATTATCTAAAGAACTATACCTTAAGATAGCTATGATAACTTAAACATGACAAAACCAGTAACATTGATTTTATTTAACTGCATCATGGCATAAAAAAACCCCCAGTGACTATTTATTACTCAGAGGCCCTTAGTCAGAACACAATAACGTAATTTATCAGTTGATTACGTAAAAAGAGAATGGGTCCATTAGCTATCATGAGGAATTCTGGACCAGATCTTAGTTGCTGTGTAATATCATAGGCACAGTAGCCCTAAGGGAGATTCAGTGACACATATCATTAAAAAATGCAGTTTATTGCACATATGACTCAAATATTGTCTATGATAGTACATGAGGGTAATATTTAATTCCTTTATGTACTAAAGACACAGGAAAATGAGGAGAGAGAGTAGGAGAAAAAAGCTAAAAGATAAGAGACTGTGGCAGAAAAAGAAGAAGGCAGAAAAGAGAAAAGGAAAAAAAAGTGGAAATAAATAAAATTTAGGATTTTGATCAGTTCTCATTTGGTTTAAGGTCAAACATTTACAGCAGAGGTATTTCCACCAGCTTTTTTTAGAGATAATAAAAGATAACTCTTGATTTTGAAGATTGAAACTGAGATAAACTTTTAGTATGATTTCTTCTGTACACTGCAGAAAATACCTTATGCACACCTTGATCTGATTTGGTGTGGTTGCTTAGTCTTAACTAACAGCCAAACCTCCAGCCACCTGCCCTCCACCCACCTTTGGGAAAGAAAACGGTAATAGTGAAGAAAACAGGGAGACCGGGTGTCATGGGTTGCCGTGCAAAATGTAACCAAAACTCTGTATTCTATCACCATCTGATCAAACTGGGGTGAGGAGGGATGGTGTAATTGTCTGTCAATGGACAATTGTCAATGAACCTGCTGGGGCAGTTTTCTAATCTCCTCCACAACCCAGCCTCCCTCCAGGGAGAGATCTTCTGCTAATGGGCCATTGAGTCTCACTGATAGAATTACATCATCCAACTAGGAAATGCTCCAGCCAGGGGGAGGAGCCAAGCATTCCTACCTGGATAAAAATCTGGGATTTGGAACACCAAAGCAGCCTTTTTCCACTGGATTCTCAGATGAAGACCAGGCCCATCTCTCAGCACTGGACCTTCAGTGAAAAACTCCACTTTCCTACAGGAGCATCACTTCAACAGAGCCACATCTATCACTGGGACTGCAGCCACCTTGGGATGGGACTGCCACTAACACTCTGACCCACAGGGGGGCAGCTTGGATCCTGACTCCATCAGTGGGTTTTTATTTGTTTGTTTGTTTATTTGTTTTTTCTCCATTGTAATACTGCATGTGTTTTGGTTTTATTGTTTATTGTAGTTCCCCTAATAAAGAACTGTTATTCCTATTCCCATATCTTTGCCTGAGAGCCCCTTAATTTCAAAGTTATAATAATTGTGAGGGAGGGGGTTTAAATTCTCCATTCCAAGGGAGGTTCCTTCCTTCTTTCCTTAGCAGAAACCTGTCCTTCAAGCCACAACAGCAGGAATCTCAGGGGTTGGGACAACGATGGGGAGATTACTTTCAACTTCGCTTTGCAGGAAAGGCAGACTTGGCTTCAGGAAAATTGACTATATTTATTGTCAATTAAAATAAATATTTGATTATAGATTTGGGTAGTGAGAAACTAAAAGACAAACATTAGGTCTTCTCCTGTTCTCTCTCTTTTCCTAGTTTCATCTTTAGTCCTTCACTCCATTCTCCTGTCCTCCCAACCTTACTGTTGCCACTGGCCTGTTGGTGATCTTTTCAGCAAGGAATCAGGTGGTGTAGGAAGAAGGGATTATGGTCAGTTCATGGTAGCTTCTCTCTGTCATTCCTTCCTCCTCAAACCTTTCCTCCATTCCAGTGCAAATCCTGTGGGAGACATAATATGAAAAGCATATCCCATCTAACAGGACAAAAGCACAAAAATAAAAAGGAAAAATGGGAAAAAAGAGTTTCTAAATACAACATAGTAAAAAGAAAAAGTCTCAAGGAGAATGTTTTATGAAATGGACACAAAGAGAAAGGAAGGAAGCAGTGAAACGGAGACAAGCAATCAGGAATTCTAATAAAACGATGGACTAATTTTATGTGTAATTAATAACTATTATAGGCACATGTCAGAGTAGGAATCTGAGAAAAAAATTGTAATAATTTTGTCAGTGGTTGCTTTACTTTTTGAATATAACATAATTACATAAATGCTTCATATCCTTTTCTTAATTTTTTTTAAGATGAAGTCTGTGAAGTTCTTACTACAGTCCTTAGTAAACAAACAGTTTTCTTAAGACAGCTGGGGAAAACAAAATTAAAATCCTAAAGGTGATAATTAGACAAGCACAGTGATTTTTCTGATGAAGCCCATTGCAAATATTACAAATACCATAAAATCATGCTGAAAGGGCAAGTGAATAGAATGGAATAGTTCTACACTTCAGAACATTTAAATCTAGAAATGATGAAATATCCAATTACTGCATTAAAACTCTGAGGCTTTCTCAAAACAAAACATTGTACAGGATACTGTAGGATACAGTATCCTTATACAGGATAAGCAAAACTGTACTAAAATTCAGGCACTTATATATGTATAACTTAAAAAACTACCTGTCATTCTATGTCATGGTTTAATTCTTGCTGGCAATAAAGTACCAAACAGCTTGTCACTCACTACCCCCCACTGCAGAGCAGAGTCAGGAAGATTCTTCTACTGCTTCATTTGGTAAAACTGGACTCTGATTTTAATTTCTAGGCTTCAGTTTTCCCATTTAAAATATAGAGGACTTAAACTTCTACATAAATATACCACCCATCTAAAATGTCTTAGACAAGAATCAGTTTCTGCAAGGCCTTATCTATTCATTGTCTAAGCTAACCTTCCAGGAAGCCTAAACATGCATTTTTTGTAAATTATCTACAGAGGAAAATATTCTCTCTTTCTTTTTTCCTTGTATTTTCAATTATTTTCTCCTGTGTTTCTGACTCATTAGGACTGCCTGGTGAAAATGTCAACACGTGCTCCTTGAAAGTTTTTCTGCAGAACAAAGGAACAGGAGTTTCTAACTGCCGGTGTAAGTCAAATATATTTAGGTCATCAGCATACCAATGTTTAGCATTGCTGTTCATGTGTAGACCTTTGCAAGTCTGCATTAACAAAGTTAGAAATTCTGGGGTGGTATCTCCCCATTCTTATTGAAAACTATTGACATTTTCTGCACTATAAAGTGAGATCAACATGTGCACAGGAATAAATAATTCTTTGAAGACAAAGTATGAGTGAAAAACATTTGAAGTTTTTTTTCCAGTTTGGAGCAAACCTGCTCTACTATCAGGGCAGTAAAACAATGGATTAAAAAAACAAAAAACAAAATGAAAAAGAAAAGCAAAAGCAAAAGCAAAAAAACCCCAAAAACCTGACAAAAGTGCCAAAAGAAAAATTGAGACCACCACTCTCTAAGCAATTACAGAAAATGAAGGAACTTCTAAAAGCAGAATACCTATCTATTTATTTATACTGTCATTTAGGAATTAACAAAAACAGTCACCATTTCTTTATAATGTATTCATGTTTATTAGATCATGAAATCTCATTTCTTATTTTTGAATGCATTTTCTGACCTGTGGCTTGCATGTTTTATTTTACATTGTAGATTTAGGAGAACAATTTTTGTTCAGTTGCATTACCTGAAAAAAGGTTCAAGTGGCTATTTTGGGGCTTATTTTACCAGTTGTGTGAAGACAAATCAGGGGTTTTACTGAACAGTCTCCAGCAGTGCAGGGATACCTTCCATATTCAGAGGTGCCCTGGAGCTGTGTTTAGCTTTAAACAGTTATCTAGGTCCCACCAAAAAATGATGTGCTGAAGTGTTTGATTCTACCTTGTAAACAAAGGTGTCTAGTGCCATCTGAGATGGCCTGAGAGATTTAAATGTGGCTGACATATCTGACAAAGAGCCTACAGGAGATATGTGTCACTCTGGACTCATAGATGGACATCAGGCAGGATATCCTAAAGCAACTCAAATGGATGCTGACTCCCTGTCAACAAAGAGTCAGCAAGGAGCAAATGAACTGAACCCATTGTGTCAATACCTTGTGCATGAAATTACACTTTTAGAAAGGTTAGGCTCTGAGCACTTTCATGTATATAAAGGGTGTGAAATGTGGAAATGTATGCTTCTGGAAGAGAACCTATTTTTGTGAAATATACAGAGTGACAGAATATGAAGGTGTGAAGAGTAATTTGGAAGAGAGGCTAATTCTGTACATGTGAAGTGTTTCAGAGGTTGAAAGATTTGGGATTAAAGGAAATTAACCACCTGTAGACAAAGAAAAAATAATCCCCAAAGCAGTTTTAAGAACTCAGTGAAAAGTGACATAGAGAGGATGTTAAAATGACTCTAAACTGCTGCTATTACCATC
Organism: Certhia americana; assembly: GCA_018697195.1. Taxonomy (NCBI): domain Eukaryota; kingdom Metazoa; phylum Chordata; class Aves; order Passeriformes; family Certhiidae; genus Certhia; species Certhia americana. The sequence goes on along the minus strand of CM031860.1, from coordinate 47,282,386 downwards.
CTGATGGAATGAAGAAAAATGAAACTAAATTCATCTCCCCAGGACAGTCTGATACAGTAGCCCTGATGAAAGAGTGTCAAACTTTATTTAGTACAGTTTCCTTAGAAACAAATATGGCTGTGAATTTTTGAGTACCAGTGCCTCATAGCTGTTCCTTTTCTTCAGATGCTGTAGGAGTCATGGAGGAAAGACCTTTAGGCTTGCAGAACATTTGGCTGCTGGAAATATGGTATTCTTCCTTAATTGCATCAGTAAAAAGAAAAACTAGTCAATGAAGAACAAGAATGCTTTTGTTTTGTTTTGTGTTTCTTTTTCCTATGACACTGGCAGCACCATATTTTTTTAAAATTAAACTCAAACCAGGCCAAAAAAAGAAGTGGAGTTTGAAAAAGATTCTGAACAAAATGTATTTGTCCTCTCACATAAGTCTAAATTTTATAATTTTTGTGAAATAGATTTTCTAGTTTATTTGTGAGTTCCTCTCAGAAATATTAATTATTCGCGTTTTACATTGGAAAAAGTAGTATGCAACTTTGTAGTATTTTACTGATAATCATAAAAAATGAAACACAGAACCACTGGAAATTTGATGGTATTCTATGTCAGTGGAGTGCATGCCATGTATTGTCCAAAGCAAACTGTAAAATTTGCACTTTGTTGCTTTTTTCAAAGACCACGTATAAAGAAGACATTAACTTCAAAACTGGAGTGTAATCAAAAATGATATTTTGAATACTATCTATCTCATAACACCAGAGGAGAAGACAGAATTAATTCTCTAAGCTTCAAAATAATTTTTTTAAACTTCTATGAGTTCACGCTGGTGAAGGATAAATGTGGGGAAAAAACATTCTGAAATAATGTATATCTTTGCAAAAGGATATATATATATAAAAGGATTTTTAAAACTGAGAAAGCAATGAATTCTTTTGCAATGTCTGTGAAGTTATGTCCTTCAGAATTGTTTTGCACAGTTTCAAATTGTTTTGAGATATAGACTGTTTAGAAACACATCAGTTTCCAAAGAAAATCCTGGTTCTGAAATAAAAACACTTGCAAGAGGCATACATAACTTTAAAAGGAATCTGTGAAACTCAAGGAACCTATAGACAGGTTTTCTTTACTAGGCATAAAAAAATGTGATGTAAAATCAAAGTAAATTAAGTGCTTTTGTAATATTATTTATACCTGAATTAAAAGAAAAAAAAGTCATATTTTCCTACTACAATACATTGTTTAGACATTTGTCATTCTAAGTACATCATTCAAGTGGTTACTGAGCATAATACACTGAGACCATTCCTAGCCGGGAAAGAGATTCTGTGGAACGTTTCAGTAGAAAATAGATGTTTATGCTCTAGTTCTGGACAGATCCCAATTTACATTTTCTTTTTCTATTCTACAGTTGCAAACTTTTGACCTTGCAAAGGAAGAAATATTTCTGCATTTCTTTTTGCGCAAACTGGTTTATTGGGCTCTGGCACATTTGATGACACATTTCATCTAACAAATACTAGGATTTCATTACTGGACAGAAATACATAATATGCTTTGGGATACTTGGAAAGGAAATTACTACTTAGCTGCTAAATGTTACTAAATTGTTCCTGGTTTTAATTGTAAATATTTTAATTCCCCTAAATATTCCGGCATGCAGGAACATAAGCTAGATTTCCTCTAACTTATTTGTACATGCTATCATTATTTCAAAAGCAGCTTTAAGAACATGTGCAAAATATTTCTGTTTCTGACCAGCCAATATTTTGCACAGTTGATAATAGTTTGCAAACTTGGTACCCTGTGTTTAAAACTGCTATCTAGCTGAAACTAAAACATCTGCACAGGGCAGAAAACAACTTCTGTTAATGCAGACACATTGAGAAACTTAAGCAAGAAAAGAAGGTATAGAAGAAATTGTTCCATGCAAAAGCACCCTTCGAGGGCAGAAGTGTGGTGATGTTGGACAGGGAAATACTCACCTCACTGCACCTCCCAAATGTTGTGGTTCTGAGGGCACAAATATGGCTGTGCCTGGGGTTCCCTGTTCCTGATGCACTATGTGGTAGGAGGCTGCTTTCCAGATCCACCACAAACCTGCCCAGCCTGCCCCCAGGGGGATTCCACGGCTCCTGACAGTCTGGAGTAGAGAGCAAACCCAGGCCAGGAAGTTGTCACAGCACACTGTACTCTTCTGCCACTCCTGCTCTATCATCAGTGTCTTACATCGCATAAACGTGCGTAAACTGAGACTGTGTGTACATCCAACTTGTCTAACATCAGAGACATGAAGTCTAGAAACCACAGATGGCTTCAAATATCACTACCTTAAATGTATTTCCATAGAAATCAGGAGCAACAACTACTCCCGTAAATAACCTTCACAATTCAATAACTATGATGCAAATTTTACCATAAAATTAAAACAAAAAAAAAAAAAAAAAAAAATCAAAGAGCTGAAATATAGGATTATTGAAATGTGAAAAAAATTTTATAATGTGAATTCACTTGCTTGTACACATGCAGAATGACACTTAAGACCTGACCACACACTTGGTCCCTGCTACATTCAGTGATTATGTTTGCAGAAATTTTAAGCATTTGCGTTGAAAACAAAGAGAAAATAAGGTAAAGTTCTTAGGAATAAAGTTAAAAAAAAAAACCCAAAAACCACAAAAAGTAAACTAGTAAGATGTATATTATTTTCCTGTCTTGTGATTTTCTTCTCAACAAAGTTCTGTCTGACAATATTTGCAATACTTTTACTTTACCATAGAGGAAAAACTTGAAGCCATATTTTCAGAATTTCTGGGTACTTTCATTGCATTTTAAACGAATTGAATTTGTGATTTGAATCTATCTTAATGTATTAAAATGCTTAGAGAGCTAAAAAGCAAGTATTCTTGACAAATAATATAATTTCTTTTCTTAATTTTGGTTTACATCTTTACTTATAAACACAAGAAAGGGAAAATCTAGTGCCACCTAATTTCAAGGGTCTTTGTGGAAATGCATTTTTACATCTAAGAAGTCTTTTGATGTTACAATAGTAGTTTTAAAAAAGTTTTTCAATAAAAGAATTACAAATTAATGACTTATATGAAGAGCAGTTTTGAATAATACATGGTAAATAAGGTTTAGTTAAAAATATCTTGAAAAAGCTGGCAAAGGAAACAATCAAAATTAGTGTATGCTGTGGAAAAACAATAACTGTATTTAACTGACACAGGTGGACAAACTTAAAACTATGTTTAGAATTTACCTGTTTTTCATCTGTTTACAGCTCAAATTCAACTTTAACATTCTTACAAAGTAAAACCTAGTAATTTAAATTAATATGTAAGTATGAAGAAAGTAAATAAAGCTTTTTAAAAGGTTTAATAGAATTAAAATTTAATTTCATTAGATTTATTTTTTTCTAAAACATTTTTCATAGTTTCTAAAGTCAATCATCTGGCAATATTAAAAAGAGAAGTTGACTCGCCCTTACAATGTACCAATTTGAATTTCAAAATCATAGGATTACTTCATAATTGCTTGAAGTTAGAACATTATTTCAGTTACCAGCAATCAGCTGTTTAAAAATAGTGTCCCTAAATTGTAGATCTCTATTTTTTCTGGGCCATTTTCCCCTTAAAAATTGACTTGACATTTAAAACATCAGCTTTTTCACAGTGTGCATCCCATCTGCAATTATGCTGCAGCCCATTCAGCTCTGTCCTTGCAATAGCAATAAACCTATTAAAAAAAAACACCTACAGATGGATAAAATGGACAGCTATCCAGCACACACGCATAAAAGAGAAAAAGATAGAAACGAGAAAAGAAAAAAATATGTTTTAAGTAACTGGACAGTCTTACAGACACCCATTACACTGTAGGGTGTGGAGTACAGTATTTGGACAAGAAAGACATATTACCTACTGAAGTCTCTTCTCTCTTTGGGTAATTATAGGCACTAAAAATAATCAACCTCTCTTTCATACAAGAGTGCTAACATAGTGGGAGCAGTCATTTCATGTTTTCTCATATTCTTTATTTGTAACATGGAAGAGCAAATTAGTGAGAGTGCTTGTGTCCTTTATCACAACTGGACAAAACCTTATGTTAGGAAATGAGGATAAAAGGCCTGGCTTATCTTGCTTGTAAATTTTATTTGGATAGTAGCCATTTCAAAGGCTCTAAAATGCTTCATGGATCCTGGCAGATGTGTTTGATCAACCTGTTTACATACAGATTTTATACTCATTCAGTTTCTAGCATGGCTCCTAATTTACAGTGGCATACAGAGGGAATAAGAGCAAGTAAAGCTGCAGTGTGTTCTGGGACCCTGTGCTTACACAAATAGTGGTACCTAGGCTAGCTCATTTAAAGTTTTTTTTTTAATTCTTTATTCTACAGAGCCACCAGATGTGTAGCTTTTCTTAACACATAATCTGTACTTTACTTTCTTCCTTCTGTATTGATTTATAAATCTGATCATGCAGTTTATAAATTCATATAAAAATGAAAAAAACTAAAAATGTAGTTCCAAGGAAATTTACAAGTCTTTTCATGAGCAATGCAAACAGTCAGCTTTTGTTTAATTGATTCTGTGCTTTCTATTTGCATGCACCTACACTGAAGAAGCTTTAATATTTTCAATTGCTGTGGAGATTATAACATCTTTCTTTTGCATATGCTCATGTATTTCTTATTATACAACAACAATAGCAACAAGAATAATAACCAAAAGAATAACAACGGGAATAGTGCAAGAATAGTACATGAATAGTACAAGAATAGTAGTGAAGTAGTGCTGAAGCCTTTACCTCGAAAAGGATATTTTGTGCATCTCTCATCTAGTCACCAAATGAGAATTTCCATAAAATCTGTAGAAATTTAGGCTGAAATGTGTCTGGAATTCACATACATATTCAAAATCTGAATGGTAGAACCTGAGAGACAAGATGTGGTACATAGGAAATAAGAAACTAGTCTAAACTGAAAAGAAACTATACATCAATTTTGTTTTCTACTCAAAAGTTTTAAAATCACATCTGACTTTATTAACATCTTGAAGAAAACTTTCATTGCAAGCTAAAATATTAAAGAAGAACATCCCTAAAGTGCTGCTGAATAAGCATGATTTTTCTTGCTCTAAGTTGCTTGTCTAATTCAGAAGGTGGTGGCAGACTGCCAAACTTTCTTCCTAGATGTTAAGACTATACCATAAAGTATCCTTAATGTAGTTTTCAACTCTTCTGTTTATCTCCCCGGGGATAAAAGAACCTACTGTTTTGAAGTGTCAGATTTTATACTGTGTTGCAGTGAGTTATTTTTATTTATCTTCCATTCTATATTTTTCTGAGGCATATATAAAAGTAATCTTCAAAGAGCTATTCCTACTATTTCAGCTTTTTTCATTTTTAAGTTTTGTTTTGAAGAACTATCCAGAAAAAAAGCCCCAACATATATAGTTTATGTCCTGGTAATTATACTCAGACTACATATATCTTTTGTTCATCATTTTTTTTTTGCCTTTGGAAGACAAAAGGAATCTGCTATCCTAAATCATATTTTAAATGCTACTGCATGCTACCTGAAAGCAAAAGATGTTGCACTGAACTACAACTTCCTTCCTACGCTGTGTAGATAAGAAATATCCATGTTGTTTAATTGCCTGCAAAGGTTTGAGGATACTGAGATGGTCAAAGGCCAAGTCTCTCCCATGCTTAGGCTCTCCCTAGTCCAGCAGCAGATGTAGAGCTGCCAGCAGTCAGGAGAGGAATTGCAATGTCCTGAATACATGCCAAAGAACCTGGTGATGCACACAATATGCAAGTGTTTTCAGGAAATATATGACTGGTATAATGCCCTTTTGTGATCTACTGTCATTAAAAGTGACAGATATGTTGAACACAGGTAGGCAGTTCTAATGTGATGTCCACAAGGAGTTGCTCTTTGGTAAGAGAATCCTCTAGGGGCCTCTAGCCCAAACCATCCAATGTAATTTATTTCACTTCCTGAGGGGGAAAAAAAAAAAAAAAAAAAAAAAAAAAAAAGGCAAATCAAAATCATATCAATGAAAAGTCTTTCCTGCTTGACTTTAATGAACCAAAACCTATGATTCCTTAGAATTCAAATTTCCTTGAGAGCCATGAGGCTCAATTTTCATCAGAAAATCATTAAAGTAAGAATTGTCTAAATGTAAAGTAGAACTTTTAGCTGTTTTTACAGATGAGGCCTGCAACTCTAGGTTATATTTAATTCGAAGAACTACTGAAAACAAAATTCCTCTCAGAAATGTTTACAGATGTATCTAAGGATTCATAAAGTGGTTTGAGCAGGAAACCATAGTCTTTCTCTAGAAGTCAAGGTAGAAAATCAGTGCCTGATTCATCAATGACTTTATGTGAACTCTGAATTGGAACCATGGATATGACCCTTGAATAAGTAGATTTCTTCAGTCATTTATAGGCATGTATTTAAGTGCACGCAGCAGAGCAGGAATAGAAGTACTGATCTTGGCCTCAGCTCCACAAAGCTGCTTTAGGGAAAAATGTAGGACAGAGAAATTTTGGGAAATATTGTTATGCTATAGAAGGAATAAAAGGTGAGAAGATACAGATTTTTCTGTAGCAATTGTTAGGAACTATGATGGAGCTATTATAATCTAAGATAAAATACTACCTCTTCCTATTTAGCCTTCTTCCATACATACATTTTTAAAATTTCGTTTTATTGTCTCTTAAGTGTGCCCAGATAACTCTCAAAAGCAGTTATTTTAAGCATTTTTTTTTGTATTTTATTAACAGTGTAATTAGAAAGAGATACTACTAGAAGATAAAATCTGAAATTACAATCATATCCTTTATTCTTGAACTTGATGAAGCATGTTAGCACTCACTGCAGACTGAGAAGCTGAACTCTGCTTTGTAATAATAAATTATTAAATTGTCCCCTTGCAGCTTTTCCAGATATTGGTGGTAATGATTATCAAGCTTTTCTGGGTTAATATGATTTTGCTTCATGAAGATGGCTTATATTTCCTCAGACTTCCTAGCATTCTTGTTTTTATGCATTTTGCTAGTTCCATAATTTTTGAAAATTCTTCTCTCATTTGCTATTTTAATATATGCTATTCCCTACTGTGTCATTGTACTTCTCTCTATTCCTGTGCCATGCTGTCCTCAGGCTAACATGAATAGCATTATGTACATCTCTGAGGTTAGATGCAAATTCTAGACTAACATCATCTTGTGAACATGGCCTGTAACATCGCTCTTATGTCTGTTCAAAATGTTCAGATGTGGAAAACTGGGATAAACTTAATGCCAGTTGCTGTATTACAAGGAATAATATATATTCTGATACCAAAAGGTACAGGACATACTTATGTGTTTGTCTGACACTTGTATCTGACAAGGAGTAAGTCTTCCTTGGTGAACGAGCTGGGGCCCAGATGCACAGACATCTGGGGGCCGAGCCCCAGCTGGTGCTTAGAGGATAGGATAGAGAACAGAGCACTGCTGGAAAAGCACTGAGAACCAGTCATTTCAAACACACTGAAACCACAAAGATGGAAAGCCAAAGCCTGGTCTTAGCTAAGAAGTAGCATTGAACTACTTGCATCTGAAGTTTCTATCAGAGGTGATAGTTCACAGATTCATGTGGACTAAAATGTCCTACCACAATCCACAGCAAAACATGCTGTTCAGTCACTGTAGGGAGGGGCATGACAGGCACTCCCAGGGAAGGCTGTGGTGCCCCAAAGGAACTGAGGATGGCAACAAGGCAGCTGGAGTAGGTGGCTCACCTGCCAGATGTCAGCATGTTGAAAAAGGAAAGTCAGGGTCAGACTTAAATCTGGAAAGAGGTATCAGGGCCAGTCTGAGGCCAATGATAATTCAGCAAGTCTATTGTGAAGAGTCAAGATCATATCAGGAAGTCATGTCCAGGTCTGGGACAGGGAGGTAAAGTACAGGTTCAGGTGTAAACATTCCATCTGTGGTGTAGGTCAGGATCAAGCTGCAGAACAAGGCTCCTATGGAAAAAACAATTAAATTCTTTGTTTCTCTCTCACTTCCCAAAAGCTCTTAGTGAGGAAGCTGACATTGGCCTTGGCTAGCTGAGGTCCTTAATTTATCTTAACTAAACTCATGGAACTGGAGATGCATTCTGGATTATGTCAGGAAGAGTTACAACCTCTGTTGACTCAGTGGATTGTTTAGTAAATCATGGGATATCTTATCAAGTCTAGTCAGTATCATTTGTCTATCTGAAGAAGACCGAAACATATCTTAGCTAAGAAGTGCAGCCAGAATAACTCCTGGATGAAAGTGGATAAAATAAGCTTTGGAACAAGACATTAAAACTGCCTGAACTCCCCAGAACTGAAGGGAGAACAGGTTAACAAGTTAACAGACTTGTCCGCAATGAATATCTAAGGGTAGTCCCTGAGGGCCCAGTCCTGAAATGTGTTCTTTGAATGAAAGGACATTCTTTCTCATGGATGGGTACTTTTATCAGAGTCTCCAAATAGAAATGCAGCATGAAGCATGAAGTTATGACTGCCATCTTGTAAGCAGCAGGTGGTAAATCAGCTGTTTGAGAGAGATATTATGAGGTAATCTTGACATGATCAAATTAAATGTGATTTTTTCCCTTTTGTTTATTCATCTGAGTCTTTATATAATTTTTTACTCTATTATCTATTCTAGCTGATATGAATAAATTGTGCCTTTTTGCATTTGTCTTAACCAGGAGGTCATTTAATATTCTTCCCTATAGGATATGATGAATAACCTGGGATGGAGCAGCAAGCAAACAAGGACTCAAAGAGCCACCACAGGACTTTCATTGTACTAAAAGCTAGGAGTAATCACCAGTGCTAGCTGCATGTAGAGGAGGGAAAATAGTTATAATTTTTAATCACCAACGAGATTTTGGGGATCATCCATGACTTCATGGGAGAGTTATGGGTGTCTTTGCAATCTTGTGAAGTACTTTTTGATTTTTTCTTAAAAAAACCCACAAAAAATTAAAAAAAAAACCAAACAAAAAGAAAAATAATTTTTTTCCCAGAAATAATCTCATTATTATACAACATAGGTCTTTTTTGCATTATTTTTTTTCATATTTTCTATTCATTCATTATTGTAATATTTCCAGAAAAAAATAAGAGCATCGTCTCCTATATTTTTCTGAAAATCTAGGGATCACAAAGAAAGATCTGGTTCATCTTTCTTCAAAAGCAGATCTGCTTCTTACCTGCACTTACTGCATCTCAACAAAAGTAATCCATTTAGAATATTTCAGTGGCATGCATGAATGCATGATGCAAAAGGAGACTGAGGTTCTTAAAAAGATATTTTGAATCATTTAGAACAAAAGAATTGTGTAATCTCAGTTCAAAGTGTTCTAACTCTGTTCAAAATCATTAGGAAAATGCTACATGCAGGATGAGTTTGGATTAATATAATAAGGGTAAATAATAATTAAATTTCATGGTAAATCCTTCATTTTTCTTTCCCGCAAGAAAAATTACATATGAAAAATATGAGCAAGTAAAAGAGTTCCATTTAAGAAATCCTATTTGGAGCCCAACCTGCAGTAAGTCAGTGATGGCAAATATTTTAAAATATTTCTTCCTCTTCGTGACATTCATCTATGCGGTTAGAAACCTGAAACAGCACAATTTGAGTTTTGTGCTCAATTACAAATAACCAGTGTGATTTCAGTACGAGGTAAACTATTCACAACCAGTTTGTGTGGTTTCAGACCATGCAAACAAAGAAAAAGACTCAAATGTATATTCTAAGCTCTAAAAAGAATTTCAGTGTTTCTGGACATGTTGCAAAGTATGATGTAAAATTTTTACTGGGACTGCTTTACTTCAGTTTATATTAATATAAGCATGAAAATGCCAAATTTAAAAAAAAAATGTGACTTTTACAGGGTTAAATTGTAATGGATGTTGAGGAAGAACAAGCTTGAAAAAATAATATACTGGGACATACTCTTCTCTTGGGTTGACTGGTAGAGACAGAACTGTATCTAGTGCCATTGTCCTTGGCATCAAGGCCTCTTCTAGGCTGGCACTGAGGCACTGATGCACCGTGGCACAGAGCTACATACTTGCTCTGACTCCTATGTGATCGTTTACACTCAATAATGCATTCCATAGAGTGCTTCTTTCAGTTTGTATTATGAATTGAAACTTCATTGCATGAATGTTTATGCCTACAAAGCCAGTTATTGTAAATATATAAGCTATTTGAATTTTTAAGCCACTTTGACAATTATATTTCCTCCAACTGGTTAAATTCGAACTGTTTGCCTTGACTAGATATCATATATGTTGTGTGTCTAGACATTTTAATTATTGTTTTCCTTCATAAATTTAAATGAAAAAGTAGTTTTAAGGAATAAAATAATACTAAGGAGCCTTTAATGAATTTTAATTATTCTTTAAACAAACAATAGTTGTGAAATTCATGAAAATTTCATTTCAGAATCACAGTTCTGAATATGTGCAAACAACACTAAGTCTCAAGCACATACTTAAGGTTATTTTAAACTTGGAAAGTCATAGACAAGTGGATAGCTCCCATTTAAATATTCAAAACTATTAACAGGTAATATAATGTTCAGTATCTCATTTTCTATCTCAAAACCATAATATACACCTAGATGAAAATAAAAAGGCAAAGACCTACCAAAAAGAGAAAGAAAATATTTCCATTGTCACTGGACAACACTCGTTTAATGGATCTGTCAGAGTATATAGGTTTTAGGAATAATATGTTCAGAACAGCAGACAGTTGTACGTACACCAACTAGGTTATTCTCAGTTCAGTCTTTTTCATATTTCTGTACAAGAAAGTGGGGTATACTTTCATCTCAGGGGCATAAGTATATATGCAGATATACTGATTTGCTCTGTACTTCTATGCCCAATTTACACTGGTATTACTGTAAGTCTTGGAGTGTGATTCCCATCTTACATGAAGTGTCAAGCACAAAATTTGTAAAACAAAATTGCAAAGCAATGAAGAAAGCCAAGCTGAGCTCAGATATATGTTAAATGAACTCAGTAATCAAACTGTGAGACATATTCAACATATGTTGAATTAATTTATTCTGAATTCTTTTTCCCTATTCTGAGAGACATTTTTTTCCCTCAGCTCTGGTGCAGTTGATTTACTATAGATTTATAAAGAAAAATGCATAATGGTGAGGTTTTTCTTGTTCTCTGTGCTATATTTACTATTTTTACAGAAACATCATGTACATGCCAGAAAAAAATCTAAGAAAATGTAAAATGACATATTGTGGTGGGATGTGTTCACTTATACCTCTTGAGCCCTGTGAGGACAATAATCTGAACTCTTCAATCACAAATAGCTCTAGGCTTAATTTTATTTCTGTACTGAGCTGTAATGGGGTGATTCATGAATTTTTGATTATTTTATTTGGAGCAGTTATCTTTCAATATCCTCATAGATTTCAAAGAATTTGGAAATGTAGCAAACCCTCTTTGCCTTGATGGCTAGATCTCTATACCTAACTTTTGTCTAGTCCAGCTGTGACCCTATCCGTAACTGCTAAATATTAAACTACTCTTTGTGACTTGAATGTCCAGATTAGTTTTGTGGGTTTTGCAGAGCACAGCAGTAAATTGAGGTCTTTGTCCCAAAATGTATGTTGTTTCTAACTTTTAACTTACTTTTAATAGTAACCTACTGTCACAGCCAAAATAAAGCCCACAATAAAGCTGTTGTAGTGTCAAATAACAGTCCTTAATTTAGCCTTTGCTAGTTTGGCAATAAACCTATCCTTTTTCTCCTGAGACTAAATGTAATTGTCCTGTCAATACTAACTGTAGTATCAGTGGCTCATGCAAATTCTGAGCCACTCCTCACCAGTTTTGTGATCTGGCTATTGCTTAATGATGAACTGACACTCTTGTTGTGTGTGCTCACATCTGTTCTTAAACCAGTTTAAGTCTGTCTCCCTTCTCAGTAATTATTCCCTGGCAAAGACCCAGTCAGAGGTTGCCCACACATCCAATTCTGGCTTCATATGTTTGGCAAGATGAAGACATCATCTTCCGAACAATCCATAATTGGAAATGCAAACCTCACTTTAACCTCAACCACTGTGATTCATCCAAATCTAATATTAATACTAATATTTCCACTGAAAGGCTCTCCATACAGGTCTGCCAAAACTGTGGGAGAAACCAAAGACAATGATGCTTTTGGTTCCAGGGGCCTTGAATCATTAGTTGTGCTCAAGAGTAGTATCAGAGTATGTATTCAAATTAGGATGAAAACTCTAGCCATAGTTCAGTGTTTTGAGGGTATGATTTAAATTCTGGAAAATATGCACAAACTTCAGTGCATTATGGCCTTCCCTTTTACTCACAACTCTGCCAGCCTTAGCTACATATTGAATTAGGAGTAATTTTTCATGTTTGCATGTTAACTCCTACTCACCCTTTGTTTTATAGTGATGGACTGTTGATGGTGCTGAAGTAATGATATATCCCTTCCCTTCCGCATGGTCTTCAAGGTCTGCTAGGTGGCAGTTGATGGCTTGGCAATGTCTTCCCTGCCATTTGGATATGCAAGTGTTTAACAAAACTGCAGCTGGCATGCTGTTGCAACTGTTTTAGCTGTCTGTAAACCCTTGCTTCAGGAGCAGCTTTGGAACAGCAGAACCTAGACCTCAAATTCCAGTTTACTGGTATGACAGCAGTATCAACTTCAGTACTTCCATTTGTGGGGGAATAGAAGGTAGCTCATATAGGTTCTTGGTATTTTTTTATCTGCAGTTGTGAGAAACATTTAAAAATTTGAACTTCAAATTTTGAATGTTGGGTTTTATTTCACACATTAGAAAATGATGTATTTGAAAATTACAGTAGAACACAAAGAGAATTTGAGCTAATTTTCATCTCTAATTCTTTTTATACAAACGTGTAACATTTGAAGGACATGAGGACACCTCATAGAAAATCTTTCTTTATTTGTTATTTCCAAAGAAATTTCAAAATAATGAGATTTTTAAAAAATTAATCACAAATTTTAAAAAAAATTAAGAAGCACATTTTGTTGAATCTGAACGCTCTTAGACTTTATAGATCTTATTTCACAAAGAATGGAGATATAGGCCATGAGCTGTCTGGCACACAATGGTTCTCCTAAGAAAAGCAACTTTAGGAAAAAAACACCTCCATATAACATTTTTATGACAAACTAGGAAAAGAGTTGCTCACATAGATTGCCCCATTCTTGATTTTCCTACTATAAGGATATTTTTGGCTGGTTTGTTAATTTTTTTTAATTTTTAAACATTTTCAAACATGTAATTGATAGAAATCAAGCTCAGGGAGAAACTTAGGGTCATGGTTTGATAATCCTTACAAAGTTCATTGTGCTTCACTCAATGGTTTATGAAAGGAAGTTGTCTTTATTACGATGAAATGTAGTGTATATGTAAGAAAGACACATGAATATAGACATAAAGGAAATAGGGCTTCTGGGAAGAACAATAGCTTTTATTAATCAGCAGATAAACTTGGTAAAAATCAGACAAGCCTGGACTTACTGCCTCTTTAGCAAGGCTTCAAAGAAGAAAACAGTCTTTGAGCAAAATGGTTGCAATGTCATTGCTTCCTTATTTTAAGGAAAATGTCTTCCTCTCAGAACTTGATTTGCTTCAGTTTTCAGCTATTGCTTTTCCTAGATAAACAAAATAATCAGCTACTTGCAAAGATTCTTTTTGTTAATCTGTGTAGGCTCCAATGAAATAATTTCATAACATCCCTTTGAAAAGCTATATAAATGAACATATTGGATTTTCTTTTTTTACTGAAGTGCTATTACTGAAAGTTTACAGATAGTAAATCTGACTTCTTGGGGTCTTGTTTCCACAACTTCAAGTTTTTTTATTAAAAACAAAACAAACAAAAGATTTCTTTTATTCCTGAGTACATTCTACAGATCATGTATTTTGAGAAAGACATTGCAAGAGAAGATTTAAAACTCTTTTCTCTGAATAGAAGTACACAGTCACCTGTGGTCAGTCTCAGAGAGCCTCTGTGACAACATAACAGCACTTGGTGAGACAGATCTTTGGAAAGGACATTAAGAGGTATAAACCACCCACACACTGTTTTGTGACAGACTTTATAAAAAGAGAGTTCAATGCTGACTTCAGTGGGGCTAATATTTAGTTTCAAGATAAAAATAAGTAAAATTGAAATGAAAATTCTGAGTGGCATTTTGAAAGATCTATTTGACATCCTGTGTCCTGTTTATTTTTTCTGATGAGAAAGAACATTTTCTTGTAGCAGGGAACAATTTCTAAATGTCAGTGATTTTTCTTCTCTTTGGGAACACAGACAATGTCAAACTAGGTTTAAAAAATCTAGTAAATCAGTGATATATATTTGACATAGCTAAACTCAAAAATTGAATTTCATATTGTACCCCTAGCAAACAGAATAATAAGCAGACCCAGACCTACTAACAAGGAAAGTACTAGTAATCTGAATTCCTGAAAATGAAAGAGTTTAGTAACATCAAGACCAGGCAGCTGAAATCAGGCTGTAAGCTGAATACTATAGGTGAAATAGAACAGCTGAAGTAGTCCCAGTAAATAATTCTGATATTCTTTGCTACTATATACTTTCAAAATCGGAACTTCTCCGTTAGGCCTCTGCATTGCCCATTGCTAGGCACTGGACCTGTCTACGTTAGAAAAAGGCCCAGAGTACCACTGTATGCACACTTTGTTAATTCTCTTTCTTGCTATATCTCATTAAGATTGAATTTTTTTTCTTGTAATTCTACTTTGGAAACGGAGTAACCAAAAATTTCACCTTTTCCAAGGTGAGCAGAGCATTGATGGATACTTGGATGGAATAGTCACTGAGGTCAATGTGTAAATAGATATGCTATTGAAAAATAACCCCTACAGATTTCTTCTATAGGGAAGCTCTCACTTTGAAGTGTAGTGCTTACCATTACCAAAACTTTAAGAGAAAGTAAAAAACAAGGCTTAGGGGACAACGAATTAAAAAAAAACCCCAAAAGTTGTATCCCAAATCAAAGCTTTCTGTGCCTTTTTTTTTTTTTTTTTAGGTATCTATCCAGTTAGTTCAGATAAAAATCTTAGGAATTTTTCTTCTTTTAGGATGAGTAACTGACCTAAACCCAGAAAGAGAACACAATAAAGGTGAACATCTGAATAGATAAACTTCAAATGCGAAAGCTAAAAAGGCTTGACAAAGGAGAAATCTGCTTTAAAAGTATTACCTACATTTGCAAAACAATTCGAACAGCTATTGTCATAAATTAAAATTTCAGTACATCAACAATGTCAGTTTCCTCCAAACTTAATTTTTTACTGAATATTAATAATTTCATAATAAATATTGTGATGGTCATTGTGCCTACATTTTTCATCATATTTTTCATTTTTTTTTAATGGTTTAAATTCGTGTTCACAAAGTGAGAGCTGAAGTTATAGTCTCATTAACAATAGCATGTTAATAATTACAAGGTTGGTCATGGTTGATTACTACTCTTCATTAAACACAGCACATCAGGAAACTGTGGAGGGCTTCCAAAGAGGGTATGTTCCATCACTGCTACTCAGTGACCTAAGTCAGCCTCAATCCAAAGTCTGCTGTGATGGAGTTTCTAGTCTTCTGTATCAGAGCAATTAGCACAGAAAGCAAAGGCACATGTGCAAAGCTTCATGCACACAGACACAGCCAAAATGTTCTCACAGCACTTGTGGTGTGAAGGACCCATAGTGAGCCGGCAAGTATTGTGCATAGCTGAGCTGAGCAGAAAAGCTCCTCAGGGAAAGAGGAGGGTAGGACTGGGTAAAAGACTGAAACTGGTAGGCATGACATGTTAATGAGCTGTGTCAGAGCCATCTGAGGTTTGGGGAAGATAACTGCAACTTGAGAATAAAGTCATCTTTTTTACTGTTCAGGACAATGTTCTTTGGAGCTGTCCAAGAGCACTTAGTAATGCAAAGAAGTCAAAGAAGGATCCCAGAGACGAGCTTTTTCAGTCCAACAACTCACTGACTCCAAAATGCTGTTTTATCCTTAAACAAACAGAGTACCAGATTGGCTTCCAAAAGGAATTTTGACTTGTAAAAACACAATTTTTTTTACATTATTTCACTGCTGGTCATTTAGTTCTTGCCAGATAGGAAACGAATCTGACTCTTTCACTTCTTGAATTCCAAGTAGAAAGATGGAAGAAAATTCTGAGATTCTCTCTGCTTTAAAGATCAAGGAGAGGCTCTGTTTCTTTGTTTTAATCTCCCAGCCAAGTGACTTCCAAAGGTTCAAGTTTCTAAATGGCTAATGCCCCTATTGTAAGCATCTTTTCATGATTGTGACTAATTTTACATCTCTACCCTGTTTGACTATCCTTCTTTTCTTTTCTGCCTTTAAATAAAATAATTTAACCTTGCTAGGGTGAACAGGTTCTGTCAGCTAATAACACAAGCAATTAAAGAAGCATTCAACGAAAAAGAAATGACCAGTAGGCTCAAGGATGGCTGGGAGGTGTTATGCTTTTTTATCTGTCCTACTAATAATTAACATTTTGTACCATAGGGAGCTTTATGAGCAGGTTATGTATGTAATGATATCATGGAATTGTTTTTTACAACTATTTTTATTCCTCTCTCTCTGCCTTCATTTGTGTCTCTACACACACACACACACACAAATACATATCTATATATATATATATAATATTGAGTCTAATTCTGTTCCTACTATGAAGCATGTAAAAACTGATACAATCATAGTGGATTTGAAAAACTATTTAGAAACCTTTCACAGAGTTCAGCACACTGTGGGAACACAAAATGAAGCTCTTTTGCAAGCTGTCCTGTCTCTGGAACTGCAAGGGAAGGTGGCAATATAAGTCCAGCACCAGTAACCCTTAAAAGACAGTAAAACCAAAATAAAGAATCAGATTGAAAGCAGCTTTGCTACCTATTTATGAAAAATGAAACCAGTATTTTTCTTCTTGGTTGCCTACAGATTTATTATGTACACGCTACTGCTTCTGTCAAAAATAACAAAGCCTCTATTGACAAGGAGATGGTAACATAAGGGGAAGATTTTCCCCACTGTTTCCTACAAGCCAGCCTCACAGATTTTTCAGATAAATAATGGCAAAAATGTCCAAAATACATGCACATATATATCCCATATATGTATGAATTGGGGAGTTGGGGAGTGATGGAGAAAGTTCTACATCACTGAGCAAAGCACAGCTACATTTAAAGTGGAGGGGTAAGATAAAAATCATCCATTTTTTCTGTGACTGATTTGCAAAAGTTCCCATTCGAGAGCATGAATAGCAGAGAACAGTTCAGCATATCTGGACATACAGGGCATCAGAAAGGAAATGTATAAGTTTAAAGACTATTATACTTGCACATCATGAGGTCTGCTTCTCTGTTTCTGGAAAGACTGCAGAGTTGTCAGTAAAGACTGTCTCCTTCCTGTGCGTATGAGCCAACACATTGAATACCCGTGTTTTTCCACACTATTAAGCTGTTACAACAGTGGCAGGAAGGACAAAGTGTCTGGGAGAGATCTGCTGTTTAATCCTACAGGGTTTAGAATGTCACTTTTTGCAATGACAAAGACTGATTTAATGAAGCTTTTATAATTGTAAAGCTTGATTTTACTAAACACTCTTTTTTTTATTACCTAATGAACTTACAATGTGAAATTTTTGCAGTACAAGGCAGAGAGCATTACTTTGATGTTGACTCTCAGCTGTATAGCATTCCACTACAATGAAATTTCTGGGGTAAAAAAAAAATGTGGAAAATAAGGTGATTTATGGTGTTTTTATCAATAGAAATAAGAAGAATAGAAAAAGATTTAAAAGATTTAAAAACAGAAGAAGGGAGATGTGTATTGTTTGTTTGACTCACTAAATTGTATATTGAAGAATGAAAGGTAAATTTGATTTAATAAAAGGATTTATAGACTGTAATTATGAACATCAATATGCCAGTCACTATCATATTTCCTCTAGGTCTACAGTCCATATTCTGCCCCGTACTCCTAAGTAGGGATAAAAGAAATCAGATATCTCAGAACAGGAGGCAAAGCAACAAGAGAGGTAACAGAATCAATAAACTAGTGAAAAAGGAATGCAGTGGTGAAAACCTGGGATTTTCCCTTTACCAGTTTCCATCTTTTATCTATGATAAAGGAAACTATGTTTCCTTGTATTTTTTTGTTTGTTTGTTTGTTTGGGTTTTTTTGTTTAGATTTTAGCAGAGCAAGTTTACATTACTGTTTAAATATGGAACAAAAGATGGTCTTTATTTGACCTCCCTCAATTAATTGAAAAGTTGTGAGAGTGGCAAGTCGTGAGACAGGAAAAGCACCTATGTGTTCTGCTCTAAGAGAAATATTTCATGTCCTCTAATACTTCAGGAAGAATCATTGAATTGATTAAGATTTTTGGTTGGTTTGGTTTTTCATTTGTTTTTGAGAGCATGAGTGAGTCTTCATCTCTCTCTTATTAATGTTATCCCACCTTGCAGAAGAATAATAGCAACTTGTCATTATAATTTTCTGACTTAGATGCTGACCCAGAGGGAGAATATATTACTCCTAGACTAATTCCTGTATTTTGCATCACACAATCAGTGCAAACATCTTTGGCAGAGGTATCATAATACTGCTCTTATATATCAGACATGTGTTTTTGCAAAATTTGAGAGTTATACTCTAATATTAAATACAATACACTCATTGAATATATTAAAAATATTTTGATTTTATAAAAATCACAACATAGGCAGACAACAGCCCAAACCACAACAGAAAAGCTGCATCTTATCTCTCTTTATAAAAGAGATGTAGTAAATTGATTAAATCCAGTAAAAACGTTAATAAACAATTGCCAACCTGAAGTATCTGTAAGAAAGGATCGCAGGTTAAAAGATCTTCTCAGTTTTAGTATCTCGATTGTTTTATTAAATGTCACTCCAATAATTTTGAATGAGAGCAGCCATGGTGTCAATTTCTAATGTGGAAGTCTCATCACTGGTGGAATCAGATCACAGTGAGACTTTGGAGACAAGAAGATGGATGAGTACTGGGATAAGGACCCTGCTGAGGCCTATACAGCATTGGCTAGCACTCCAATTCAGAAAATAAGTTTAGGTGCCAACAGAAGAGGAAATGCAGATGATAAGATTCAAATGGTTTTCTAAGATTACACTCCAAGATCTGGAAGAAATTTAGGTTCCTAAGTCTCCATATAAGAAGCCATATGTGTAATTCTGATTCTTTTGATCCTCTTGTATCAGGGTTTTAGATATAAAAAAGTCCTGGTTTGGCATTGGTTTGTTTTTTGGTGTGGAATGATTTTTTAAAGCAAAAGTCTTGTTCCCATTTACTACCCCTCTGCTGGCATTGGAGAACATTTTCAGAGCTCATAAGATGAATTCTCTTCAAATGAAACTCAACTGCACTTCCAAGGAGAGTACCCAGTGAGCCTGCAATTGCCAATAGATATTAGATAAGATTTTACTAGAGCTAGTCTAAAATAAACCTTTTAAGACGCACTTAGTATAGGTGCTGTGTCCTCAATTTCAATTGGTTTTGGCCTTGAAACTTGCTTCAACTAGGTGTTAAAGTAGAAAAAACTTTTTCAAATCCCAGATCATATTTTGTTTTCTGCAACAGTTCCAGCATTAACATAATAAATACATTGTGGTATGGCAAAGTGAACATGAATCCCATGAAGGTCTAGGAAAACCCTCATCTCTCTTACTCCAGCCCTCTCCCACCACCGCAAATGAACGCTTGTCACCGTTGGCTGTCTTGGTTTGGACTGATCCAGCATGTTTGGGCATTTTTCTTACTTTAATACTTGATTTGATTTCTTTAAGCATCTGAAAGATAAATAATTTTTTTTTTCAATAAATTAAACAACAACAATGAATCGCTACTTTATACTTTTCCATATATTTTGCCAAATACCAAATGTTCCTGAATTTGGCATAAATTTTATCTGTTTGCTTCTGTTAGAAAAGAACAGAATGGAATATTGGTTTTTTTGGCTTACAAAGCATACACTCATCTAGAATTTGTATCACTTGTACAGACAGATATTTCTTATTCCCTTACCACTGAAATCAGTAGTCTCTAGGACTGCCTAGACATGATGTAGCTGGACTTGTTTTGAACAGGGGTTTGCACTAAATGGCCTCCAGAGTTCCTCCCTAATTTAAATTATGCTATGATGCTACGTTTTTGTGGCACAGCAATTTTCGTCTCAGTTGTACCTGAGATGTAGAGGAATAACTCCATTTATTGCATAGCTTTCCTACTAATATTTTTACTTGTCTGTTTTCTTCTTAATGCAATAGAAATAATTGACATTTCATCCTCAAACCTGACCTTAACATATCATGATCACTTGCAGTATGTGAAACAAAAACACTTCTGAAGGAAGAGTCTGGAAAGCAGCTAAAGTATAATGATGTGACTTGCTGAAACAACTTTAGACAGAGATTTTTACAAGAGATTTTTACATGTAGAAAGAGCAGTATAAAATAACATATAAGCCTAGGTAGCTTTTTCAGTGAAGTCATAATGATCCTGTACTGGTAATTGCCTCTTTAGCACAAATTTAAAGTGTACTGAAATTGTTTTGTAAGTCAGAAATAAAATAAAGGTAGCCTTTCTAAGGATTACTGATTAGATAATATGAAACTGATCCATGGTGACTGGTTAAACTGATCCATGGTGACTGCACTAACATTTTTAACCAGTTTCAAGCTACCTCAAATTGTAAAAATACATGATTATTCTCTCAATAGTCAACTGAATATTTTTGAAAAATATCTGATTTAATTCAAATAGGAAAATTAATAAAGCACATTTTCAATAAAAGTGTTGAATAATTACGTATACCTTTACTTAATACTGTTGGAGTTCTACAACAACTTTCCTGCTCACCTTGCTGAAGAAGACAGCTTCCAGAAAAAAATTCAAATGAGGATAAAAATACAGTTAGAAGAGATCAAGTGGGAAGGAAAATACATGCCTGCTTTCTGACAGGTCATGGTGACATGGGTAGAATCAGTCCTTGTTGGTTCTGATACAGGGTGCACGGCTGGCTAGTGACGACCAAAGCTGGGCACTGCAAGAACCACAGAACAATGGATCAATATCATACATCAGTTTGTTGTTTCTGAAAGAATGGAATGAATTTAATTGAAGAAAACAAGATTTGCAAATATACAGGTACCCTCTGAACTTAGTGACTACCTGAATAGATCAGACATGAGTACTTACTTGCCTCATTAGTATGATATTCCTATAAAAAATATTCCTGTGCTTGAAATCCACAACCCCTTACACATGTTTATACTAATTCATGATTGCTGTGTCCCTAAAAAAGCACAAAACATCCAATAATTGAATAATTTGGCTAGTAATGTTATTTATGTCCACCACATAATTATTTAACTATTTAAAAACCTTTTCTACAAGCTACCACATTCCTGTGACAACAATTGGGGTCCAACAATAATAAGGTTCTTGTTTATTCCTTGGCAGGAGATTAGCTAGAAAAGAACAGTCAATATAAAAGAGGAATGAAGCTATTTTCTTTTTTGACTACCCCTTTAAGAGTAAAGGGAGCCTGGTTGGAAAACCAGAGCCATGAGTTAGGAGCTAGGCTGACACAGTTGGTGGTATCAAAAGCCATATATTAGATGTTCCTCCATATGTACTTTGTTTGTTTTTCCCTTTAATCTCCAATAAAAGTTATCTCACCTGAAAGATATTTGCTGTTAATCTGGGAGAAATCTGAACTGAACTAATTTAGAGAAGTGATATCATCCTCTGAAGCTTGACAGTGTGACAGGGCAGGTGGAAACCCAGTGTGTTTGTACAAGAAGAATCTAAAACAGGAGACTCTTCATTTTCTTTGAGCATGTTTCCCTTAGGGGGTCTTCAGAAAAACAGGATATATACTTTTGTTTTCAGAAAAAAATGTTGCTGAGACTGGAATCTGCTCGCTTGTTTCATCAAGGAAGATGTGTCAAAATGTAATTTCAGAAATCAGTAAATTGATAATATATGCCACCTGAGCCTTATCTCTAGCACGAAAAAAAGTATTAATTTAGTGTTCTAAAATAAAATGACTACATGGCTCAAGAAAAATACCCAGCCTATACATGTTTATATACTCTGTTTCAGCCCTAAATAAACATAGTTCAGAGACATACCAGGAACAGATTAACAGTGAAAAACAATTCCCTGTGACTGCATACATTTATTTTAATGATTTCTAATTTGCTAAATATTTGCCTACAAATTTTCTGTCCAACCTCACTATGTGTAGTTGGGCTTTCAGTTTACATTCCTTCCTCATCATAGCTTACTCGTGTGGAATAATGCTTTTAATAATTTTCCTTTGTATAACTGTCTGAAATATAGTCCTTGGAATGGGGAATATTTCAGTTATTCAAGTAGTTATTGTAATAGCTAGTAAAAGCTGGAAAAAAGCCACATCTCTTTTACCATAGTTGACACACCACATTGATCTAGCAGGAAATCTGTCTGTAACTGAGACAGATGGGGGAGCTCTGGGACTCAGTTTAACGTGGTTGAAGCTCCTGCGGATGCTGATATCGTACACTGACAGTAGCTGAAGCCTGAACAGCAGAGTTTACATGCCTGAAATAAATTGTTTTGATTAGAACCTTTAGGAAAGAAATTCATAAGGTACAGTTTTATTGACTACTTGCCAAACAACACAGACCTGTGCTCTGTAAGCTTGTTTTGTTCGTGTAAGTCAAGCACCAACTGGGCTCTTATTTTCTAAGGTTATGGACTGACAGCATAATACATTATAATTTACTCTAAATTATTACAGAGAGAAGAATCAGAAACAGAATGCACATTCATTTCTAACTGTAGTTGACCTTAGGAAAATTATTTTTTTTAAGTAGTCTCTGCATTTGTTTATCTTCCATGGGAATCTGAGAAATTTACTATTGACAAAAATGTTTCCAGAACAAAAAGGAATATATAAATCAAATTTGTAGCAGTCATGAAGAAAAGTATAAAATTATCACTTCCAATTATTATCAAAATTCTATTATTTTATCATAGAATCTGGGGGGTTTTTTAGGAGCTATTTCAGGTTCTGTTTTATTGACAGTCAGAGACCACTCTATTTGTTGCATAATTCTATTGAGATCACCTAAATAGAACTGAAACAAATGTTCAAAGCACAGATAAGATTTTCTTCCCCTAAGCAAAATCTATATAATATTATTGTCACTAAGGCCATTATTTGTTGTGCTGTTCTTTTGGAAATTAGTACGTATAGGTTCCATTATGTTGATTTATCATTGTCTGTTCTGGTCTAATGCATTTAAATGCATAGTCTGGTTGCTAAAACAGAGCACACGAAATGTAGCTTTAGTTTGTACCACTCCAGTGATAGAGTTCTGGCTGTTCATTGCCATTTTTATTTTTTAACCCAACATCTTCCACTGAAGACTGCTTTTATTTCAGTTTTCTTAATTTTTTTTTAAAGCATAATGATTTGATTAATACTAAAACAAAAATAACACAAAACAAAAATACTCCACAAGAAACCAGAGGCCATTGGCTGTATCCATAAGAAACAAGATAGCTTTATGAATTTTCAGATCTGATGTATTATCAAGCTTTTGCCTCCTGCCCAGCTACTTCAGCATATTGATTTATATTTTTTTATTGACAGTAGAGGCTAGATAGCTCTTAAACCTTCCAAAAAATGAATATTACCAGAGTTGTTTTATGTTTTGTTTCCCACTTAGCTGAGACAACTTATTTTCAAAGGAGAATCTGAGAATAACAAATAATAGATTTCAGAATATCTCTTTTCTCAGCTATGAAGTAAGTTGCTTGACACAACTCATTACTGACACATATCACAAGATGACAAGAGTAACAGATTGACACTGTGGTTCAGAGTGGGCTCAATCCAGCCATTATGGGGGCTCGAAATCTCTGTGCAGAGCTGCATCATGTCACCTGAACACTCCACTCCTCAGGCTGCTGTGCCAATGGGAAAACTTCCTGTCCTTCATAACCTGCAGAACTACATCTGCATATTAGTAACAGTATCTAGACAAAAAGTTCAAAAGAGGTTAAGTATATGGATGGGGCTTCATTGCCCATTCATTCAGTAGGATTCTGTCTCAACAAAATATGTTTTGTAAATTATTATTCCTTAAAAATAAAACAGCCTCAGGCAGCCCCATTATTAATCCAGCTCTGTGTCTTAAGCAAACATATTGCTAGGAAAAAGAAGGCAACCTTTTCAGGCTTCTGGTCTGAATCATCTATGAAATAGACTTTCTCCATTGACTGTGTGCAGGAATTTTAGTGAATAATCTATATTTAGTTTGATTGTATATTTCACCTCAAACCATCAACCATAACAACTCGTATTCTTGTTTTTACCTAATTTTATGAACTCTGAACAGAGTTGTCAGGAGTGAAATCTTGCTGTTATAATCCTAATGTGTGTTGTCGCAAAAGAAAAAAGAAAAAAAAAAAAAAAATTTTACAGTTTATTAGGAGTTGAATAGAAAATAAAATAGAAAGTATCTTTATGTCTCTGTGTAAATGTGATTATTGTTCAAAGCCTACAAAAAACTTGAAAAGACTGATAGAAGGTTGATAAAACTAATAACATGGGACAACTGTCATAAAAGGAGGGGGGAAACCCTCAACACTAAACAGAGACCCATGCTTTCAATGTTACAATTGAGACAGCAGGGAGCAGGACAGATTTCTGGTATTTTCTGAGAGCCAAGGAACAAGTTAATGGCTCGAGCCTTTCACAGTCTCTTCTGGAATAAGAAAACATCAAATAGTTACCTAACTGACAGAGTGGTGGGCTAAATGAATCCTTGATCTGGGCTACTGCAGTCATTATGTTGTGGTTTTGATCTACTGACAAAGCAATCTATATAAAAAATGAGCCCTAGTATTTCTTTTGCTTATGTTCTGTGTGGGATTGTTTTATGATCCGGTGCAATTGCCCTTTTTCAGGAAGATATAATAATAGAAAAGAGACACAGAGGGTTTTCTCAGAAAGGCTATTTTAATTTTCTCATTTATACAAAAGCAAATCAAACTGAAACATGAAAATATGTATTGTTCATTTTACTTGGCAAATGTGATACTCACTGTCCTGTGTGAATTGAACACATTGCTCAGAACATAGTGCAATTTATTAAAAGAGCTATTGTTATGTTTAAATGCATGGATAACCAGGGAACGTTTCTTCTGCTAATGCCAGACTGAGTTAGTTTCCTTCCTTCCCTGCCTAAGCTGACAGCACAAGCGTTAGTTGGCTTCTTCCAGCTGTCTTGGGTCCTAGTTGTCCATTCCAAATCTCTTTTTTTAATTTAAAGCCAGAAGACTTGGAAAGCGATTATCTTACTAAAGGCACAGGTCTAAAGATACAGGGTAGTCTATATTCTGGAACAAAAGTATTGTTTCAAAGACTCCCATTTCTTTTGTAAATCTGGGGCTTGATATACTACAGAATCCATATGAGCATGCCTGAACTGACATAATGAAAAACTAATTGCAATATATTTAACTATCTGTGAATCATTTTTTGCAGTTCTATACAATAAACAGATGAAGAAAGCATAATGCAGGATAATTACATTCTACAAACTTTGATCGTATTGTAGTATTTCTTTGGAATATGTCATCTTGCCAAAAGGTAAAAGGACCATATGATCATCTAGAAGACAGCATATGCAAATAAATATGGTAGCAAGTAAAACATATGTTTAATCTTCCCACTTCATCAATGTAGAGCTCAAGAGTTTTTGTCCGCACAAGCCAACAAATCTTAAGGCTTAAATTGTGTTTCTGCTACTCCCTTTTTCTTAGTTCCATAATTATATCTCTCTCAAAAAGCTGTTCAAAATTATTTATTTTTAAATAACTTTTAGAAAAACTCCTACTGGGGGTAAAACTAGACGTATACAGGCAAGCTCAAAATTGAAAAGAATTGTCTAAGAATGTACTGAATTTGTTCACCAAGTTTCACACATCATACGTGATCTATTTATACTGAAACGAGACAAAATAGTTCACAGTTTTGACAAAGTACAGGAAAGAGGCATCAATCATCCCAAAGGACAAGACAGTGGAGCATTTAAAAGTTGTACTTTATAGATACAAGAGACAGAAAATCTTCCACGCTTCTAATGATTTGTTCCAGTAGTTAATTAGACATACTGTTAAATCTGTGTGCTTTATTTCTTATCTGAATATAGTTAAGTTTTGTTTCAATACATAATTTTTTAGCATGCCTTCCACCTCCGTATTGCACAGCCCTGTAATGGCATGTATTTTCTTCCTGTGTAGCTGTTTACACAGTGCAACAGAATCAGTTCTCAATTGTTTTTCTAAGAGCAATGCACCTTAAGGTGTTTTGGGGGTTTTCGTGGTTTTTTTATTTGCTCATGTTATACCATTTTCTACATATTTTGAGTGGCTACTGCCCTTTGCGTAAATAGATTGCAATTTTCAGTCAAAAAAACCCTGGCTATTCCAAAATTCAAGTTACCTATGCCATGTATGTTGAATTTGGGCATATTCAACTGGTCATTTTCTCAGGGATGATTTTAATTTGCTCTTTTTGAGGAATACTCCTTCAGGAAGTTAGTGTTGTGTTGTCTTTCTTCCATTATTTTCTTTCAGAATTTACCATTTCCATGGATGCCAAATATTTTTGAGGGAGGTAGAAATAGTCAGCCTCCAGATAGAATTCCTCTCTAACCTTTGTTTAGATATCACTTGCATTTTTGTTCTCCTTCCATTTCATCTTCTTCAGATAACAGCTCAAAGCTGGTGTTGGCATCAGCAAAAAGTGTGGCACTAGGAGATGCATTTTCAGGGTGCTGGATGTAGAGTATTTACACTATTTGTCAGTGTTTGCTTTCCAGCATTTCTGTGGTTCAAAGGTTTATTAGGTTTTGTGGTACATCAGGTACCCTCCTAAAGTTTACCTTCTGGCTTAGGGTGATTGGAAGGAAATCAGTGTGAAGGCCAGGAGGTCTCTTATATATAATGTTAAGCAGAGCAGACCGCTTAACATTGGGGTGCTAAGGAAAGTTGCTTTGAAACTACACTCCTGATGTGAACTAAAACAAAAATGTAGATTCCTTAGAATTCCTTAGAATTTTGGATTACTGTTCCAAACAAAATATTGCCTGAAACAACTCTTTTTTCATTAGCACTTAATTTTTTTTTAATAGTTATATTGAAAATTCAATTTTTGAAAATTCAAAATGATACATCATTTCAAAATCAAAAGTTGAAATATTTCAATGTTCAGTTCTTCACTACCATTCTTTAATTCTTAACTTCACCAGTTAAGTTTAAATAGAACAAATGTTATGAATATTTTCTTTGAAATCAAAATATTTTTATCTAAAGAGAGAGGAAAATTGCAACATCAAATTATTATTAAGGCAACCATAGCTTTTTCTTCATTCACTACTACTTCAATATAGACTCATAGCAGAGACCTAAAGTAGGGAACAGATTTATTCTGAAGTATTCTGGGTCTAGTGGTAACATAATTCCAAAATTTACCTTACTTAGGATAAGAAGTCATAGAAAGAACAAATGGATCAGGAAGAACATAACAAGGAGAAATCATCAGTGAGCAGATAAAGTGAATTTGTTAACATTGCCCAATTCTATGATAAACTATTGTTATTTTTCATAGCTATTGTAACACAACAATTTATTTTAAAATTATTTTTTACTATATCCTGTGAGCGTAGTTATGCTTTGGTTTATATAAAATGTTGTTTTAATCAATTTTAATTAAAACATGATACTAGAAAAGCATCTAATATTTCTCTAGTGATCTTATTCATCTGCTTTCTGAGGGCATAGAGAGATATCAGATTTTTAATTGCTGTTTAATATTGTTTTTATGAAGAGTGGAATGCTTTTTTAAAAATTCTTCTCATGCTCTCTTATAGTACAATCTGACAAATAAGCAATATGAATCCAAGAAATCTCCTTCTACACAGGGTGTTTGTTACTTGGAGTACTAGCCATAACACTGGAAGTAATTCTTAGGGCATTCCTTTGGGAAAAAGTATTTCTTATGATGGTCCACATAATTATAGTTTGCACAAAGAAAACCAATGAAAGAAATTTAATTTAGTCTACACTTTTTATCTGAAATATGACAGACTAGAAGAATGTGGTGAAAATAAGTAAAAATAATCAAAGCAAAACCTACATAAGAAATTAGTTTTAGAAATAGATTGGTGTCTTCTTTACTTAGAGTTGGAATTGTAGGTGAACCATCAATCTACTAACATACTCTATGGACATATGGTTTTAAAAAGTAGCAGCACATTCATATTACAGAATCAGAGAATCTAAGATTAATTTATGTTGGAAAAGACCTCTGAGATCATTGAGTCTACCCAATATGTTATAGAATGATTTAACAGAAGAAATCAGTTCTCTGCCAATATTGTCCTCACCATTGGACTCAGGTCCACTCTAATTTTGGGATGCAGTGGATGTGGCTGAAGGGAGTTGATTAAAATTTTTCATTTACCAGTTCAGTGGTTGAACTGAAGAGTTAGAGTGAAAGAAAACCAAAGAAACAAATCCAAAATGTGCAGAAAATAGCAACAAGTTTTTCTTTAAAATTGGGAAACAAGAAATTAAAATTTTGGCTATTACTTGAAAAGTATTTTTGTTCACCTTTATTTCCTTTGAATGGAAAGAACAAAAAGGGATCATAATTGTTCCTGCTCTGACTGCAGTTGTAAGAGGCACCTCATCTGCACAGAACCAGAAGGTTATCTAAGTGGCAATCATATATCTCAGTGCTATACCATGTGAGTTATGGCTCAGTTCATGCTTGTGAACACAATTTATGATAATGAATTTCATTCTAGAACAGAAATTATTATGTAAAAATACATATATTTAAAAATAAAATTATTT
The DNA here is from genome assembly GCA_018697195.1 of Certhia americana. Taxonomy (NCBI): domain Eukaryota; kingdom Metazoa; phylum Chordata; class Aves; order Passeriformes; family Certhiidae; genus Certhia; species Certhia americana. The sequence goes on along the minus strand of CM031860.1, from coordinate 47,253,303 downwards.
TGTATGAGAGGTTTGGGGATTTCCTAAGAATAAAACCACTTTTATTCTCAAGGTGCTCCAGACAGTTTGGCATGGTCTCTCCAGTTGCAGTAAGAAACTAGTCCAGTACTGGAAGCAGTCAAAGTTAGATAAGAATGGAAAGCAGATGTATTTTCTTTCTTGGCTGGCTAGTTTAACAAAACACACAAGAAAATTGAGGTGGTTTTTCTGGTCTAATGGGGCTCAGTTACCATCTGTGGAGGAGAATATTGAGTCTAATTATATTGTTCAAGAGTCAATCAATTTAAACAATTTAAACAATCCCTTTTATTTTCAAAATTGCCTCATAACCTAAATTTTAGTTCATCAAAAAAAAAAAAAAAAAAAAAAAAAAAAAAGAAAGGAAAAGTCCCCAAAACAAACAATCTTCACAAAATCCCCACCAGTAAAAAAGCTTGTGGAATATATTTTTAACAGCATTTCTCAATTATCTTTCAATTCCATGTGAATGCTAAGTTCATTTTTAGTGCCAGAATATGGACTAGCATTATGTAAACACTTTGAATAAACCATTAAAATAAATATCTAGATAATACCTTTATTTCATCAGTCTTCAAGGATCTTCATCTCACGGTGAATATAACATTTCTTAATTAAATACATCTACTATTCAAGATCCTTCCTTCCAGATGGATTTCGTGAATCCAGTCTATAAAGTGGACATATATTGACCTTTTTTGGATATAGTAATGGTATTCCATAAATTCTTAAAACTAAGCATTTTCTGGTTTGTTCTTTAGAAATTACCTGAATCTCTCTTTCAGAATTTACAGTTCCTGCCTGGAATTTTATTAGATCATAAACCTGAATTTGATGTAATGAGAAACAGGAGTACTGAAAAATATTGTGTCAGGTTTTATCTACTTGGCTGTATTGCAGTGCATTAAGGGAAAATTTGACCTGCCATTTTCCCTCTGAAGAACTGCCTTTTGATGTTGCAAACTGTGCGTCTGTTCTTTCTGCAAAACAAATGAGATGGTACCTTATGCAATCCTCCAAAAATAATTATTTTCCCATAGAATAATGGAAAAAATAGGACAGTCAAACAGCTACTCAGGTTCAGGAAACATCCAAATTGGGGGTTTAATTTTGCCTTCAGACATTTGATCACAATCCCTATTATACCAGTTGAAAATTAATTTATTAGTCTGAGGGCAGCATTGGCCCTATATGATTAATATGTTCTGACAAATTAAATTAGGTGTAGAATTATTCAATTTGTTTCCTTTTTTCTAGTGATCAGTTACTGAATACATCACACATCATCAGTGCTTTCCACCCAGTCTTTGTCCATAAAACTGGATTTGGTAACATCTTAACAAGAAATTTATTATTTTCCCTGAATATATAACCCTATTATTGACAATACAAAAGAGGAAAGTTTTGTTCAAAGCATCAGCTTATTCAAATCAATTATATTAAGCCAAGTGGATGTCAACATGTGCTATACTGCTTCCTACAACTACTGCTGTAAAGACCCATAAAGAATTGGGTGGTGAGGCCTCAGGGATGCATTGTCTCTTCAGGACGTGAGGAACAGACCATCATTCATATACTCCTTTTAGATGAAACTTCAGTTTATGAGGAGTTCCTGCCACCTTTAAAAGAGAGCAATAATAACTATGTAAGACTGTGCCATAGCCTGGCCTAATTGTTAAGGCTATTGTAAGTTTTCCAACTGACTGTAGAATTACAGTTTGTTTGTTTGTTTGTTTGTTTCTCTAATTAGTACTAGACTAAAACTCACATGATACAAGATGAAGCTAAACTGCCTTTCTTAAGCCTCATACAATTCTGTGCTTTGGGGGAAACCAGACACCTTCTCCAAGAAACAAAAGGAGGGGCTGAGTCCAGCAGGCAGGAATCATGTGAGGAATTAAGGTTTATCCAGTATTCCCAGCATGCAACAATAGCAATTCATAGGAATAATGCTAGAGGGGGGTTCTTCAGGAACATAGGAAGATTGAGCTAAGAGGGCTCCTGGATCAAGCTGTCTGCTACAATAGGCATTCATCCCACACCTTGTAACCAGCAGTTACAGGAAATGTGGTGTCTTTCCCACCTTGGAAAGCTGCTGCAGAACCTGGAGCTTGAATGGTTAGATTAACCTCTTCTCAAAGGTCTGAAAGGTCTCAAAGTTGGTGGTATTTCTTTACCACTTCTTTCCTCTGGTAATATTTAATTACACCCTTCTGCAACAAGAACTCTTGGAAGCATACACAGTATTCAGATTATGATTTCTTCTCAACTTAGTCTTTTAGTAAACTATATGCTCTTGTATTGGTCTTTAATTATAGCAGAGTGGCAGGTCATACCCATGCTACAAACAAGTGTTATAGCCACTGAGTCCTTTCCAACTAACAAATTCTTGATTATAGATGTTTTGGTTTTTTTATGATCTCTCATATGCAAACCCAAATACATGACACCGTATTTTATGTTACTGGATTTTATGTGATAAATAAGAGGTCTGAGAAGGCACTAATCTACAGTTCCTAGTCCAAACTGATGGACTGAAGTCAATGACTACAAAAGGCTATCTTCTATTCATAGGACTAAGTGTTACTTACAAATTTTACATCACCATCTTGTCTCACTTGCAGATTGTAGGAAAGAAACTGTGGTCTATTCATTTAAGTTTAAAGGTGTACAGGAGGAAGTGGGTGTGAAAAATTACATGAGTTTAAAGATTACTGTTTTATAACACTCAATTGTAGAAGTGCACTTTAAATGTATTAGGCTATGTTAAAACGTGGTGTTCACTTTCAGCATGAATAAATACAAGCATTTTGTATGTATTTTATGTAGTATGTATTTTGGAAGTAGGACAGATATTTGCTATTTCAGCAGTATATGCATAACATCACAAGTTAAAACTTGCTAGCCAATTCACTCATTTTTAAATATGTCAGTTATTACCTTTTAAAAAAAGAAATCATATAACAGAAAACATCTATAAAACTCTCACTTCATTTCCGCTGATCTGATAGCTTTTTCTGGGGAATTACAAAATGCTAAATGGCTCATGAGGGTGAACCATAGCAAATAGAATCCTGATGTTCACTTTCTTATTATGCAACAAGACTGTGAAAACGTCCCAATAGGTGTAAGAGGAAAATGGAATGAGGTGATAAATAATTTATAACTAGAGAAAACTAATCAGAACTCCTCAATTCACATTGTCCCCATACAGGTGCTCAATTACTTCCTTGAAGGGGCCAAGAGACCAATAACCTGACATCTGGGATATAAATGAATTTTATTATTAAGGAAGATATTAAAACTTATATTAGTACACTAAAGTAGCTAATCTAAATTCTGTACAGAATTTCTACCAACCTTTCATGTGCCCTTCTTGGTAGGGCTGCTTGCACAGTAGTGTGTTTTGCTAGAGCAATCTGCTGATCTTATGTAAAATCAGTGATTTCACCTTTACCATAGACAGTTCTCATGCAGTTTGCATGAGGTTTGTAACACATTTTTTATTTTTCTGTGTGCTTATACTGGTCCTTTAAAGAATCATATACATATATTAAGAAAAGCTAAGAGAAAATATCCAAGTCTTTCACACAAGACCATCTTCAGAGTTTATTATTACAACTAAAACTGTCGATGCAAAAATAATGCAAAATTTACAGTGTGGGCAGTGTGCATTGAATATGTGTATATCAGATGCAGAGTTGACTTATTTTCAAGTAGACTAAGCATGATAAAGAATGAGAAAAAAATACCTGATTAGATACAGAAAGGGTGATTAAAGTACTTTTTTTAAACCTCCATAAAAAAAGTAATAGTAATTGTCATCCTCATGTTTTGTTAAGTAATTTTTTTAACCTCCAACCTGACTTTGGAAACAGCAACATGTATACAATGTACCAGTGTTCTTCAAGATAATTTTCCTCATCAAAAAGCACGTCTTCCCAACTGAATTGTGGCTGGTCATTCTCAGTCTCTGCAGCCTTCCTTGCCCATCTGCATTTTGCTTGAATTGCTTTGGTATTGCATGTTTGCAGTCAACAAGTGGAAGAAATGCCAGATGTTTATCTTATGTGGGTGTCTAACAGAGTTGAAGACAGGGCTAAAATAACATGTTGGTGAAAGATACTGTGCTCCTGGGTAATAAGGTTTTAAAAGAAGAGATGAGAGGTGTTTATGAATAAAAACACCAGCAAATAGTTGGCTTCTTACGTATCCAAAGCATTAACACTTAGTTTACTCTCACAAAGGTATAAAGCTCAAACTGCCTGTGTGAGTCCCAAGATTTTTGAAAGTAAAATGAACTTAAGATGATAAATCAGGCTTACCAATACGCATTCTCTTTAGACACAGCTACTAAACTAGGTAGTATTTGCTGAATGTGGTCTATATTCTGTGATCTTCAGTTCTGTTTTCCCTAATGTATTACTATTTACTATGTTTCACTTCAAAAATTGCAATCTCTTCCCAAAATACTGCTCTCATGTGAGTTTCACCAAAAGCATATGATAAAGAACCAAAATGCTCTTACTGAATTCACACTCTGAAATGCAGTGGACTTCTAAATATCTTGCAAATTTTGCTCCCACTGCAATATATTCTTACATTTCCTCCTAAGATTTCTGATCTTCCTTCCATTTCTGGTCCTTGTTCAGCTTCACCTGAGTTACATCAGTAACTTGTAGATGTTTCAATGACGTGGTTTATTTCTTCGCATCAGTTCTGTCTGATCTTTAAGTAGTCCTTGATTTGATTTCAGATATTCTACTTCACATCCAAATTATTCAATTAATGTATTATTTTAGTGCTGATAACAATGACTTTGCACTCAAAAATTATATTTGAAAAATAGAAAATATATCTTAGTATCTTAGTTTCATAAGACAAAACTTTATTTTTGAATAGACTACATAACACTTTTTTTATTACCTACTGATAGCCAAACCCACTCTGCTTTAAACAGTATTTATTTCCAGTAAACATAATTTGGATGTAGCATGCTAGTGTATGGGTCTCTCATTCTTGGGCAAGGACATAATGATACAAAAACCTTAGCATTTTCAGAGATATGAACTTCCGCCATTAAGAATTTGTATCAACTATAAGTGTAGGTTGTATCCCACCTCAATGTATTTCCACCTGTTATTTCTTACCAGCTTTCTGGGACCTACTCAACTCATCCAAATACTTTAACCCTGATGCTATTAGGCTGATAAAAATCACTCATTTCTCTCATGGCTACGAAGCATATAGAATTTAAGCAAAGGGAAAAAATATGGAGAAATCCAGTAATTTATTGTATAAAACATATATATTACAAGTAAATTCAAAACCTCAATTTCTTTTTCTCCTCCAATTTTTAAATCAGTCTGTATTCTTTTCCTGCTGAAAAGCAATAAAAATATGCACTTGCATCTACACTGTTCCACAACAGTGATGCTAACAGTCAGCCTTTATCAAACTATATCTTCTTAAAATAAAATGAAAATTTCATTTTAACCCTTGTTTTAGATACAGCTGGGGGAACAAAATGGCAGTATCTATACCTATATCTATACCTATATCTCTCTATATTTTATCTTTTCATAACTCTTAAGACTCAAACATTGTCAGGCACTGATTTGTGTTCTCGAAATAGCTATGAAGAGCAGCATAACAAATCACTAGATAGTAGCAGAACTCAAAGCCTATTTTGAAGAAACTAAAAGAATTCATACATTAGGGTGTGAATTTAATTTTCTCCCACTAAATGTTTCACTTTGCTCTATCTAAAATTAAATATGCTTCAAATCTTGCTTTCAAATACTTAGAGTCTTTCTCTATAGAAAGAAACTTTAACTATGCTACAACATTTACCTTGTCACATTGCAGAAAAAAATGCACATGAAACATATCAAAACACTGATATTCAGTTATGTGGGATTTTTTTTATATTACTTTTATTGTGCTAGTCTCACTCTTCACTGCACATTTTCTGTGCACAGCTCCCAAGGGAGAGGGAGCTGATTGTGAAAACACTGATAGTCAAGTTTTGTTTTGGGTTTTAGTGTTTTGCTGCCTTTTTTTTTTTTTTCTTTTTTTAACCCAGAGATTGTGTAGTTTTTTTAAAGTAGTCTATAAACATTCACACTTTTGAGATAATTTTGACATTATATTCTAAAGGCTCGGATTTATCAAACTATTATTTACTTTATTAAACCTTTCTGAAGTGGAAGAAAACTTCATGGAAAGAATCTCAAATGAGTAAAACATAGTTGTGCTACTTTGACGAGCAAATTAGCTCCAGCTGAAATCAAAATGTTCTATTTTAAATGAAATGCATAAACTCTTGCAAATTCAGGCTGTGTGAGCACCAGTGACTTTAACAAGACCCAAAGCAGTTGGAGGTTCCCTAATATCTCTCCACAAGTTGGAATAATCACACAGTGCTCAATTTTAGAAGCTGTTTTGGTCATTAGGCCTTGAGTTTAAAGTACTGACTCTACATAAGACCAACAGGAGAAGCTACAGGTACGCTGTGTGATCCAGAAATACATGTGAGATGAATTATCTAAAGTACCAGTGAAGAAACACCATCACACATCAGCCTCAAAAGCACATTATAGGGTTAGAAGTTCTACTTATATTTTGATCAAAGACTTGAACTGAATAAAATCATTATCTCTGTTCATCCTTCAAGCAGCAATAGCTTACAACAGCCCTCTCCTGCTTGCCATCAAACAAGACACCCCTTTCCCCTTCAGCTTTTATAGAGAACAACATCAATTAAATAATAAGTTAATTCTTCAGTCAAATTATAACTATATATGGCTAACCTTTTTGCTGCATACTGTCAGCAACAATGATGAACATGTCTAAATATGCAGGCAGTCTGTTTTTCAGTGAACAAAACATCACAAGCTCATGTCTTATTCTCCTCCTTGTTTTTTTAGGTTCTTCCTTTCCAAACTTTTCCCAGCTCAAGGAGCCTTTCTCCCCTACTAATCAGTGGTTAAGTCCTGACTTTACCACAAGGACTTAACCACAAGGTTTGTCCTGACTTTACCACCTCTATCTGTAAAGCCAGAAAGAGGAAGACAAAATGAAACAGCTGTGACAGCCAGAAAGAGTACATAATTTATTTGGGAAATAATAATAGTAAAGCAATAGTACTTTGATAGGAACAATAAATAAAGCACCATCACCAGCACTGCCTTGGTGCTCCCATCTTCCATCTCCCATTTTCTTGTCTTGTTGGCAATTTGTATTCCCCTTTTGTATGCTATATACTTTGGAGTCCATTTTATTACATGCTCTGAAAATCCATTCATGAGTAAAGATTACCATTCTTTGAATTGGGCGTTTCTGCATTCCAGTGTTATCTTTGCTTTAAAAGAGATAAAATGAAAAAGAATCTCCCTTTTCCATAAATATAATTAAATATAATTACCTCTGTGACCATCAATAAACAGTCACACATATGCATGTTGTGTGATCATATGCCCATATATGTGTACATATTCAAGCTCTTCAACTTTATGTAAAAAATCCTTTATACCATAATTCCAACAAATAGAGAAAATGTCCAAAATTTCCAAAGGAATAGAACATGAGGAAACCTACCTGTTGAATTTATTTCTTGAGAGGATCTTGATAACTTTAGATTCACTAGAAACTTTCTATGGATTTCAGTAGAATGTATGTTAAGCCTTTAGTATTCAAGAGTTTGATTTTATTATCACTGGAGATGTGCTGTGAGGTTGTCTTCATTTTGTCCTTTTTTTTTGTTTGCTTGTTTGGAGATGAAAATTTATTATGTATTTATTAACTATTACAAAACTCGTGTTTCTCCAACCTCCTCAGCATTTTATTTCAAAGTGCCAGATTCAGACCAAATACCTTTCCAACCTTATCAAACGTTTCATTGGTTCTCAAATCCAAAATTTTACAATTTGTTCATTTGACATTATGCCTTCTTTGTTTACAGCTGGAGGGAACTTTCCAGCTGCCACCTCTGCTCCCCTGCTAGGCTTTTTTCTCTGTCTTTGTGTGGGCAACCAGTTTACATCCCTTTCCTCTGCACAATCATGCTTTACACATCACTAACCATTACTATATATTCTTTTGGTATAGTAATTTCCTGCTTTGCTCTGAGGAGGTAGGAAAATGTATACAAGTTTGATTCCATAATCATACGAAAACCTCTCTGGTACATTTTGCCTTTCCTACCCCCAGGCCATTTGGCCACTCTGGAGTTAGACTGGTGCTCCAGGGGGAGAGTGTGGAGCATTGTCTCCAGTGTGCCAGGGCTAAGCAGCCACTGCCAGGCTGGCATACAGGTTTGGTGGGGCAATCTGATCTAGTGGAGGGTGTCTGCCTATGTCAGAGGGGTGGGAACTACATGTTTGGCCCCCTCCAACCCAAACTATTCTATACTTCTATAGTTCTATGATTCTAAAATACTGACAGAATAGTATAAGCCTTTTTTTCAGAAAAAATATTATCAATTCAGTTTTCAGAAAGATACTAAGACAAAGTTGTTCTCATTATGTGAACTATAGTATAAGATAATATCTTCTTTTATTTAAGAGAAGTTTTATTTAACTTCCTCTGTTTGGAAATATGTGCTTGTAATGCTAGCTTTCAACTTGACTTTGTTGTCAGTTCAACACTAAGATGAATAAGTAAAGTCTTCACTGTTGCAGGAGTTGTCATTCCTACCCATCTAGAAATAGACTAAACAATATATAAGTACACTTATTTGCAGAATTAAAGCCCTTTTTTAGAGCAGAAGAGCTAGAGACCTTTCTTTGCTTAATGGAAGTTCACATTTTGCAGAACTCTGCAAAATACGGAGAAAGAACCTCAGGGAACTTAAGTTGTGTTACTGTGCAGTGAATCACTGCTATAACTTATTTAAACTCTAACATGTTGTGCATCAATGAGGGAACAGAGTCCTAAATTTTCAGGAGAGGTGAATATTTTGCACTTGTCTTTCTCATATTTCAAGACATGGCATTATCCTTTAGGACACGTCATAACTGCCAAATACCCATTCATGTCATATCTCAGAACCTTCTGTATAAAATCAATTACACCAATAATGGCATGAAGTGGTAAAATTACTGCTTACTTTTTTTTTAAAAAAGACACAGTTTAGCAGTATGAAGCTATGGAAGGGGATCATTTAATATGAAAAATGTTAGTCATTCACATGGGTTTTGACAATTTTATTTTGATATTATAATGGCAGTATAAGTCTTTTATTGGAACAGGAAGTTTAAGCACTTGAGTTTGCTGTCTTCTTACTGTATAAGGAGTCAGGGATAATTCTTGAATTCAGACTACAGAACAGCCTCTAACATGATGTATTTTTCATCCAAATACTCCTGTTGGAACAACAGAAGAAAGGACACATAAATTTCCTTTATCATCCTGAGATGGTAGTTTGCACTTCCTACAACACAGAAAATTTCTGAAGTGAATGGAAAGTGAGAATGCCTGCAACTACCTGGGAATGCATTCATAGATATTATTCACATATTTCCACTGAAACTGTGTTAAATTAAGTAAATAATGCCTCATAGTAAATTGAAAGTGAAGTATAGAATCAAAATGTAAGAGGTTTAGTGATCAGCAATTTTACTAAGCTTATTTTCAGAAAGAATTTGCTTGTATTATAATAAATGGCTCTTATGCTTTGTTTTCCAAACTTATTCTAAGAAATATATTTCTTGAAACACAATGGCCTGATGCTTGCTGGTACTAAGTGGTTATTCTTCAAGATTTTGCCCATCACTACCTGGGCATGAATTAATACTGAGAACTTTGATTTATGGATAGATATATTCAGTATTTTTCTAGTTTAAAAATATTATTTAACACAGTAATGTATGTATTCCTGTGTAACTTTCTGTAAAGCATTTGGCCTCAAAATCACTCCTAGTTGCAGTTCTTCATATGGGAATAGAACAAATAGTAGAACTTCCAGTTCAGTGACAGAGATGGAAAAAAAGGAAGGAAAGGGAAGATTCTCATCTTAGATAATTTAATTTTAGCTTCTAATCATTTGCATATACAGTTATCAACAACTTTAATGAGAAGTGAGTATTTAAATTCCTGTTACAAGTTGGAAAATTTTAAACTGAAGTTCCCCTTTAATCATATTACCCCTGTTTGATACTTTGTCAAATGAGCGCAAGGTTCTTTAAATATCAGAATGCCGAGATATCAAGTACAGATATAAAGGAAACACATATGGCATGAAGTAGGAACTGGGCATATGGAAACCCTAATTATGTCCCAAGAGAAAAATCAACAGCTGGAGAAACAGAAATAGGATCAGAACTGTTCCCTGGAAAATTTGGGTTCAGATCCAATTGGATAAAGTAAAGATTGTATCTGGCCTCCTAATTTCTTTAAGATGCTCCTCAAAAATGTATCAATAGATAAAAATTGGTTGCTTCATCTTTATTTTTATGAAACAAGTATAATTTTTTTTTAATAATTTCCAGCAAAACTATTTTACAGATTCAATCAGGGTGTCTTGGTAGTCAAATGATGACTGAAATATCCAATTTTAGTGCGGGTGGATGACAATGAGAAAGGCCCATATTGAACCGAAATAAAGCCACAAATGCAGCTACTGCAAAAGAAGATGAAAGGTAGGGTTCTAATGACTATTCCAAATTTCAGAAACTTGCATAATTATGTCATCTACAGATTTTTACAAATCCTTTTTTAATATTTTAAAATTTTTTTTAAGGAGCACACTGTTTTGGTAGTAAACTAAAAATCTTTGTGGCTTTTTTCAGACTTTTTACCTGTATTAGTTTGGAAGACAGGTGTCTGCTAGAGAAAAAGCAGGAGCTTCCCTTGGAATGGAGAAATGCAAAACCTCCTCCCTCCAAATGGTTATAATTTTGAAAATTAAGGGGCTCTCAGGCAAAGACATGAGGATAGGAATAACAGTCCTTTACTAGTGTTTATAACAAGGCAAACAGAGCAACAATAAGGATGGCATTAACAACAAACAGAACCAGTTTGTTCTGGTTTCTCAACACAGAACAATTTTCTCAGCTGCTGACACTTTCCCTTTGGTGCAGTTACTGTCACAGCTGGCAGGAATGTGGAGGTGATCCTGCCCCTCTCCTCAGCCCTGGTGAAGCTCATCTGGAGTGCTGTGTTCAGTTCTGGGCTCCTCAGTACAAGAGAGACATGGAGCTCCTGGAACAGGTTTAGGGGAGAGCTATGAACATGATGAAGGGACTGGAGCATCTCTGTTGTGAGGAAAGGCTGAGAGAGCTGAGTCTGTTCAGCCTCGAGAAGAGATGATTGAGAGGGGACCTCATCAATGTCTGTCAGTACCTGAAAGGAGGGTGGCAGGAGAATGGAGCCAGGCTCTGCCCTGTGGTGCCAAGCAACAGGAAAAGAGACAGTGGGTGGAAACTGATACACAGGAAGCTTCACCTGAATATGAGAAAGAAATCCTTTATTGTACAGATGTCCCTGCACTGGAACAGATTGCCCAGGAAAGTTTTGGAGTCTCCCTCACCAGAGATATTCAAGAACCAGGGCTTCAGTCTCAGGAGTTAAAGCCTCAGGTGGTGGGACTGTGATTGCCAGACTGACTCCTGAATAGTCAGACAGGAAGTTTTCCCTAACAATATTCAAAAGTCATAATAAGAAATATCTTAATTAGGTATTTCTCAATACTTCAGTTATCCTTCTTAGCAAGGAAGTGACCTCCTGAAACTATTTTAAAGAAAAGTAAGTTTTCCTTTATTTGTTTAGTTTACAAGGTGCTCTTTCTTCCTTTGAAGGGTTTGGATCCTTGTACCTTATTCTTACTTTTGAAAATATCCCCCTTCTGTATATATGTGTATGATTCGTTGTTTCACTTTACTGTCACACTCTTAGTAACTTTTCTATTTGAGTAAAAATTTTCTTCAGTGACCATATGAATTTGTTGCCTTTGTACTTTCAGATTTTCTTGTTTTCTTGTTTTCAAGGAGATGTTTCTTGTCAAGATATGAAAAAAAATAAAAAGCTGGAAACAACTGACCAAATTATTTCAGTATAATAATTATAACTTTAAAATAACAGGACCAAAGGAATGATATTGTATATTCAGATGAATTCAAAAAAATAATTTCCAATAGCCAGTTTTTGTGTGTTCCTATGTTTTTTAAAAAAAATTAAAATATAAATATTAAAAAATAAAGTGTTTTCTCTCTTGTCCTTCTTCTTGCAAGATATACTGCAAGCAAAATTCTTTCCCAAACAAACACGCAGAAAACACATTCACCAAATACTTTCTATCCATTACACTTTTTTGACCCTTACTGTTTTCTTTCAATGTGAGAACTTTTGTAAGAATCTATCTCACATTGATTCCTAGAAATCTAATGTAGGCTTTAGAATGTAAATCAAGTAAAACTGATGTGCTGTGGAAGGCCTGAGGCCTGATCAAAGTAACAGCACAGCTGGATCTTTTATAAGTTCTGGGAAAACTGGATGACACATTGCATATGCACCAGTTCTTGATTCTCCCCCCTGGTAGGGCATGAGCAAACTGCAGCTCTTCACTGGATGACATCCAAGTTCAGCAGTGTACTGAGGGAAGCCTACTGGCACAGACAGAGGCAAGCATTTCTGAGTAGGAAAGCAAGGGAGAGTACAGCTAAGAAGCTGAAAAACAAATTCAAATGATTGCTAAAGGATGGTATCACATGGAAGTGACAGCACTCTCTCATCTTTCTCTGCTGAGAGCACACAAACATATTTTCTACTTTTTTTTTTTTTTTTTTTTTTTTAAATGTTTTGTTAGAACACAGTTAATGATTATTTTGAATATTCAGAATAAGTCACTGCTGGAAAATTTGAGGAAAGGGATAGCAGTTTGGTTTGAGCCTTTAGCTTTAAATATACAGACTCTGTAAATCAGTCAATCAGTTCAATCTTCATGGGTACAAAAAATTGCATTACGTAGTGATGTTAAGAAATTCCTTCATATAGGTTAGAGGCTCCAGAAGTCTCTACAGACTAGACATTCTTCTTTGCTCCTGATGAAATGATTTTTCTATAAGTATTTCCTCTCTGAATTTCTGAATCCAATCTGTGATCTTTACTCATTGAAAATATGAAATGGTTTCATAAAGAAGTATTAATCCCTTTTTTAGTTCTGGCTGGATTTTTTCTGTTTTATATCTTATTAGAAATATTAGATCAAGTGTAAAGATTTTCAAACAGACATTTTCACAATTATTTTCTTTCCATAACAATGTAAACTGTGTACATACTTTTCTATGAAAAGTACTTGAAATATGTCAATGTGATACTGATACCTAAATATTGGAGACACGTCATGGATAAATAACACAACAAAATAATACTATATAAAAAACCCCAACAGATTGAATACAATATTGTCATCAATATACTAATTATTCTTTAGTATAAACTCAGCACACTATTTTCCTTGTCCAGAAAAAGAAATACTCAAAAAATACTTGTAATACTCAAATTAAGTACTCACATACTTTCAACATCTCTCAACACAAGTCAGACTGGGGAGAAATAAAAGAGGGTGATTTTTTGCTTTTGCTTTCTTTTCAAGAAACAAAAGAAATATTCTATACTGCTGCTTGTTTTGATTCTTGTATTGAATTTTTGATGAAACTTACACCCTTGTAAGTTTCTTGGATACTAAAGAAGAAACCAGCGGGCTGGCAGCTGGCTATGTTATAAACATGATGCTCTTGGAATAAAGCTAATTTAACAGAAAACTAACAGTCTCATCTCTGTCAGTGTCAGTCTAATATTAATGGGCACTGTGATGTTTCTGGGGCAAGTATTGACTTCATTTAAAATCCAGGGAACCTACGGACAATAATCAGTGTCTAAAACTTATAACACAGAATACACTTAAAACAGAATAATAAATAATCCTAAAAAGAGAGCAATATAAGCAAAGCCTTCAGCTTTTCAGAATCTTTGATAGTTTCTAAGTACCCCTGGAAACTAAAAAAATCCTTTTATACACTCTCAGGCTCCCACTGTTTTTTTCCTCAAAGCCTCTTGTTTAATATTCCTTTCTACTTTCTTTTCTTTCAGCCAGGGAGTTCATCTTTGCTTATATTTTTGAATATCTGAAACAAATCTGACTTGTGAAATAAAACTGATGACTAATTAGACTATATCCATATGATCTGACTTTGTTACAGGGGTTATTACTGAGAAAAAAACTTGTTCAGAATGAGCCTCAGGGTGAAATATCTATTATATTATATGGAATAAAATCTGTAGCATCACTTAACAGCTCTCTGAGAGATTTTTCTTGCCTTTTCTTTTCTCTGTCCTAGCTACATTTAGGTATGTTACATTTAGACATGTAGAACAATGTATAGGATTTTCTGTTAAAGAGCTAAGTTTATTATAGCTTAGCATTGTCAACTTAAATTTAGATTCCAGAATAAAAATCTAAGAGAAAGAAAGGGAGTTTCAGTATGCCTTCAGTATGCCAATATACAACTCAGTCCTGGAAGGTGTTACAGAGGGTGGTGAATATTATATTTCATTGACAATAAAATGTAAGCAAGCCTTTTAAATTGTGAATTGTCACTATATGTCTGCATTGTAAATTGTGCATTGGTGATTTTGATGTACAAAATCAGACAGGCTAAAAAACAGATGAAATAAAATGATATATAAGTTTGTCTAAGGCACCTGAAATTGCTAATTTAAATTAGAAGATGCATCTATCACCTGTATTTTTTCATGTAATGTTCACTTCCAGCAGGAATTTTATTCCAGTTATTAGTTACTTACTGAGGGACAATTTCAATATGCTTAATCAAGGCATATAATTTACACTCATATTTAAATTTTAATGACCTTACATTCCCCAAGATATTGATTCACTTTCTCAAAAATAAGGATATATAGATCAAGCATCATCTGAAATGCTTTGCAATATTACAATATGTAAGACAGTGCCATGAGACTATCAGATACTAAAAATTTTTAGGGGACACACTGTTCTCAGCAGCTGGAGGGCTGGTTCATTACTGACAACCTGTGCTCATTACTGACAACCATCTCAAAAGACAGGAGCAAGCCATCAGTAACCCATCTTAGAGTGACTGAATTAAGACTACAGTGTGTGAATTTCTTTATAATTAAAGAAATGAGAAAAGTACCTTTGAAGATCAAAAGAGTAGATTTAATTGCCATATCTTAGGTAAAAAATTTTCCTTTTGTAAATACTAGAGACACATATCCACTGACTGTCCCAGAATGTAGCAGTAGACACAAATTAAACGTCTAGATAATACGGAGTGGATCTCAATTTGTGCATCTAGTGGTTTTAGCATTTTTAATTTTCAGTTGTGTCATTTATCATCTCCAATTGCAAAACAATTGGATACACATTTTTTGTCTTAAAAACTGTTTTCCTCAAATAAAGAAAAAATGCATTAAGTTTTACTTTTCCTTTGAGCAGGACATTTCTGCAGTCTCTTTGATGTTGTGTCTGTGGGACAATCTGTGAAGAAGTGTCAACAACAATAAAGTAAAAAGAAATTTTCCCCTGAATGTGTTAACTTCAAAGTTGAAAGGGTGGGTTGCTTCTTTTAATAGATTTTAGAAAAGAATGTGACATATAAGCATTAACATTTGGGAAGTAGCCCTTGGAAAGAGTCTCAGAAACATCTTTTTGAATGATAAATTAAACTCTTGTTAAAACCAATTTTGGTATTGTAGTGTATTAGGACTCTTCATTATTTCCCCACATACCTGCTTAATAAATGAATTACTGAGGGTACTGAATTGCATTGTTTCCTTTGTGCATATATATGTGTATATATATATATGATGCACTAATGCACTTTTCCTTCATTTACTGCTTTCTCTTTTGCAGTGTGCTCTTCCAATTTTGGCTGCAATCTGTCCATCTGTAAACAAATTCAAGCAAATGTACTTTTCTTTTTCCAATGCAGTTGCATGTGGATTGATGTTCTCTGTGTAGATAATAAGAGAGCAACTTGACATTCCTTGCTAAGAAATACAGTATATTTGCAAACTCTGTATGCCTGCTTTTTCTAAGACTTAGTTCCAAAGGCTTGTGATTTTAGAAGATAGCAACATGTTGCATAAAGGGTACTGTGCTTCAAGTT
The DNA here is from genome assembly GCA_018697195.1 of Certhia americana. Classification (NCBI taxonomy): domain Eukaryota; kingdom Metazoa; phylum Chordata; class Aves; order Passeriformes; family Certhiidae; genus Certhia; species Certhia americana. The sequence continues at coordinate 47,237,134 of CM031860.1, read as the reverse complement.
ACACAACTGTATATTATGCACCATAATTTGGTGAAATACTGTGAATCTGCAATTCAAGAAAAGCAAATATTCAAAGTAGCTTGTTTTGGCTTAAGAATATTTGTAGTGTTTCTGTTCTTTTTTCAGAAGTATGATGTATATACACTTATTCTAGCACTAAATGAAGGAGATCAAATTCTAAAGCACAAGGAACACAAAAGTCCATATGGGTTGATTAATCCTTCCAGAAGGGTTTTTTAGTTTTTTTTTTTTTAACATCTAATTTGTACTAAGAAATGGGACAGCTTCATAGAACCATAGATTCATAGAATGGTTTGAATTGGAAGGGATCTTGAAGGTCATCGAGTTTCAACCCCTCTGCCATGGGCAGGGACAGATTTCACTACATGGGATTGCTTAAAGCCCCATCGAACCTGGTCTTTACATTTCCAGGGATGTGGCATCCACAGTTTCTCTGGGTAACCTGTTCCAGTGCACAGACATAATGAAAAAAGTAAACCTGAGTTTAGCTGATGTGAGTTTATTTCACCTTATTGTGGTTTGTATGACAGGTGTCTGCTAAGGAAGGCAGGAGCCTCCCTTGGAATGAAGAATGTAAACCCTCTCCCTCCAAATTATTATAACTTTGAAATTAAGGGCTTCTGAGGTGAAGATATGGGAATAGGAATAACATTTCTTTATTAGGGAACTAAAATTAAAAAAAAAGAAAAAGCAACAACAAAACACATACAGTATTAAAAAAGAGAAAAAAAATAAACAAACCCATTGACAAAGTCAGGATACAACCTGATATCCTGTGGGTCAGGGTGTTGGTGGCAGTCCCATTCAATGGTGGCTGCAGTCCCAGTGATAGATGTGGCTCTGTTGAAGTGATGCTCCTGTAGAAAAGTAGAGTTTTTTGCTGAAGGTCCAGTGGTGATAGATGGGCCTGGTCTTCCTCTGGGAATCCAGTGGAAAAGGCTGCCTTGGTGTTCCAACTCCCAGATTTTTATCCAGGTAGGAATACTTGACTCCTTCCCCTGGCTGGAGCATTTCCCAGTTGGATGATGTAATTCTATCAGTGAGACTCAATGGCCCATTAGCAGAAGATCTCTCCCTGGAGGGAGGCTGGGTTGTGGAGGACGTAAGCAAACTGCCCCAGCAGGTTTATTGACAGTTGCCTCATTAACAGATCTTTACCCCCCCCCACCCCCCCACCTCAGTTTCATCAGATGGTGACAGAATACAGAGTTTTGATTACATTTTGCACTGCAACACACAACACACCTAAATAATCTTTTAACACATGAAGTAAAAGAATTAAGGATATCTCTAGAATCTTGATGTCATTTTGCAATCCAGTTTTTCTGTAGCCATATAGGCTCAATTTTTTACAGCCATTTAATAGTCCAAATATGCAGCAAAACCAAAAAGTCCCATTCAAAAACTTGATTCTCAATACATTCTGAGAAGAACTAAGTGTATATAGGTGAGTTAAGAGTGTAAAGTCCTTGTGTTTCTGGGCCCAAGTAATTGCAGGGTTGAGGTTGATAGTTATTTATACACTTTTGAAATCCTGCAGCAGAAAAAAAGACCTTTGAAAACTACGCTTTTAGGAGACCAAGTTAATGCATGTATCCCTTGGAATAAGAATAAAGGTAAGATGCAATTCACCTAATTCAGTCCTCAAAGTTAGATGCCTAATCCAAGCTAGTCATTCATGCCAACTTATTCTTCAAAGTGAAGAAACAAAAAGAGATGACTCCTGAGAGTGATTCATCCATTCTTAAGACCAACATTCAAGTAAGGTAAGATAAATTGTCCTCTAGAGAAGCCTATCTCCTTCCTTTCCAACACATAAAGGAGTTAAGTCAAATACCTTAGACTACATGCTTAACTTCTGGACAGTGAAAGATTAGGTGAATCCTACCCTTTTTTCTCTATGACACATCTTCACAATTGTTTATTCCTTTTCTTGCTGTTTCTTTCCCACAGGGACTGCTCTGGTATATCCATCATTGTATAAACACCAGTTCTCTAGGGTATTATAATTTATTACTGTGATCTTTGAAATATTTTACATTATGTTTAACTTATTGAATAAGAATTATGCAAGACAATTTTGCCTCTTTCTTTCCCCTACCTCCTATCAATATCTATGGACTTACATTATATTTTTCCATAATTATATAACAGTCAGAGAAAGAAACTGAGGTTTGTGGGTTTATTTTTCTCAGTAATAAAAAAATGAGTTTATATCTAAGAACACTAGTAGACAGAGGAAAATAGAAAATAGAATATAGAAAAAAATCACAATGTAACAGTCATAACTCCTTGCTTAAGTCTTCAGTCTTAAAATTTTGCTGGTAAAATTATATCAGAGAAAATGCCAGTCATTCAACTACAAAATTTGAGACAATTATTGTAGGACAAGGGCTTGTTCCTGTTCCTCCATATCCCAGCAGAGGAACAATGTGATTCCATGAAGTAAACAATATTTTTCAGTGCTAATAGACACTGCAAATCCCAGAGTCTATCCCTTACCCTGGGGTTTATTCTGTTCTATATTAGTGAACTTAACATCTTGAAATATTGAAATCCATCCTTTTTTGTCTCTAGCTAAGTCAGAGGTAGCTATGAGTCTTTCTTTAAGATTTTTTTTCAAGTCTGTGACTGTTCAGTCTTTCTCTCATTTCATCCTTATACATACTTTTGCATAATGCAGTGCATTTACTTGAGGCATGCTCCAGAGCACAAAATTCTCATTGTGATTTAGCCTATGGCAAAAAAAAATCAAGTGATTTTTTTTTGTCTCTAGCTAAGTCAGTGTTAGCTATGAGTCTTTATTTATGATTTTTGTTCAAGAAGAGACAGTTCTTGCACTGGAAGTGGTAGAATTTCTGGTCTATAGGTTAGACTTGAAATTTGGTTTTGGACTAGACACAGAGTAAAAATACAAAATAAATTCTCAAAAGTACACAAAAATTGAATAGATATTTTTTATTAGCCTTTTTTTTTTTTTTTTTTTTTTTTTAGTAACACTGATACCAATACCCCAGTATACTCAAATGGCCAGAAGCAAATATTTTAATTTTGTTTAATTGCCAGGGCTAACAATGTAATGGCAAAGATTTTCTTGTGTTCAACTGCTTTGGATTTTCATAGTCAATTTTGTTGCCTGCAACCAAGCATTATATTTACTCTTAAATAACTATACATTTATTGATTATTATGAGGTAGAGGGGGAACATTTCTGAATCCAAACTACTGGTAGCTAAGAAAGAGCAGTAGACTGTAAAACTAACATTGGATCAAGTAAGTGTGATTAATGCATATCTGTATCTGACAGATGATTTGTTTACATTCAATTCTGAATAATCAGTTATACTTATTCCAAAACAGAGAAGACTGTGGCAAGTTCTCATAACCAGAGTCTTTGTTGAAAAAGTGTTCTCATTTGTAATTCTCATAATGCAATTCTACAGATATTAATGTAACTGAGAAAATAAACACCATATAGGATAGGTAGATCTACAAAAAAACTAACACATTAACACAGAGTAATGAATTTGACAATTCCAAAGAGTTAAGTTTCTTCTTGTTTCCACTTGTGACATGTAATTAAATGTTATCTTTATTGACTCAAAGCCAAAAAAGGGAAAAGTCAAATCAGTTACTTCTGTCTGTAATGTTTGGTCAACAATATTTCCTGCCTCATTTTGAGCTTAAGGAATCCTGAAGCAAACATAATTTTGATTAGTCAACTCTATACTACTTTACAGTTTTATTTTTCTTTCATTTCAGCCGGGAAAAAGTTTTTACAAGGTCTGGGGTACTATCAAAGATATTCCAGGTGATGAAGAAAAATTCCCTGGCAGATAGCTTTATGCTGAGACTATTTCTAGTCCTCACTTTCAGCTATTTCAGGTGAAAACTGTCAGAACTACCTCATTAAAATAAAACAATGCAATATTTTTCCAAACACAATAAAATAAAAAAATCGAAATTATGTGTGTGGTTTCCCTTGTAATGTGAAAGTAATTCTTTGCCAAAAGATGTCAATTTTGAATTGTTGTGTCAACACCACAGACATCTCTGCTACACTTGCAATAAGTGGAGAAGGATTACTATATAAGACAAGTATAAAATATTTCTCTCAAAGTGCCATCTTTTTCTGAAATAGATGGTATATGATAAATGTGCTGGATTGTTATATATATGCATGTTAATTTTAATGATATACATAAAACCCTGCCAGTTAATATGAATGTGTGACACATGGATGGGAGTTCCAAGATTAGAGTGGTGCTCCTAGACTCCCTGCTTTGTGAGGGCAATGAGCCTTAGAAGAAAAGGGGATCTCTAAAATCTTGACATCATGTTGCAATCCAGTTTTTCTGTAGCCATATACGCTCAACTTCTCACAACCATTTAATAGTCCAAATATGGAGAAAACCCAAAAATCCCATTCAAAAACTTGATTCTCAGTAAAATCTAGAAAGAACTAAGTGTATATACATGAGTTAAGAGCATAAAGTCCTTGTGCTTCTGGGCCCAAATAATTGCAGGGTTGTGGAGCTCCAGAGTGGAGCTAAAGATAGATCAGATGATTGGAATGTTACCAGGGCTGAAGGACTCTCTTTGATAACCTTGAGGATGGTGGGTAAGTGTAAGTTGGAAGGAACTAAGGAGGGTGGTTGAACTCAACCAAATTATGTTTGATAATACAGACTAATGGTATGGTTAATATGAATTAAAAAGGGGGATTGATGACAAGTGAATTTGTTATCATGTGAAATAGATAAATTCTTAGAGAATAAGATATAGCTTTGGCTTCTACTTGCCTGAACTGATCTCTTCAGCCATTCTAGCCCATGACCACTACACTCTTGCTCTAGGGGGCAGAAGCAGATCTACTGGAATGTCTTCTGAAAAGCAACATTTGCAAAGACTCTGTAAAAGAAAAATTGTATTACTGATTAAAAAATACATATTACATTCATAGGTTATTTCATTCACATTTTGCAGATAGGTGGCACTTACATGCATATGTATTTTCTCCCGTGGAAGCAGACAAGCTAATAATTTACCTGCTTGTGCTTCACCTTGGGAAAATTGTTTTGATAACCATGTCTCCTTAGATTTTTATGAAAATAGTAATTTCTTTCAGTATTTGGGTAAGTGACCAAAAATAGAGAATCACATCTCTCCATGTCATTTGGAGAACCCCATTATTCAGTGGATTAGGAAATTTATTTATTAATCAGGATGGCTCAGGTAGAGAGCAACTTCTAGTCTGTTTCTGTTTTGCACATCATACACCATTTATAGCCCCCTTCCCTCTAGTCTGGGTTAGACTGGCTGCAGGACCCAGGCTCACAGAACACTCATGCTGGATGTACCCTTGTCCTTTTTCTGAGTGATGGCCTGACCCCTGTGCAAAAGGGTTTCATCTTGGTTTCAGTCTTTGATATTATGTCTGAGGTCCACCCATGGTGTGCTGATCTCACCTCCTATGGGGTAATTGTCTTCTCTATTACATTGTAAAGTGGATCATCAGCACAAGCTGCTAATGGCCTTGTTAATCAGGCAGCCTGAGGCCAATAACTTTCTCTATATGTAGGGCTGATTAGCAGTTATCACTGTTATCTCCATGGTTTCTGTCATTCACCTTCCCTGGACCCAAATGTGTTACAAAAGGGTGAAGTCAGCAATAGGTACATTAAAACATTCTTTGTTCTGGGCTGCAGCATAAGAAAGACATATTGAAATCGCTCAGGGTAAGGTTTTCAAAGAATTACCAAGTCATGTTGAATGTGGAGTGGAGAAAGAACCGTTCAGTCTTTCTCTCATTTTATCCCTATACATAGTTCAGCATAATGCAGTGCATATACTTGAGGCATGCTCCAGAGCACAAAATTCTCATTGTGATTTAGCCTATGGCAAAAAAAAAAATCAAGTGATATTTTTTTCTGACTAATTGGCTGATTTGTTGAAGTAAAGGTTCCAGCTTTTGCAACTCAACATTGCATTAAATAAATATTTGATATTACAATATATCCCTTTACATTTTTCAGATATATTAAACTAGTAAGGCTTGGATTCTGAGATTTTTTTAAAATAAAATAAGGTCTTTGAGTCTTCACTCTTTTCAGTTCCTGTGCTTACATCCTTCAAATAGGAGGCTTCTTCCAAGTCCTAAGAAAGAGAAAAAGCCCTACATTTAAAAAAAAACAAAACATGAACATTTGTCTCTGCTTAATAAAATTGGAAAGCTCTGACGTTTCTGAGGCAGATTTAGGTATGAGGTGAGTACTCATCTTCTCCACTGCCTGGAAACGTTAACTTGCAGCTGCTGAGGAAAGGTCAAAGTATATGAGTTGATAGTTCCTGATGAGTGCAGGCACCATTTATCCTTTTGCCCAGTACTGACAGGAACAAAAGGTGTGGTTCTTCATGTCTCTCCTGCCCACAACAGAAAGAGTTTTGGAGGAGTTCAAGTGCCATACCACTTTATGGAAGCACCACATATAAGTTTCTTTAGTACAGTATTTATTTGGAAAGCAGTGAAGAAATAAAAACTAATGAAAAAATGTAATCACGGAAGTAATACAAAAATGAAAAAACTTTAATTTGCATTCCAGATTAATTCCTCCGCCCAATTTCTTTTATTGGTCTTTCAAATGCTAATAGCAAATGAACAGACATGGGTATGGGTGGGACTATTTCAGCAGTATTGCTAACTGAAAGTTATAAAATGGTGGATTAACAGTCTGTGATCACAGAGCTAATCACAGAATTGCCATTATATTCCTCTATCTCTCTGGTCTTCTTTGAACCCTTTTCTTCCCAAGTCCTGGAGTAGTAGGTTCGAGATATTTTTGGACATTGTTGTCCTGTGTCTCATGTATATTTCTGTACTGAATGCAATGCATCAGAAACAGAAGTAAACTTGTCAGGGCAGAGTAATATAACTTATTAGCTACTGTGATGTATTTGGATGGAGATAAATACAGAGTAGAAGAAAAGATATAAAAGGTTTTCAAAAGCCTCCTGATGCTTATATGACAGCACAAACTGTACAATTACAGTGGAAGGCTGGGAAGATGCCATGTTCTTCTTACTCTTTTTTACAGTTCTTCCACACATGTTTGAATTCCCATAATAAACTGTGGCATCCTTTTAGGTGGAAAGGATTTGTGTCACCTGGCTTCTCCTATGTCCTCTAAAAATTGCTCTTTTTCTCCCATTACCATCAGCTTTCCCAGTCAGAAGAATTAGTATAATTATCTCAGTTCACACCTCAGTTCACAGTGAAGGCACTCCAGTTTAATGGTCTGAGACACAGACAAACTCAGACACAGTCAAAATTATTTTTCTCATAGTCTCTTCTCTGAAGTCACTGTTCCATGTAAACAACATTAGAATAAAATTTTTAGCTCTTACCCATTCACTTCTCATGTTAAACCAAATTTTTTATTATTACTATTTTTATTATTTCTCCTATTTTCTGCCCACCGTCTGATTGTCTCACTGTGCTGCTGACCTCTCTCCCTCAGACAAACTCTCAAATGATCATCATCTTAGAGGCTGAAAAGCAATACCTCTGGGCTAAATTCTGTTCTGCTATGCAGATAGGCCTGTGTTAGTTTAAAGTCACTTAATTGATTTTCTGGTTAGAGAGGCACTGGAAGTGGCTAAATAAGAGGCCAAGTCTCTCTCAGCCTTTGGCTCCAGATGCTGGTTATTACTGATAAATCATTTCATAAGCTGCTTTCCTTTTAGATATTTTTGCTTGTAAACACAAATCTTGCTTTTAGAAAACTGTAATCAAGTAAGTGCTCTTGCTGTCTAATAGAAAACAGCGATAGCTACACAGCAGTTAGTGTAATCCCTTTCACAGTATGTCCTCTTTTAATCTTTTATTTGGTTCAAAGGAACTGCCAGGTCAGAACATACAATTGCTTTCTCTGAAGGAAGAATTCGCTAAAGGTTTCCAAGGATGACTTAAACATTTCTTTTAATTATTCTATGCACACATTGGGTTTTTTTCTTCCCTCCTATGTTAAGCAGAGTGAGTTTAAGAAGAAATTTGAGACAATGAGACTCAGTGCATCTTTGAATTTCCTGAGGCGGTGGCTGGTGGGAAGGATAAGTTCCATATGGAAGAAGAAACTAATTTTCTATTGTGTGCTTGCTCATCTGAAAGTGACAGCACTTATGCCTTTGCTACTTATAACAGAAAATTCTTGAAAACTCCAAAGCTGTTTCAGTCTATTGTGAATTCTGGAGTAAGAAAGGATTCAAAGCTATTTTCCCCTTAACCTTCCAGCTGTAAACAGCTGAAAACAGAGCCCAATTAACCTAAGATATATGTTGTGCAAGCCCTTAAAAAATGGGGACATTTTAATTGTGTCTTATATTTGCCCAGACATTAGGGAGAATTGACTGTTTTAAAGTTAAATTTTTATTCTTAAGTATGACAACAGCTGAATCAGTGACTGGCGGCTAGAGGTCTGAACTCCAGAAGGCTTCAGGGCACATTCCAATATGTTTGAATGGACAAAATTCCCATACGAAGCCATGACAGTTTGTTAATATTTACCTATTCACATATTTCTCTATTATTTGTAAACACAAATTATATGTCAAATTTTTTCAGAAGGAGGGATACCCTTCACTTGTAAGATAGAAGTAACAACACATTTATTAATATAAATTAGTGACTTAACAAAGTTTGATCGCAAGTGGAACAGTAGTTTAACAATATTCTATGGCAAGGTACACTAAATTATTTACTGCACAGAGGACTCGTCAAACAAAACTGTCAGCAAGACCTGTCTAGTCATGAGGTTCAGAAAGGACCAATTTGTGTTCTAAATATTTATTTGTCCTTCTCAAAGGGAAGTTTAGGCATGTTTGGATTCAGACTTGGTTCCAGAGCTTGATCAGTTGTTTATATCTAAAGGATTCTGTGTGGACAATAAATTCTTTATATCTCTTGAGAATTTAATGAGACTCTGTTGTGGGAAGGAATCTGTCAGCCTCAAGGAATAACGTTTCTAGGCACCACTACTCAAGGAGGCATCCTGGTCTGCAGCCCACTGCTGTGCAGGAGATCTCAATGGGCCCTGGACTGTCCATTATCTATGGACTAGGATAATTGCTGCAGTCACAGTTGCATACCAACTACAGAATTAGTTTCTTCCCAGCTTGACTGGCTCTTGACCAGCACCATGTTTAGGGAAGGCACATTGCTCAGAGTAGCTCTTTGCTATTGTGTTTTTATCTGTCTCCCCTGAATCCACTACATGTTGGCTGCAGCCATCATGACCAGACCAGACACCTCCATTACAACTGCCACTGCTGAATATCACTTGAGTAAAGTCACAGGAAATAAAGGTCAGGCTGGGGGGCTGAGCACACCATCACACAAATAGGCAGAGGTCTATTAGTGTACATATATGGACAAATTAATAAAAATGATAAAAGAAAACTTAAGTATGTTTAAAGTTTCTGTGCAAAAAGCAGTTAAATTCAATATTATATTTGGCAATGTAATCCTTGCATTTTATGATGACCTTTAACAGGCGGAATACTGATGAGTCTTATTTTCTGCATTTGCTATGCTGACTAGAAAACATGTAGAAATGTAAAAGGCATGACTTAGATTGGCTTTAAACTTGATGTTTCTTTCCACATAACTCAGGGATTTTAAGAGTCGTCAGGTAGCTGAATATGTAAGAATATAGAACAGGAAAATTACCAAAGAAAAGTTATTTAACTTTAATTTAGTTTTTAAAATATAGATATACAATCTATATATCATAGCTGTTTGGAATCTACTAAATTCTCAAATACTTTAATTTTCTTAAATAAATATTTATTAAAAAAAAAACCAAAACAAAACCAACAAAAAGTCAAAATCTTTCCTGTCTTTAACAGTGAAGAATCACTTTACCATTTTCAATCAATGTAGAATAAAGTTATCTTTCATTCAGATGTATGTTAAACATGGACCAAAGTTGTTTTTCTTAGAGATAAAGTGGCTAAAGGCTTTGATATTTACCTCAAAATCATTTGTGATAAAAAGCCATTTTTTGTTGAGCTTAAATCAATGGAACTGATATATTTTTTTGGTCTTTATTTTCATGGCAATCTACATATAGTCAATATTGATATCAATATAATAGATGTCAGTGTAACAGAAAAGTGAGAGTTGTTGATTTGTAATAACTGGGCTTAGGTCTTCAAGCTGAGAATATTGCTCATTTCTATGGATATCAGAATTGAGAAAGTCTTTTTACTGGTCTCTCGTGGTCAAGCTGACTTGATCATTATAATGGATTCATTTTCCCCATTCCCATGAAGTAAGAACAAATGCCTATGGAGTTGTTTTTGTGTTCTAACTTGTTAAATGTTGACCTTAATTTGTCATTCATTTGAACTTCAGGAGTTCAAAAACTCCAAGACAACATTTAAACACCGTAAGAACAACTTAGTATGACTAATATTTTCATTATTCTTTTTAATCTCAAAAAATCCCTTTTCCTTTCACGTGCTGTTTGGACTTCAGCACTTTTGGATGCAACACATCAAGCCTTTGGACTTATGGATGTCTGGACTGATTGTGTTCTCCCTGCTTTGCTCCCCTCCACTGAGGATAAACCTTACTCCAGACTTTCATCCTGGACTCACACCCAACTTTTCCACATCTTTTGTCACAAAGACTCTGTCCCTATTCAGCATTGTTTCCTCATTTTTACATTTGCTTCCCTTTTACTATTTACATATTTGTAGAATCCTTTCTTGTGTCCCTTCACATCCCTTGTCAGATTCAGTCCCAGGTGGACATTTGATTTCCTAACCCATCTCTGCACAGTCAGACTGGAGCTTTATATTCCTCCTGGGTCACCTGCTACTGCTTGCTCTTCTTGTACATTCCCTTTCAATGTCTAAGTTCTGTTAGAACTCTTCATCCATGCTGACTCCCTGCTGCCTTTGCTTTATTTTATTTTACTTCTTGGAATGGACTATTCTGAGTTTTCAAGAGGTGATCCTTGGGTATCAACCAGCTCTCCTGGACTCCTCCAGGCATAGTCTGAAATCTTCTCTGCTAAAATCCCGGGATCCTTTACATTCTTTGAACATGTAAAGACCTGATAATCATGAGATTCCTCTACCCAAATTAAAGTGCAAACAAGACCATATGCCAAAGACAACAGCAGAGATTTTATTTAACAGTGAAATTCAAGGTAGAGAGATAGAAATAGAAAGGGGGATGAGAGGGAGAGAGAGAGACAGATTTAGCAGAAAATAGTGACCACCTGTGCATCCACCAACATGTTTGTCCTCCTTGGGCTTCTTGATGGTGGGGGTCCCAAAATGGTTCAAAACATTGCACTGTTTGAAGCGTCTGGTTCTAGCCTGGAGAATCTAACCGGTGGCTTCCTTGGGGCACCCACCCTCGGTGACTTTTATGAGAGAGACTACACTGATTCGGTCATCCAGAAACAGAACTTTAATAAGGGAAAAATAACAAACTACGCAGTGAGCACAGTACAAGGATTGGACAGAAAAAGCACGCGGTCCAGGGTGACAGTGGTTTTATTCATGTATAAGAGAATGGGGTTAAGGCAGGGATCCAGGGGGACAATCCAATGGGGGAAAGAGATTAGATATATGGAAAATATTGTGGCAAAATACAACCAATAATAATAACGAGAACTGAGAACTTTCTAGAAACAATTTTCATATACCAAATGAGGTATTCAGGGGTGGGTCTTAGCTCACCCTGATTGAGAGCTTTCCCATGGCTTAAAGCCAAGGTCTCTACCCTCCTCCGTGGAGCAGACCCCAACAACTATTTATATGTGCTGTCAAAAAAAGGAATTAATGCTCTTTGGCTGCACAGTTCTCTTAATCTATTGATTAAATTATTATCTCACTTCTAATGTTAATTAATTCCATGCTCCTCTTCTTTTGAGTTGGTGGGTTTCTTTGAGTCAGTGGATTGTGACAATCCTCCCCTGCTGGAATTACCTTTTACTCCATCAGACCTGATTTCAGCACAGTTCCTGAGTTGGCTTTCTTTGTGTCCATTATCAGTTCTCCCCCAACTTTCTTTACCTTCCCCTAGGTCTGAGACAGCACCTGGATAATAGTACCACCTTTATTTTATTGTAAATTCCCATCAGACAACTTATTGCCCAAATTCCAGGAATCCACAGAAGCATATTCAGAGTGGAGGGGAGGGAAGGGGGTGCATGAGTGGCCACAGATGCCATCTGACCCATAACTAGGGGAGATGTGTTTGACCATGGATGCTTGATGCTTGTATGTACAGTAGTCCCTCCTCACAATTTGCCACAGTGGGAACTCTTGCCTGGATGCATTACCCAGGATGTGCAAGCCTGGGTAATGTGCCAGACCTCCCCAGGCCTGGATCTACTGTCATCCTGCTGCTCCTCCCTGTGCTTATCTCATGGCAAAGGCTTGTGGCCTTGACAGTGTTTAAGTCAGGCAACTGTGAAGTCATAACCATCCAAAACTAAGGTCCCAAAAACTGATCACAGTTAGTGTGGTAATGTAGGAGTAGATCTGTATTGTGAAATGGTTGGTGTTGAGGACTTAATAACAACAAACTACTAACTTTGTGGGGTTTACTTCAATCTACTGCTATGCTTGAGCAGGTGGAATGAGCTGCACAGTGATATGTACTCCAATGTAATTAAATTTCTGCAGTCAGAATGTAAACCAGAGGATAGCAAGAGAGTAAAATTGAAAGAATATCTTCAAAATACTCTCCCAATCTCAAATAAAATATTAACCTGGGTCACCTAAAGTACCTAATCTTAGAGATTCCTAAGGTTTTTTTTTTTTACCTAAAGCCTAATTAGTAAATTACTTTATTTCTGTCATCACCTCACAAATACTGAAGGCTATTAAATTCTATCAGGCTGAAAAAAAAACCTTTAAAACTTCAATATATATATTTTTTTTTTCTGAACACATGTATTTAACTTGTCCATACAAACCACAGCATGGTAGAAATATATTCTTAAGTCAGTTTCTGTATTTCAACTATTGGAGAACTTAGCTGAGTTTCAGAGGACTTTGTAGTATTGCTTTTGTCCAATTACAGGTAGATTGGAAACTCTACCTTTCAGGATATTTCCTAGTAATCAAAATTAGATTTCTTGTACATTTTGGAATGCAGAGAATTGAAATTACTATGTTTTGTATTGGAGTATAATGAATATACTTGCCCATCTTGTTCTCAGGATTTTCAGAGGTGAATTTTCAATAGATGAATTTGAGAGAACCTCACAGAGTATATTCTGTTCACAAGAGCTATAATAATCTGTCAGCATCAGAATGGATTAAATTGGATCCAGGCTCCTATATCTACAGTGGATAAGGCAACAAAACCAAGAGAGTTAATGCCTTTCATATTCCAAATAACTTCCCATGTTGCACACCTGTTGATGAAAAGGTAAAAACAGACTCAATAAAATTGGAAAAATGTCTTTAGTACTTTGGTGAAAATTCACCACTGAGCTTCCTACCTCAGAAAGAGGCTTTCATAGTTCAGAAAGATGAATTTAATACTTTTCTTGTCCATGTTTTTCTACTAGTAGCTACACATTTTGGGAACTGGATTTATAGAGGACTCTATTTGCCTGTTAACACTCTGCTTTCATTAAAGTGCCTAGACCAATTTCGGTAATTTGCTGTAGCAGAAGATTAATTTACACTGGAATATAATATTTGCCTGGAAATATAACTGCTTTAATTATCTGGTTTGGCTTCCAAATGCTATTTTTCTTTTCATGGATGTATAAGGGTGTCACACACCCACAAAAAGTTCAGCATTTATTAATCAGCAAACAAATGTCTAATTTAGATATAATTTATTTTTGTTATCATAGGTGGAACATTCAAAAAGGTATTAAAAAGCTCTTCAGACTGCAAAAATTGAGATGCTCAAATAACCTCATTGCTTGTAAATTTTTATTTTAAATTATTCACAATCTACCATCACAATTCTATATAAAATGAAATACTCATGCTTCAATTCTACTATGTGATTGGTATTCTTTTGTTCTAACAATTCACAGAATTAAGCTGGGAAGTTGCACCCGAGAGATATTCTGTTTTAGTCAAATGCAAATTAAAATAAACAGGCTACTAACAACTGTATGAGATTATAGAACCGTTATTTCATAATGAGTTCTGGTAACATGGATTCAATAATAGTAATATCCTTCTATTAAAACACCTGTCTGATCTTCAATACTTTTGAATGTTGAAGTGTTATGATTTCCACAAATGGAGTGTGAATTAAAATTTAAATTACGAGGCTTTTAAAGCATGCCATGCCTAACAAAATAAGCAATCAAATCCTCCAACATTTTACCCTCCACCATCACCTAAAATAATCCCCAGTCCTACTGCAGAATGTGAAGTTTTCCTATGTGGAATTTTCCTTTGTATTTGGTAGCAACAGGACAGTGGAGATAAAATAAATAACAATTCTTTATCTCATCTTTAATCCTGTCAGCATAAGTGAACAGAGGAAAAAAGCCAGCAAAGGTTATCATGGGTGACCATTGCCCAGAGCTGACCAGAAACAAAAACAGTGGACTAGAAATTTCCCTGGCTGTTAAAATAAGAGTTTTTATGTAGTGTATATCCTGGAGATGGATTTGAGAACATAACCGTTAGAAGAATCAGAAATAAAAATATTTTGAGATCAAAGTGATGAAATCATAGGTGTGGATTTTTGAGCAAGATAGTACCACTGTTTGTTTTCCCCGTATTCAAGAGGAATACATTTTTAATGCAAGATTACATCCCTGTAACTGACTTTTGATTCTAAATATTTTATTCAAACAAAAATATTCTTGAAATGTAAATATTTACTGTAAAAGGGTCAATATGGGGCTAAGCCTGAAGTAGTATTGGTTATCTGAAGTTATTATTCTTATATTAAACTGCAAATGAACTCAAGATTTAAGGTTATAGGTACTGTAGAACATGTGGAAAATAACTGAGATCAAGAGAAGATTAAAGCTAACTATAATAAAGCTGATCTCAGTTCAGAAACAGTTAATCACAAAGAGCAAATAGTCTGTAAGCAATTTGTATCAGATAATATACTATTATATTGTTGATAAAAATATAATAGCAGAGTTAAAAGACTTTAAAAAACCCAACTATATATCCATTAAATAAAAAATATTAGCTACTCTATAAAAACCATAATAAAAAGCAGGTCATAAATTTCTGGCAAATTATTAAAATTTATTCACATCTTCACCTGTGGGACCAAGACAGGAATCCAGATAGCTGACAGACAAACCCTCCTGTTTAAATAAGGATCTCTGTTTTGTGCAGCGCTTTCAGCTAAAATAGTTTAGCACTTGGTAGGTCCATGTGAGTAGCAGCAAAGGTAGGTCCTCATATACCTTTGCAGCCATTTAAAAATTACACTACTCAATTGTTTTCATTAATTTTCTTGGTACTTCTCTTTCTACACATTCACATAAAAAAATAACTCCTGTATTTTTGGTCTACTTTAAGAAGCCTTTCATAAAAATTCTGTGATTTTCCCTCATTCTTTAAAGGAAGTATGTTTTTCTTTGTTAAAGCAATTGGAAATTAAATTGTGTAATTGTCATCTTTATTTTTATGCTGTTTCTAAACAGGTTGCATTCTGAGGAACAAAACGTGATAAGGCTGGTCAGTAATAATACAGAACTGTACCCATCTATAACCCCTGTAGATGTATTTGAATCTCAGTTAAGAAAGCAAAATTTTTCTTTTGTTTTATGTGTGACTGATTTAAAATCTGTGCCTAAACATTTTGTGAGCTATAATGTTGTAATTATTGCTCTTACAAAGCTCAATCAAGAACAGAATTTCATTGAGCCTGTAGGAAAGATCTATAAATACTCTTATTGCATTTTCTAATATTCTAATTTTTGGGACCAAAGAAACAAAAAGAGTTGGAGGGTCAGTTTATGTAGTTTCAATATTGTCTATTTACAAGTTCTCAATCAGTTGAGACTGAGAATTTTTTTTCAGCTGAGAATTCATTAATCCTAACTTGCACTTAGTATGTGGGCACTGTAATGGGAATTGCTGAGACTTAAAAAGCACTGAACAGTAACAAATCATGTGTCTACTCTGTAGTTGTCACCATGATTTGTGTAATGCAAAAACTGTACTAATTTTTAGCTAGATAACTTGAGTTCTCAGAACATCAAAGTCCAGTGAAGGCTCAGACTCAGATATTACATTTGACATGTTTGCTTAGCTGCTAATTCAAATCTGTCTAGATCTCACTATAATGACAGCAGCTGTATTGCATCACTGGTGATGAAGGTTCAAACATTTCCTTCCTGCTGTCCAAGAATATTTTGAGACTTGTCTATGTGAAACCAAGCTGTCTGGAAAAACATGGACTCAACTGTGTGTAGCACAGTATGTACAGAAAAATCCCAGATGGTAATATAATAGTCTGGAGAAGGAGCAAGCCACAGCTCTACTGAGAAGAGTTGAATTGATAACTTGTTTCTATTGAATGAAATAAGAGTTTTCGTGTTAAAATAGGGCTTGAAAATGCATCAGTTTTTATTCCAGAAGCCACTGTTTTTTCAAAATCACCAAGAGTTGACTAATTCTGTTAAAGTTCTCATGGCAGAATACAAAATATCCATTTGTTTGTAGCTTGGGCTAAAGGCTTTATGTTCCTGCTCTGGCTCTTACTGCCTATGGAACAATACAAATGAATAGTACTACAGAAACTCAGGCCATACAGGGACAAACAGACTATTCCAGATTAATTATTTGGGTATAAAAATTAAAAGAAAGAAACAAAGTTCTCCCAGGAATGTACAGATGGAGGTGAACCGACTAGAGTTTAGACTGTAATACAGAAAATGCTGTGCTTTATTAAATACTCACAACGTTGATAATGTTTTCAGTTATTTCTCTAAAAGGAAGTTTACCATTTTACATTTTTTCATCTTGGGTATTGTGACTTCATTTTGTGCTGTTATGCTTCAGAGTCTACAGAGAAATTGAATTCCATGAAAAAAAAATTATAAAGCAAACACTGTGCTAAAATTTATTCATCTTTGACATTTCTATTTCATATCTTGCTCAATAAATTTATTGACTCATTTCTTGGCACTCCCAGTAAATAAAGTTTTATTAGACATTGAAACACATTCAAAAAGGTAAGAGAAAAATGAACTACATAGCTGGAAGAGTGGGTTTACTGGATGACAGTCAGGTGTGGTTTTAATCTGATTTAGCCATCTACCCTTCCAGAGAAAAAATAATCTTATAAGTAGATGAAATGTAAACCTGGCAGCTTATGTTATTTACTATAGATTTCTCTGGCACACAAACCCAAAAGTTAAGGTTAAACTGAGACATCAGGTCTTTGCTTACACATTTTCACAATACCCAGAGAAAAAAATTGTTATAATACCTTTTCCTGAATAAACAAGATTTTCAAACAAAATCCAAGAACTTTCACCTCCTTGAGTGATCCATAATTTTTTTAATATTTTTTCACTCACATGGCATAAATATCAATTTTTGGTCAATATCTTGAAAGTAAAATGATATATTAATTCATTAACATGAATTACATAGTTGTTCTCAATCACTTATTCAAAGACTGTGCTTGTAGGAAATAAAAAATCAAATACCCAATCTCTCACATTTAAACCAAAATAGAAATGGTAACAAGACATGTAATTAAATGTAAAATATTCTTTAAATTAATAGCAGTCTGTAATGCATAGCACATGTAGTTTAAATATACAGTGGGTCACATACTAGAGGTGGGTAGGAATTACTGCTGTGAATTCCAAAGTTCTGGTTCACAGATTTCTACTGCCTATTTCTACTGCCCTATTATAATACAGCTCAACATAGCATGTGTTAGGCTCTGACATGGAAAGTTTCTTGGTGGGTTTTCTGATATAAATACTGATATAACCATAATAAAATTGGGTGGAATGACATCTCCTTCCCTCTTTCCCATGTCACATCTCCAAGATCCTACATTTATTTCACAGGACTAGCTGCTGGAAATGACACAGATTCCACAGTGTGCTTTTTTCCATCATCAAAAAAGTCCTGAAAGAAGCAGAACAGGTCAGAGCTCTTTCGTGTTTATCTTAAAATGATATGTTTTTTGCTGATATTTCACTTTGAAGAAACAAATTGGTTTATATTATTGACTGTGACTTATTACAGATCTACTGTGAAGTCAGCAGAGCAGGTTTAATACAAAAGTCTGTTAAATTTAATTGTCTACATACTGCATGAAAAAACAGGACTTGAAGTTTCACAAGACTTTTATTTCATCACTTGTGGTTCTCTCTGAAATTAATTCTTCACTCTACATTCTGCTTAAAGAAGAAAAAGAGATCTAATTGCAGATTGTATATTAGAATATATAAATAAAGTATTTTCTCACTTAAAAAATGCATAGAAGTATTACTTTTGTAAAAAATGTAATGATAATAAGATGTGTAGGCATGTGATCCTGCATAAAAATCTTTATACATATATATGCATACTCAGATAGATTTGCACAACATCTATCATATATTTTGTGTGTCAGATATATATATATGTAGCTTTGCTTGTTATGAGTAAAAAGATACGTTTTGCTATAAAAGAGAAAAAAGGCATAAAAAGCTTCTTTCCAGTTGATTTTCCACAGTGATTCATTGACTAAAGGCTGCTAGAAATCATAATGGTAACTGAATAATGACTGAATTAAATTATTTTAGAAACTATATACTTTAACATATAAAGTTACTTCATCTTGCCGTAAATGATCATGTGTTCCTTTACCATCCTTTTCAAATTATGCCTGTATTAGTTATCATGATTATATTTTTTTAGGGTTAAAATTGTTAAATTGTTCTCAAGGGACTTCCTTCCAGTAATGCCTGCCACATTGCATTGCTCTGACAGCTCATGGTGAAGCAGCCTTAAAAGGTGACCTCCAAACATTTTATAAGTTACTGCTTCCTATGGACAAGAATTCTTAGCTGATAGTATAACCCATGGATCTTATTGCAAAGTGTATTAGTCTGTACCTGCATTTTATTGGATTCTGACAATCTGACCAAGTGATTTAAATTAAATTCTAACAGTAAACTGCCCTCCTTTTTTTTTAGTATCCCATTAATCTTTGTGTCATATGCAAATTTAATCAGTTAAGATTTTATTTCATCATCTAGATTGTTTCTAAGAATGTACTGAATAGTGTAGGACCAGGAATCTCTCTCAGGAGACCTTCCTTGGACAGCCCTGCTCATTGATATCTGCCAATAAGACCTTTTTTAATTCATCTAATGTGTTTCTTCTTGATTAAAAATCTCGCATTATAGAAAATTAAAAATGCCATGTGACAGACTTGCAAAAGCCTTAGAGAAGTCTAAAATTGCTGTCTCAACACAGTTGCCAGTTTTGTTTGACAAAATACACTTTTCCATGAGACTTGAGCAATATTCATGATACTTTTTGGTTTATGTTCTTCAGTGAAAGAGATGTGAAAAGAGGTATTATTTCATAAAAGCAGGGTGAAGTACCTTCTGTTGCTTCAGTCACTTAATTTCTTTAAAATATTTTCCACTTTCTCTTTTTTGTCTCTGAATATTTCCATGAGCTGGGACAACATGATTATGACCACTGGTAATGAAAGGGTTTCCTTTTAAAATCCAAAAGATTATACATACAATACACATGCATCTACATACATGTACAGACATATGCACTATATAAATAACAATCTGTATCTGTAACTCTTATTTTTTCCTTAGACCCTGCCAAGATGAGTTTGAGAATTTCAGTTTGTTTCTAGAAGAAAGACATTAATACTCTGTGTCTCAATTATTTACTTGGAATACACTCCATTCATTGCAATGGAACAATGAGTGCAAACACAAAAATCACTTTAACGGTCTGTGATTATTTTTCTGCCATATTGGGGAAACACATATATGACAATCTGCAGGGTTTTATTCAAAATCTTGCTTTCTGCCTTGACCTGCAATATTTGTGCTTTTTTTTTTCCTATATCAAGGAAGGAAGCAAACTTCAATATGTCATTCATCTTGACCCTTTTTTATCTTAGGAGAAAAATGGCATTTGACATGCCAATTCATTATATTTAGCATTTAATTTACTTGTAAGTTATGTAATATGATAAAAAATGAAGTCGCTGGTCCAATGTGTCCTTATCTTTTGAACTTTACTGGTGCTTGACTTGTCTTTAAAATGAAAATAAAGCTAGAGTTCTTCACCTTAATCCATCCTTTGAATACTTCTTTGGTTCTTGAAAGATGTGTTCTAATGTAGAGTTCATAAGAGATTTAAAAATCTTTGTAACTTTTGTTAAGATGTGTGTTTTAATTACATTAAAAACTAGATGTATTTACTGTTTGAACTGTTGACTCTCCACATTGAAGTCAGAAAAATCTGATATTGACAGTTTCAACAAAAGTTTAAATTTTTTTTGTTTAAAACCTATGGACTTTTTGCAAATATATATCGTAAAAACTGTGCAGATATAATTCTCATCAAGATGTAAACTCTTTACAAATAATTAAAGCTTAAAATAAGATATATTAAAAGATAAAAAGGTCAGATTAATAACAAACCTAAGTAGTATCTTAAAGGGAAAACAGATATATAATAATAAATAAAATACAGGGCCTAAAGAATTAGTTTTCACAGAATTAATGAAAAGCATAATTAAATTAAGATGGTCATTTCTGATTATCAGGCAAAAACTTATCTCCTAGTTGCAGCAATGCTGTGGTATTTTTTTTTGTTTTCTCGTTTAATTTTAATAAGCTGGCAGAACTTTTAAAAATAAACATTAAATCTGGAAGCAATCTGGAAACATGTGCCTGCAATATTAATGGAGTCTTTCAGGAAAGCAAGGCATAGAGCTAAAATATAAAATAGAACTCTGTCTCATTTGTTTTTCTTTCCCCTCATTCATACACGAACACATGTTTAAATTAACCTCTTCAAAGGATAAATTAAAATCAGGGTCTCAAAGAAAAGAATGTTTCCCTCTCTGTACATAGCAAACATACTGTATGTACTGTGAAGTAGAGGACAAGATCCAACTTTTTAGTCTTAGGGAATAAGAACACAAGAAAAGTTCAACTTCTTTTTTTTTTTTTTTTTTTTTTTTCCCTCTCTATAAAAGAGGAGGAACACAATTGCATCTTGATTTGAACTGACTGATGGCTTTTGGTCAGACTGGTAGATATTATGTACTTCAGTGTATAGTGCAAGACCTTAAGATGAGCTGATGATCCTTCCTCCTGTATACATAGTATTTTCCAGAATATATCAAGCTTGGATTAATATGTCCATTTTATACATACCAATGCTTGTACTTGGTGAGGGATCAGAAAGACAAGGTAGGCTTCTGCTTAAAAGATAATCTGCATTGAATTTAGGAAATCTAACACTTCTACCACACCCTAAATTGGTATCACTTACTGCATCACTCGAAGTGACTTATAAACCAGGAACTTGCTCAGCTCACTTCTTTTCTTTCAAAGTGACATTAGCTTGTTTTAAATAAAATCTAGCTATTGGTGAGGGACAACCATTCAAAGAGATTATTTTGATTTTTTTTTGTGGTATGAAAATGAAATGAAAAGAAATGAAAGATTCTTGAAATAACAAGCCTAGAGAAAGTGTACAAAATAGAAGGGAAGTTTGATGACTATAGCAAATGTAGCATTTTTGGTAGCTGCACACCAGAAATTATGGGCTAATTATCAGAGACTTCAGACTCTATGGGCTATTCAAAAACTTTGCTCTTCCTGTCTGATGGCATCATTATGAATTGGAAAGAACTTGCAGAGATACAGGATCAAACTGCTGTTCCTTTCTAGGCTAGTACTGGTCTAGTAACTGCTCAGCTTTGTATTAACATTAATAGGGGTTGGTGCAAATGAAGATGCACAATGTTGTAATTGCAGCTATTTGCTGCAGGCTATGAACACACAACTTTTGGAGGTGTCACTCCAGAGAGCTGTGGTACTATGAAATTTTTCTTCAGCATGTTTTTGTCTTCCTGTCATGCACATTTGAAACTGCTGTTTGAGGTGTTAAAAACACTGTTGTTGGCCTTTCTTTCCCATGAGAGCAAGTCCATGAAGACTACTGCAGGAAACACTGTCAAGATTGAAAATACTGAGAAGATCTTAGATCTGGCCTTAGCAAGCTTGGACAAACTGGTATAATATTCATTCCCAATAATTCAACCAAGAGTAGGGCATTTCAGCTTCCTCCAGCACTGCTGTAGCCCCAGAAGCCATATTCAGAAGTAGTAAAAGCAATGTATAAGTTATTTATAGTAAGCCTTTGAAAGACAGACACCAAATAGTTCTGGAGGCTACTGTCATTGCTGAGAGACTCTTAAGTATTTCTCAGAGTCTGGACTTTGTTCACATTCTGCTCCCTACAAAACACTTCTCATCTTTAGTTCTATAATGTACAATAATGAATGCTGTAACCAAACCACTCAAGTTGAAATATTAACAATGTATTCAATTTGCTACGATAAAAAAACTGTATTAGATTAGTATTAGACATCATTAGTCATTCCAGGGAAGATTAATTTCACAATAGGTAAATCACCACCATCATCATAGGGTACCATTTCATCAGCTGGTAGAGACTGCTTGCTTGTGTTTTTCATTTTAATGAATGTCTTTTGGTGTAGCACAGAGGTTCTGCTATCTTAGAGCACAACAGACAGCAGCCAAAACAGTAAACACAGAGATTTATTCATCCTAGAAAATTATGCAAGAACTTACTCAGATCTGCCAAGAATTGAACAGGAGTAAAATGTGTGTTTTAGACTATGAATATATGGATTTTCTGTTTGGATAATAACTTTGTGTGAGAAACAACAGGAATCTGAATACATTGATATTCTGATATGCCTTCTAGCACTTCCAACATTTTCCTCAGAGAAGAAAGCAACTGAAAAAACATCTTTTGGTTGTCTATAGGAAAAACACTTCTGTAACACTTCTATTTCTATACCCACATAGACAGACACGTGTATTTCATGGATATAGAATAATTTGCCACATTTGTCCCCAGTGTTATAAAGTATTTTTTTAAAATAACATATACAGTCTGGGAATGTTTAAGAAAAGGAGACGTTTTAGAGTGTTTTCATTTTCTATTTAGAAATATTCGGTAGAACTTTCCTAGCAGAAAAGGAAGTTTTTAAATGTGAAATATTGTAAATTGCCACTATTACTCTGACATAATTTGTGTCAAATACACTGGCATTCACTAAAAGACAATCAAACAATTTTGGGATGCAGAAAAGCTGGGTCTGTAGTCTTCAGCAAAAACTCTGGAGTTTCTTTTTACTTCTTAGTTTTTGAGTCACTGAACCTGTTTTTTTCTGTTAGTAGTTTTTAGTGTAGGTGGCAGGAATTAATTTTTGTTTATTCTAAGGGGAATGATATATTAAAATATTTTTAATTCATATAAGTGAATTAAAAACTTTTTTAGGAAAAAAAAAAAAAAGAACATAGACTTGCAGTTATGGTGATGTTGTGGTGACATCAGGGCATCCTTGTTTCCATATTTGAACCAACCACATTCTGTCTTGCCTCACAACAGAGAATTATCTCTTTCTTACTTTCACTCAGTAAAGAAGCAGCAAAACCCTACATTTACTCCTCACACATCCTTCTCCTGAGATGATCTTCATTATTACAATCTTTAAAGATTCAGTTTTGCAGAATTGCTCTAAGCACAGAATCCGCATGCACTCCAGCTTGCAGAAGAAACTCTAATGAAATTCCAGGAGCATTTCTGTAACAAAATTTTGCAGAAAATAATTCCTCTTTCTCCAAATTAAAATGGCCATGATATTTAACTTGAAAAGTAAAGCATGAGGGGGATAAAGAAAGAAAAAGTGTGGCCAAAGGCCTTTTACAATGTATTCCACTTCATAACTGCAAGTGAATAACTGCAGTTGTATTTTAAGGCTTTCCAGTTCACTATCAGTTGCCCAGCTGATGTTTCTATTCTTTCAATGTAATTGATCCTCAGGTGGTCTAGAATCTCTGTCTTTGAAAGCTTACCTTTAGATTTAGGAATTGAATTTTAAGTTTTATCTGCAAGTATTCTGCTCAATTTCCATCTAGTTCTGGGGGGCATTTCAGTAGCTTATTCTTGGTCTTTTCCAGAGTTTTTCATTTTAGGGCTGTTGTGGTTTAACCCTGGTAGGCAGCTAAGCATCACACAACCTCTTGCTCAATGTTCTCCAGTAGGATATGAGAACAATGAGAAAAGTAAAAGTAAAAAAACCTCATGCACTGAGATAAAGATAGTTTAATAAGTAAAACAAAACTGAATGCATGGAAAGTAAAACAAAGCATTAATTCAACCACTACCTATGGCAAGGGAGGTGTTCTTCCACCTCCAGGAAAGCAGGGTTCCATCAGGCCTCATAGTGACTTGAGAAGACAAAGATCATTCCACACATCCCTGTTTTCTCCTTCTCCCCACAGCTGTGTATGCAGAGCATGATGCCACAGAGTGTGGGATACCCCTTGGATTAGCTGGAGACAGCTGTGCTGGTTGTGTCCCCTTCCAACTCACTGTGCATCCCCAGCCTCCTCACTGGCAGGGTGTGGCTGGGAGCAGAGAAATTCTTGGCTCTGTGTCAGTGCTGCTCAGCAATAACTAAACCGACCCTGTGTGATCAGCACAGTTTCCATCAGCACTGAGCTCCGCCTGCTCTCTGCAACCAGGAGAGTCCCAAACCCACAGCACAGCCCCTTTGCTATGATACCACAAAGAAATTTAACTCTATTCCAGCCAAACCCTGTAGATTATTTGTGCCACCAAGACAGCTAATGCCATAAAGGTTAATGAGCTAGCAATTCTTAGCTTCTGCTGGTAAATGAAATCTGGACATTTAGGACAAATTTTTAAAACTTCTGTCTCACAAGTTTCTCCAGTCTTTTCAGTTTAGATTGTCTCATGTGGAGTAGGACTCCTCTGGAGAGTCTACTCATCAGGTGAACAGGAGATATTATCTCCTCTACTATTTCCACTGTCTGCCTTCTGCTCTGGGCTTGGCCTCAGGCTCCTTCATTCTAATGTATCCATTGAGAGAGCTTTTTGACAGTCCCCTGAAATGTGTGATTCACTACTTACCTGCATCACCTTGATTCAAAATGTACTTTTCCTCTACAAGGGATTTTGGGTGGCTAGATTTTTGAGAAGGTAGAGTACTTTACCTCTGGACATTTTTAAAATACAGTAGTGAATATTTTTGGAGCGGAAGGAATTTCTGCTTTAAATTTCTCTGGAATTTTTTGATAGCATTGGAATTTGAAAGAGTGGAAAAATAAATTTCTCATTTCAAATGTAGACTGTATCCTGATGCAAGCACTCTTTAAGAATTCCCAGCCATCAACCAGAAATCATCTCCTGTTATGAGACAGATTTTACAAATTGTCACACAGGAATAAGCAGTGAAAATGTTTTGTGAATATGAGACAAAATGGCTGAAGTACATGATTTTTAAAACCATTGAAATAATTTATTTGCATTTCAAAAAAACCCGCAAATATCCATATGTGGGATTACCACAGACTGACATTCACACATATAGGAAAAATAAATTGATTAAAATAAAGCATCCTTTTATTTTTCAAAGGCTACTCTCTTCCAATAATGAAACTAAGAGAAATCACAATATTAACAGGACAATCATCAATTCTGCTCTAGCTGCTTTGAGACACTTCAGCTGAAAAAACAAAAGCAATGCTTAATATTGTTCACTTTCTAGTCCTTGCATACAGGCACTTTTGGGAGAAGTGGAGAATGACCTTAGGCTCTGGTGCTTCTCAGCTGCCAGAATAATTTCTTGGGCAGCCAGGCTGCTGTAAATTGCAGTATGGATTAGATTGCCCCTGGCTGATTCTAAAGTCAGGGGAGTAAAGTATGGCTTTGTTTCCATTTTCTCAGCTGTGCCAGCTGAGGAGCCAGCCTTAAAAGTTCACTGCTTGCTCAAGGCATATAAGAGTGTCTCAGACAGAGCTGGTAGTCATGAGTGCCTGCAGGACTGGAGGCTGTCAGCTGGCCTGTGAACCAGCACATACACTGGTGTCCTCCCGTGTATTTGTGCACTGCTTTGTACAATGGATGCCTGACACTTTCTAGTGCCTTTAGGTACCCTTGTACTACAAATAAATAAAGCTATAGTAAATATTTAGGAGCAAGAGATAATAATGGATATTAAATATCCAAGCAATAGCCTCTCTTATTTTACAAATATTGACTATTCTGAGAATAATTGACATTCACATGAAGAGAATATCTATGCAACTCAAGACAGAATGATTTGCTTAAAAATTTAGAAAATTATAATCTTTAGAAATATCCCACATTTATCTTGTTTTCTAGGAAGGAAACTTTTAAATGGTCATATGATAATGTTTTTAAATGCTTTTTAAGACCTGCAAACTGATTCATTTTTCAGTGATTTATTTTTAACAAAAAGAAGTCTTCTTTAAGCTAAACTCTGGGATATTTAATTTGATGGATTTCAGCTCAAAGATGAGCTAGCCCACAAATTCAGCTATTTACATCCCATTTCTGTAACCATTTAAGTCCAGCAGTGAAATCCCTCATGTGACCTGGCACGCTGTGTGAGCTCTGCTACATGATGAGCCTTACCTTGGCTGTCTCAGGTCAACAGTGAACTCCACCAGTAAATATATATAGTGGATATATCCCAGTAGTCTTTCACCTTTGATATTTTTCATATCTATGTTCCAATAGAAAAGATAGGTATTAAAAACCTATTTATTTAGAATTTACACTGTATAGATTCCTTGAATATATATAAAAGCAAATTACTGTGAAAAATACCAATGTCCCATGATACATCCATTATAGAAGAAGTAAAATTTCATAAGACGTAAATAAATATCAATGTATATCTTCCTATACCCTTAGGAATTTAGTCCCACAAAGAAACATCTCAAATCTTTTTCAAGTTTTATGAGGGATTCTTTAAATATTTAGTGTTGGGAAAACCAATTCTTTTCCACCTCAGGCTGATAAAAGAGAAACTTTCCTTTAGTCTTTTTAAAACATGAAAGGGGCAAGATCCCTAACATCAGAAACCTCCTCCCTTTTCTCTAAGAATGGTTCTTTCAAATCTTCAAACAAGAAAATACTTTCCTCTGTAGTTGCTGATTTTCCACCAGATACAGTGTTTTTAATCCCACTGGGCTCTGTGTGTGTGTGCAGGCATGTCTGTGCCTGTGTGTATGTTAGAGTGAAACTAATAGTCCACAGATTCTGAAGCATGTACAAATGCAACATGAGTATGCATGGGTGCAATGACTGAAGGAGGGAAGAATCCTGGTTCTGTGCCCTATCCCAAGTTGCACATGCTCAAAATTCAAGCTGAGGGGAAGCATGCTAAGGATCTGTGCGCAATCTAACTAACAGAATAGAAAACAGATGGCATTGATACTCAAACACTTGAACCCCATTAATTCAAGTCATAAAATTAAGATTAGATCTTAAATCAGACTTCGGTTGTAATTAGGTTCTCAGGCCTTGAAATGGTGCTGCAAACTTTCTCCTTCTACGTCCAGAGAAGTGTTTTGCTTACATAATTAAAATAAGTTACTTTCGTACACTTTTTATGCATCTTGAAAAATACCTTACATATACTCAAAAGAAACAGTCCTGTGGTGACATAGGGTGATTAACTTTAGTTACATGCACTTACTGAACTTTTCAAAGTGCTCGACACTAAAAGCTACTTATACATAATTTATGTCATACTTGCTGGCTGAACTCCGTTCTTATAGTTCATGCCTGCCATTCTCATGAGCATAATAGCAATAATCCATCATGTATATGTATAGTATTCTGACACTGTTTGCAGGTTGATATGGATAACGATACAATGAAAAGATAAATAGAAGATGGTTGCACCAAAGCCCTGGGGTTATTAGATTTTAGGAGAGAAAACTTTATTCTTTCATATTTATATTAACTCCTGGGTATTGCATTTTATGCAGCAGCACTGTACTATAGTGGTAAACATTAACTGTCCATGCTTCCTTATAAGACATGGTTAATCAATGCAAAGTCCAAAAGTCTTTTTATTCTTATTAGGGCAGTATTGCAACTGTCATTAATGCATTTAATTCTCTTGGAGCCACTGGGGGCTTCCTAATTTATAATAGCTATGGAGCTGGACTTTATATATATATATACTTTATTTTTCAGTAGCATCAGCGTAAATAAATAAAAGCTTGTATTTAAATATTATCATCTCAAAAGGGTTTATTGGAACTTAGCTGATCATGTGGAACAAATTCCATGTTTATAGTATATAAAACCACAAATTCCTTTCTTATCAACATATTGTTGGGGGACAAGAGCTATGATACTTCTCAGTGAGTCTTCCTGAAAATTGGACCCATACAACATGCCTTCTTAAGGCAGCATCTGGATGGTTTAAACTCTAGCTTGTTTAATGTATGCCTATCTGTTTCTTTTCTCAAACAAAAAGAGAACTTATCTATTAAAACAATTGAGCAGGAAAAGAGTAGGTCTGAACAGAAAAGTTAAAGAAGAGCTAACTAGCTGTGTGGGACATGAGCACTTATCTTGATATCAAAGGATCATCTAAAAATTACATGCAATAAAACTTGACTGAAAGTAATAGTAAAGGGTATTTATCATATGCATCAAGTTTTTTAGGGCTCTAAGTGATTATTTTTGAGTATGTTCAGGATGTGCAACTCAGTGGCACTGCTTTCAGAGATTAGCTCTGAATAAAGTTAATTAGCTGTGAATAAATTTCTGTTAATAAGTTAATAAAAAGTTTTGTGAAAAATAGTAGCTTCATGCAGAGACACCAACAATCTATGAATCAGTTTCTCACTGAGACGTAACCTCAACATGACTATGCTGCTGTGTTGGGTTTGCATGGAAGGTGTGGTAGTTAGGGGTCTACAGGGCTGGCTTCTGTTAGGTGCTGCCAGAAGCTCCCCCCATGTTCAACAGAGCTAATGCCAGCCAACTCCAAGATGGACCCACTGCTGGCTGACCAGGGCCTCTGGGATTACATTCCTAAGAAGAGGAAAAAAACTGCAGTGGAACAGCATTGAGAAGAGAGACATGAGGAAGATGTGACAGCAAGAACTCTGCAGACACCCAGGTCAGTGAAGAAGAAGGGGAAGGAGGTGCTTCTCTCTGGAGCAGAGAGATTCCACTGCAACCAGTGGTGAAGATCACTGTGAGACACCTGTGCCCCCTCAGCCCGTGGGGTTCCATAGTAGAGCAGATGTGTGTAAGATCCACTTACAGCCCATGGATACCCAAAGAAGGCTGTCAGCCTGTGGGAAGCCCACACTAGACCAGGGACATGGCAGAACCAGTGGACTCTTGAAGAGAGAGCCCACACTAGAGAAAGTTTGCTGACAGGACCTGTGACTCTTTGGGGGATCCATGCCAGAGCAGCTGGTTCCTGAAGTACTGCACCCCATGAAAGGGACCCACGTTGGAGGAGTTTGTGAAGAACTGTAGCCTGCGGGAAAGATTCAGATGGAAGAAGTTGGTGAAGAACTGTCTTTTATGTGAAGGACCCCACACTGGAGCGGGGGAAGAGTATGAGGAATCCTCCCTCTGTTGAGGAAGGAGCAGCAGAGACAGCATATGTTGAACTGACCACAACCCTCACTCCCTGAGCACTGCTGGTTGGGGAGGAGGTAAAGAAGTCAAGAAGCTGAGATTAGGAAGAAGGAAGGGGTGGAGGGAAGATATTTTAAACATTTGGTTTTATTTCTCATTACTCTACTCTGCTTTTGCCTGACAATAAATTAATTTACTTGAATTGAATCTCTTTTTCCTGTGACAGTAATTGATGAGTGGTCGCTCCCTGTCCTTATCTTGACTTAAAAGCCTTTTTTATATTTTTTCTTCCCTGTCCAGTTGAGGAGAGCAGCAATAGAGTGGCTTTAGTGGGCACCTGACATCCAACCATGGTCAATCCTCCACAGCTGCCTTCAATTCTGGTGTGTAATTGGAACCTTATGCATGGCACTTCTCTGCTCCAAGGGCTGTTGTGATTTAGTGGCCCTTCTGGCCACTAAGCTGGTCTCAGGGGCTTTGTCACTCCCCTGCAGTGGTATGGGGATAAGAATTGGAAAAGTGAGAGAACTCATGGGCTGAAGCAATAGGTAAGGCAAAAGCTGTGCAGGAAAGGAAAACAATAAAAGGAATTCACTGCTTTCCATGGGCAGGCAGGTGTTCTGGCTTCTCCAGGAGAACCTGGTCTTATCACACAGAAGGGTGAGTTGGGAAGACAAAAAACATCACTCTGAATGTCACCACTCTTCTTCTTTCTTCTTTTCCCAGCTTCATATGCTGAGCATACAAGGTGTAGAATGTCCATTGGGTCAGTTTGGATCAGCTGTCCCAGTTGTGCCCTCTTTAACTTGTGCATTCCCAGCCTTGCTGCTGGTGTGGAGTGAGAAGCAGAAAAGGCTCTGTGCAAGCAGCAGTAGTGAAAATATCCCCATATTATCAACAGAGTTTTCTGCGCAAAATCCAAAACATAGCCCCATACAAACTACTATGAAGAAAATCAACTTTATCCCAGCTAAATCCAAGCCCTAGAAAAACCTTTGCATTTTTAGGATAAAATTCCTTCTCCATATAAGTCACTGATGACAATTCTGATTGTCTTTAACATGACTCAGTCTGACCTGCTTTAGAGTCTGTTCCTATATGCGGTAAGTATTATGGTGCTCCAACAATAAAGACAAAATTTTGCATGAAAAAAATTAGAAAAGTTGAGGAACAAATACATACCATATGAAACTTGGATTAAAAGAAATATGAGAAAGTTCCTCAAATTCATTAAAATAAAGAAAAGATTAAAGAAATAAATTTCTATTATTTAAAAGAAGTGAGGACCAAATAATGGATGACATAACAAAGTTCAAAATCTTCACTACATTTTTTTCATTCTTCACCAAAGAGGTTAATTGTGACCAGAAGCTTAAAATAATTAACATTAGCAACTAAGGGGTAGAACTATAAGCCAGAATTGGTTACCAGACAGAAAAGTTCTTAGATCACCACAACTTAACAACATTTTTCCCTGAAGTATTTATGATCTGAAATCTTGTTTGAGCCATTAGCAGTCACCTTTGAGAACTTTTCAGAACAGATAAAGGCTGAGGGGACATCTCGTGGAAAAATACAACCAGTAAACTAAAAAGAAAAGGAATATTATGTAGCATCCCTAGCTTACACTTAGAATGTTAAGGCAATAAATTATTAATCAGTGATATTTCTCTCTGAGCACCTAGAAAATCTGAAGTTGATTAAAAGTAACCACAAGAGACTTACTGAAATCACAGCAGAGCTGCAAATCACAACCAGCCAATCTGATACCATTCCATGGCAGCACAATTTAGTGAGTAATTGGAAAGTATTTACATACTTTTTCTTTGATGACATGTGACAATTCTATATGACACTGTCAGAAGTATGGTAATATGTTCTCACTGGAAATTACAGTAAAATCAGTTGAATCACTTAGCAGAAACATCTTAGCATCTGTTCACTGACAGTCTGAAAGGAATAACTGGAGTGCAGCATTATGCAATATTTTTATTACAATTGAAGGACAAGTATTTGTGGATAACATTAATCAGGAAGGTTATAGAAATTCTGTAAGGTAGAATTATATTCAATATGATTTTGATAAACTGGAGAAATGGTACAAAGCAATAAAATAGGATATTACAAAGACAGGCAAACTGCCTAGGAAGGAAAATGTAAAATGCAGAATGGCTTGCTAGGCAGATATACTGCAGAAAAGGACTCAGGATTACAATGGGCTGCAAATGGAACATTAGCCAATATTGCAAAACCAGCAGAAAAAGGATGATTTAAAATATGTAAGTCCTGAGACATACAGAGTAACTATTTTGCTCTAGTCAGCATTTGTGAAGCCTTAAGAGGATAACTGAATGCAGTTTTAAGTCCTAAGGAAAGGAGGGGATGAGATAGAAGCAACAAAAGGTTAATAGATGTGGAAAATATGTCCATGCAAAGAATGAATGAAAAATATTAAAAGCTT
Source organism: Certhia americana (assembly GCA_018697195.1). Lineage (NCBI taxonomy): Eukaryota > Metazoa > Chordata > Aves > Passeriformes > Certhiidae > Certhia > Certhia americana. The sequence continues at coordinate 47,204,922 of CM031860.1, read as the reverse complement.
TTCTTATTTAGTCTTGAAAAGAGAACCTTGGTGTCATATGTTACGTCTTCCAATATACAAATTGTTACAAGGAGAACAATCGTTGCCAATGCTGCCACCAAACACAAAACAAAAATTATTGGTTGCAGTAGGAGGGATTTGTGTTGTATATCTGGAACACCTTTACACTACAGTTAAGATCAGCTTACCTAAATCAGTTGTGGACTGTCTGTTTACCTGTCCAGTCTACCTGGGCTTTAATAAAGCCTTCAATACTCTTTCCCACAGCATTTCCTGGAGAAATTGGCTGCTTGTGGCTTAGATGAATGCACTGTTCACTGAACTGAAACCTGGCTGGATGGCTGGGCCAAGAGAGTGGGGGTGAGTGGAGTTATATCCAGCTGGTGCTCCTCAGGACTCAGTACTGGGGCCAGTCCTGTTTAATATCTCTATCAACGATCTGAATGAGGGGATCAAGTACACCCTCAGCCAATTTGCAGATGACACCAGTTTGGGTGGGTGTGAAAATCTGCATGAGAGTAGGAAGGCTCTGCAGAGGGATCTCAGCAGGGGAGGTAAACCAAGACCAGTTTGATGAGTTTAAGCTGAAGAGCTGGATCCTGCACCTGGGTCAGAACAACTGCAGGCAATGCTGCAACCTTGTGAGAGAGTAGCTGGGAAGCTTTATGGGGGTGCTGAACATGAGCCAGCACATACCCATGTGGCCAAGAAGGCCAATGACACCTGGCTTGTGTCAGAGGAATGTGGCCAGCAGGACCAGGGCAGTGATCATTCCTTTGTACTTGGCACTAGTGAAGCCATACCTCGAGTGTGTGTGTCCAGTTCTGGGTCACTCCCTTCAGGAACTGAGGTGCTGGAGTGTGTCCAGAGAAGGGCAGTGGGACTGTGAACAGCCCTAATAACAACTCTCATGAAGAGTGGCTGAGGAAGCTGGGACTGTTTAATCTGGGGAATAGGAAACTCAGGAGAGGCCTTTTCACTCTCTACAACTACCTGAAAGGAGGTGGTGGATAGGGGCAGTTAGCCTCTTCTCCCAAGTAATGATTTACAGGGCAAGAGGAAATGGCCTCAAAGTCATGCTAGCAAAGATTTAGATTGGATATTAGGAAAAACTTCATCACAGAAAAGTTTGTCAAGCACTGGAACAGGCTACACAGGGAAAAGATTGAGGCACCATTCCTGGAGGTATTTAAATAACTGTAGATGTGGTGCTTGCAGATGTGGCTTAGCAGTGGTCTTTGAAGTAGTAGGTTAAAGATTGGACTCAACTATCCTAGAAGACTTTTCCAGCTTAAATTATTTTATAACTATGAAATTACAATTACTGTCAAAATGTCTTTAAAAAAAATGTATAGCCTTGATATAAGAAACTTTAGGAGTTATTCTACTTCGTTATTTAGTGTAACAACGTGGATAATGAAAGAATAATATTTTCCATATACTATGTCAAAAAAGGTTCCAGTAAAAGAGTTTATTAAACCTTTTTTTTTTTCTTACTGTGCTAAATGAAAGGCGTAATCTTATAGAATAGCAAATGTAGAATTAATCATTACTTCAGCATATCTTCTCTAATATATTTATTTATATTTCAGCATGAAAGGTTTTTTCTGGGTGACCTGGATCTTGAGGTTTCATGAAAAAATTTCACATTATCTGTACTTATATCTTCTTTTCAGTCTCCAAACATATCAAAGGTCACTGAGACAGGAATTGATTTTTACTAACTTATGTGCAAATGGAAAAAGAAAAAAAACCCAACTTTGATCAAAACCTTTAGTCACTAAATAATTAAGGATTATCAGAATGGATAAAATCTTGGAAAAAACATATCTGAAGGTCAATGTAACCCTGATTTGGTTGAAAGGATTCATCAATGTCTTTAAAGGTGTTTTTGTTGCACTAATAAAATAAATTTTAATCTAATTGTGGGAAAGTAAAATATATTCAGTTTTGTTTTGGTGACTGAATCATGAGGAAAAGATGAACTCTTGATGCATGGAATGGTGCAAGATGAAAAAAAAAAAAGTTCAATTTTGAGCAGTTAAGAAATGTATTTTTCACCTATTTATCATAATAACATGTATATGAAATAACTCCTAATAATAACACTGGAATGTCCAATATTCTTTATATTCAGTTGTAGTTAACTGTGCTTTTCCTTCCCTCCCTGGTATTTGTGGGATATTTAGAGACAGACATAATTTCATTATTATTCTGGCTTCTCTCAATTAATCATTGTCAAACTATGCACCTGACACTGACCTGTAATGTGCCACCCCCACGAGGATGAGATCTGTTCTGCCTTAATTGTGAATGTCAAGTTCCTTACAGTGAACAACAACCACCCTACAATTTTTTGTGAACTCATAACTTGTTTCTGAGTGAAATCAAAATGAAAAATAATTCATTAAACTGCCTCACTCTTTGGGGAATCCCTTAGGAATGCCTGTCATCTTAACAGGTTCTAGCATTAATGAGACACTTAAGAATGGCCAAGTAGTACCAACGCAGACTAACTTTGGATTCGCTTTTTATGATTACTGCTTGAACTCAATCTGGATAGCACATACCCAATGAGTATAAAATATATTATAAAATATACTCATCTACAACTCCTAACTTTTCAACAACATATTTCAGAAATATTGAAGTAAAGGAAACATGTCATAATAGGATTCTCTTCTTTTCCCTGTTTTAATAAACATAAACAAAAATAAGGATAAATTCAAAATTAATTTAAAAGAGGTTTTCCCAATATTAGCTTTAGAACTCACTTCTTAACACATAGCCTTCTAAGAACATGTTCTGAGGGCAATAAATATTGTATTTTACTCCTTTAATATTGGAAATTATACAGGTGGATTTACTGTTCACTGAATGTGACTTGTGGACTAGGGTCCAAATAATGACATTATTCAGTCTCTATTCACATATATAAAAAGAATCATGGAGAGAATACAATATATAATGAAGTAGTATTAATCTGAGTGATTATTCACAAAAGAAATCATATATTTATTAAAATAAAATTTTCCTTTACAATACAAGTGAGGAACAGGAACTTCAAACTTTCTAACTGTCCTCTTACTTAGGCAATTAAATAAGTCAGAAACAGACTTGACTGTACAGTTCTCTGTGAATACAATATTTCCAAATTAAATTAATTGCTCTGTAGAAACATGACAAAAGCAATTAAATGTAACTGCTGATCCTGGCCAGTGTATCTTGCTGTAGCCTATTCCAAGCCCCTGGCTTATAATATTAAAGGATTGAACAGATTTAAGTTTGTTAAAATTGCTTCCTCCTTTTTATGAAACAGTGTATAAAAAGATGTAAAAAGACTTTTTTTTAAATCACAGGCAAAAGAGACCAAAATTCAATATATTTTTGTAATGATCATTACTAATCAATACACCTTGAATTTTTAGTGAATATTGTTAAAAACAAGTTATTCAATTCTATATTTTGCATTCAATCAATTGAAATGATAACAGTTTTAAAAATGGTTGAAAATTAAATATGTTGCATAAGGAGGACATTCTGTGAAATCTGTTTGTAGACTCAGAATCATGGAATCATTTAGCTTAGAAAAGACCTCTGGGATCATCGGATCCAACCTTTGACTAATCACCACCTTGTCAACTGGACCATGGCACTGAGTGCCACATCCAGTCAAATCTTGAACACCTTTAGGGATGGTGACTCCTCCAGCTCCCTGGTCAGCACGTTTCAACATTTAACAATCCTTTCTGTGATGACATTCCTCCTGATGTGCAGACTAAACCTCCCCTGGCAGAGCTTGAGGCCATGTCCTCTTGTCCCATCTCTGGTTACCTGGGAGAAAAGATCAACCTCCACTTTGCTGCAACCTCTTTTCACATAGTTGTAAAGAGCAGTAGAGTCACTTCTTGGTCATTCAATGGAAAAAAGGAATGAAAAGGTAATGCCTAACCAACTTCCTCATGCTTTAAATAGTCATTTTACAGTCTTTAAAAGCTTTTACTTGGGTAGTACTTTGCACAATAATAGATGCCGAAAAATAGTAAAATTAAAAGTAAAATTTTTGGAAGATTATATGGAGCTTTTAATTCATGACCTCAAATTGATTTTAGAAAAAAATCACAGTAGATGACATAAAGACACAGTAGATTCATAAACTTTTGAATTATTTGCAGCTGGGTTTTGGACAGTATGAATAATGTATTTTGTTTAGTGTCGTGTTTCTTTTGAAAAATCTCTTAGAATGGAAATGACACACTAGACTTTCCAGTATGGATTTCTGTTTCATGTACACAGAGACATTTTCTAATGGTGTTCTATGGTACATTGAGTACTGCAATTATGTAGGGATTTGAAAAGGAACTTGTCACAAAGCAATACAGAAATATACTTTACAGTGCAGAATATGAAATAAGACAAAAAACCCCAAACCGAGTATTAAAATATATTGGACATTTTTTAAGTTCATAAAAATATTTCGTTTATAGGACATGATTTGATTATTAAACAATGAATGATAACTTTCTCCTACATGATAAAATAGGAATGTGTACATAATAGAAAAATCAATGGAAGCATGAAAAAACTGACAAACCAGTACTTGTTCTGGTCTCTGGGAGGGAGGGAGGGACTGAGTCATTTATGCAGATTGTCCACATAGTCTCTGTCTATTCAGGGATGCTCAGAAAAAGAGGCTCTAAGGGAGGGCAGTTCCAGAAGGATCTCACAGATGTTTCTTGTAACCATTCTGGGGCCAGTGGTTGTTTCTATACCATGATTCAACCTAAAGCCAGGTCAGCCAGGATAGCTGCCTGGCACAATAAAGCCTTGTCAGGAGACTAATTCAGATGCTGGAGTCAATGCCAGTGCTGCCTGACACAGGGGGAGCCTCAAGGAGGCACTTGCACTGCCTTTGGGACTGATGCTGCTATCATTGCCAGGCTTTGGGATTCGCTTCCCTCAGGTGGGACCGTGAGCACAGACTGTTCAGAGGGAGCTTCTTTTGAGTCTATGACAATGTCAAGTGTTTTCATCTCTTTCTTCAACATTAGAACTCAGTTTATGGGGATAAAGAATACTATAAATAACAAAATAAAACTGTTATCAGGGCATATATGACTTGACTTCTTAAAAAAATACATGAAATAAATTTTAAAAATTGGTGGAATAAGAAGAATGTGTTTTACACATATCAGCTGAAAAAGATACAGGATTTTCCCTATATCCTCTGTAGTCTCAGAATTATTTTAATTTTTTAACATCAATATATATTTTACTCAGAAAAAGTGTTTCAGATGCTACTTTGATAAACGGTAATTATAATAAAATCATATAGGATTTTCAAAAACAATCACACTGAACAGTCAGCAAGGTCAAAATTGTTATTGACTTTGCTTATGGCAAAGCCTGATAATCATTTAATCCTCCACAAAGTGTTTTGAAACCAAGTTTCTGAGAAATTCAAAACAATAAGTCTTGAAAATTTCTTTTATATATACACTTCTGCTGGATTTTTAATTCTTTTTTTGTTTATTACTAATCATTATTTATTGATATCTAAATATTGGTAATGCTGTCTTTGAGATCTCTCATTTAGTTTCAAGCAAACTACTGCAATCTGTTTGTTTAGCATCCCATGCTGAAAATACGCAATGAGAACAGCATGTGTTATTTTGTGTTAAATTAGATTTCAGGCAATAGGTATTTTTAATTACCAAGTTTACATGTTACAAAATAGCAAAAAATAATCTTAATTCCTTTCCTCATTGTTTAAGACACTGGAGTGCAGCTGCAAATGTTGTGTCTGCGTAGTAGAAAACAAGTACTTCAAATGCTATCTTTAAAATGCTATGGTGGTTTTTTTGAAGCACTATATGTTGAAAGATTACCAAGTGTTGAAGTCTGCACTTCTTGTATTAGAGCTAGCTTTGTCACATCACCACAGCCTGGAATGTATTTAGCAGTAAGGGAGGCTGACACAGGGCTGTGCTTCAGGGATTTTTAAGGCTCAATTTCATACTGTATGAGTTATAATTACACTTCTCGAGAGTAGGAAGATGCTTTGTCAAAATCTTCAGAATGTGCAAGATATCGTTTCAAGATGTATTTGTAGCTCTGGAAAAACAGACAAACAGATACACTGAATATATATAGTCAGGTTCTGTTTGCTGTACATTACCCTGAGACAGCTCTTTTTGTTATAATATCTATAGTTTCATGGGTTTCTATTGTGTCTGCTTCCGTTTAGAGACATTTTCATGATGTTCTATGAATCACAATGCTTTGTAGCCCAAATAAAATTTATACTAAATATATTTTAAAATGAGATACTCTCCAATTTGTTTTAAGGCCTTCCTTCATGCCCTGGTAATAGCCAGAAGGGGACAAAAAAAAAGAATATGATGTAGCCTTACTACAGTCAGTGAGAATTAATGATTGAATTACCTCTAAATTCAAACTTTTGCAAATATGTGGCAGAATAAGACATGAAAGGCTACAGTTTGATAAACACTCCTTTCAGCACCTGTGCTGTCTCAGGAGATCCCTACATTTCTGATGTTCCTTATCTTCACTTTCCTTTGTTAAAAATAACTAGGAAAAATGGCTTATTTTTACTCTGGATCAATTTCTCAATCTCGCAGTCCAGACCTGCAAACTGTTGTGCTAACTTAGCTGAGAAAATGGCATAAGGACTACACTGATATCTGAGAAGTCCTTTAGACAAACTAATGCTGAAAAAAATGTTCTTCAACACACAAGTAAAGACACACATTAAATAAAATTACTTTTTCTGTTGTGTGCATGTATGAAGAAGTCAAAAGGAAAACCTGTTTGGAAAGAACTATTCAATTATTTTTCTATTGTGCATTGCTAAATTTTTGCAGTCCTGATACTTGTAGCACACATCATGTTTTTGTTTTGGGTTGTTTTGGGTTTTTTTTTTAATAATCATAAATATATTAATCTTGTTTTATTTGTTTTTCAGCTGAGAAAACCCAGCAGTTAAGAAACAAACTCCTATTTTAACCCCAGCTACTTGTCCTAGCCAGGAAAACCATACTTTATTAAACTGTTTTTCTGTGTTTAAATAAATAGGTAGAAACCAGCTTAATTCAATTAACAAATTTTTCAAATTTTTTGAGTCTTCTGAGTGCTTATTTTTTTTTCTTTTTGAATTCCTATGGTATGATTTAACATGATCCTTAATAACCTCAATAAATTTTTAATAGACTTTCTTAGATATAAAAGGACTTTGTTGTTAACTTCTGAGTCACAGGACATATACAGAAACTGGATAATAGATTCGCCAGGAGCCTCTGTTCTCACAAGAAAAATGTGACCTTAAAAATTCTTTTACTAATGGCTAAACCAAACATATTCCAGAAGTTAGTTCTCGACCACATTCGGGTTATACTGCATTATTTCATTTCTATCAAAATATGTTAGGATAATGCAGCATGGTTTATGGACAAAATATAAAATCTTTATAATATACACTCTTACTTCAGGCCCTGAAGAAGCTATGTAATGAAACCTCTTGTAGGCTGCCAGGTGTTGAGTGAAACATGTTTGCAAAAAGCCAACACAGATTCACTAGGGGGAAATTACACTTGAAAAACCTGATTGCTTTCTATGACAAAGTAACTTGCTTGGCTGATGTGGGATGAGCACTGGACTTTACCTATACAGATTTCTTCAAGACCTTCAATGTGGTTTCCCACTGCCTTTTCCTAAAGAAACTGATGCACAGTGGACTAATGGTCTGCGCTGTGGGTGGGAAACTGACCAAACACACCCACAGGGTGCTGGAAAACATCTCCTTTTCTGTCAACCTGTCACAAATCCTGCCTCCCCCAGATGAATATTGGGTCCTGAAGTGTTTAATCTGCTCATTTTGGATGCAATCAAGTGTACCCTGGTGAAAATTGCCTACAAATTGAATGGGGAAGTGGATACTTCAGAAGGGAGAGTCAGCCCATAGGAAGACCTGGTTAGGTTGGAAGAGTGGGCCTTATGAAGTAAAGGGGCAAATGTAAGGTCTTCCACATAATCCAGTAGTGAATCACAGGCAGTGAGCTACCTGGCTGGAGAGAAGTTTTGTAGAAAGGTATCTGAAGGACCTGGTGGACTGCAAGCTCCATATGAGTGGACAGTGTGCTGCTTCTTCAAAGGCAAGAGGATGCTGGGTTGCATCGATGTGGGCACCACCAGCAGAGATGAAGAAGTCATTATCCCACTCTACTTAACACTTCTCAGGTCACATCTGGAGTACTGTGTTCAGTTTTGAAAAATTCTAAAATTACTTTGGTTTTTACAGGCATTTGCGATTTACCTACTTCCTTTTCTTTTTTTAATTTGGAGGAATTTTCTGAGGAAAATTTTAATTTAAGTAAACAAATTTTCATTGTTAAATGAGCAGAATTGAGGAAAATTCCCTTGTTAAAGGACATTTATTTTCCTCTGTATTGTTTTAATTGCCACTTCAAGAGACTATGTACATCCATCTCAAGTACTTAAAAAACAGGCTTCCTGATGACTGTGGAATAAAACTGCTCATATATTTATTCCAATGTCAGGGTTGAAAGTCATTATTCCACTGCTGAGCTTGTTACCTCTTTTCCTTCGAGGAAACTATTTGATTTTAAATATTATTTTGAATTGTCAGTTCTGTATGTGGTGTGTATTTGATCTAGCTAAGATTAAGTTAATTTTCCTCATGGCCGCTCTCACAGTGTAGTGCAGTGCATTGGTAGCTGGAAAGGTGTTGGTAACACAGCAGTGCTCTGGGTACTGCTGGGCAGGGCTGGCACAGCAGCAGTGCTGTCTCTCAACATTTTCCCCCCTATCACAGGGCTGGGAGTGGGCAAGATCCTGGGAGGGGACAAAACCAGGCCAGCCGACCCAAACTGACCAAAGGGATATTCCATACCATGTGACTCCAGTTCAGATATAAATAAGAAGAGGAGGAGGAAAGGGGGGGCATTTGTTATTTGCAGTGTTTGCCTTCTAGAGCAACTACTCTGTATGTTGAAGCCCTGCTTCCCAGGCAGTGGCAGAACATCGCTTGGAGATGGGAAGGAGAGAATAAATTTTTTATTTCTCGTTGCTTGTGCATGCACAACCTTTCACCTTTGCTTTAGCAAACTGGCTTATTTCAACCTACGGCTGGTTTTCCATTTTATTTTCTCTCTCTGTCCAAATAAGAAGTTGGGAGTAACAAAACACCTTGGTAGGCACCTGGCATCCAGCCAAGATCAACCCATCACAGTGCTATTCCTTTTAGCACCTTTTCAATATATATTTACCCGCTCAGCTCTAATCTTAGCCATTTTTATTTTCATCCTGTCTGACAATTTTTTTCTGTGTATGACAAGCATTTGTTCCTGTCTTAGCTTCAATGTATGTGTGTTTAAATACCAAATTAAGAAGTACTTAGATAAGGTTCCATGTGGATGATCCATTGTACTATTAATTCATAGCTCATAATTTGAAAGGAAGTCACTTTAAAGAAACAAGGAAGTGTATAGAGGGCAAGAATAATGAGTCTGGGTTTGGAGATAAGCTGAGGTTTCTCTAGATGTTTTCTCCATCTTAGGAGACTGAATCACAAATGAGGTAACATGCTTGAGTTGCTGCAGAAAGACTTGAACCCATTGTGGGGCCTGCCTTGGACTGTCTCCTTTATGCATAAACAGGTCAGTCAACAAAAAATGATGAAGTACCTTCAGTTTGGTATGTTAGGGGGAAACAGCCTCAGTGAAAATTTCCTTCTGTCTAGGAGTCTGTAGTTTGCTCTCATTGCAAAGGATTGCAAACCTCAAAATTAGGAGCGGAGTGCGTACAGCTGTGGATAATTGTGGTTTTCTCTAGCTCTTTATAAATCTGTTCATTCATATATACAAGGGATAGTATAATTCACAGTTCAAGCATTTTTAATGGTCACTTACTACATTCTTCTCTGCAATGACTTTAAATTTGCTGTGGGGGTTTGCTGGATTCTGTCTCTTTCAAGAGCAGTCTTTCATGCTGTATATAAAGCAGACTTTAAAAAAAAATTATTAATGATCTAGTTATAATTTTGTCAAAAATAATAACCACTCTATGTTGCTTGGTTTTGTTTTCTAGTTAGTCAAATATTTTACTAGCTGTAGGCTATAATATCTGTCATTTATTGTATGAAATTTATTGTAAGGGGTGGAGTAGAGTTCTTCCAGTCACAGTTGATGACACATAATTATACACCAGAAAATAGAACTCCCAGGGAAAAAAATAATTCAGATCATGCTCAAGTGAAATTGTTTAAGGCTATTTTGGATGGCATGGGTATTTATGAGCTCTATTAATAATAAATGAACTAATGTTGTAGTTCTACAATTTGGAGACAATCTCATCTGACCGTTGAGAAGATGCTGGCTTTCTGGCAATAATGAAAGTGCATAAATATTCATATCTTAAGAAAATAAGACTTCCTATCACTCTATAATGGTTAAAAGTACATTAAATGTAATGAAAATATGAAAAGTATTTGGTACTGAAATTTGTGATAGCTAGGTTTCTTCATTTTAGTTTAAAACCACATTAGATATTCTTTCTGTAGCAGAAGCTATTAACCCTTCAACCAGTTACTTTGCCAAGAGTATTAATTACTCTTTGAATTGCAGTGCTGTAGAAATATGCAGATGAACAGAAATTTTGTAAGCCTTTGCAGATAAATTTTTGATACTTTTTATACCTGTCCAGAAGATAAACAAATGCTGCCTTATTCCAGGTAAGTTAAAAAAACAAAACAAAACAAAACAAAACAAAACAAAACAAAACCCTTCCATTTAAAAGAGTCAATAAATGCCTTCTAAGCACTTTTCTGTTTGAAAATTTTGTAGTTACAAAACCAGTTAATATTCTTTGGGAGGTTGCTTTAGTTCCTTTGAAACACAGTTAATTTGACAAAAATTGTACCATACCTAACAGGAAAATAAATCCTTCGTGTTCTCTATTTTTGTGATCATCATTAAAATGAGCATGGAGCTGGACAAAATATGAAACTAGGATTTGCCTACATTTATTAAAATCTGAGGACATGCATTTTCCCACAGTGTTCAAATTGGGGATCAACACTTGTAGCATAATTCCTAATTAGGGAAATAAGAAGCACCTTCTGATTTGGGAGTCAGGTTTGTTCTATTCCTTCCATTTGGTTTTACAGAAGATAAATTTATTCTTGCTGAGGGATTTCTATGCTGGCATGTGACGTAGGTGAATCCTGGGAGTCCTAAATATCCTGGGAACTGCCTCATGAGTGGAGAGGAGACAGAAATGTTAGAAAACTTTTGCAACTCTGCAAGACACATATCCTGATTCCCCTGGTGAGTCCAGTACTGTGCAAGCTTTTTTTTTTCCCTACATTTAAGGTGTCAGTTATATCAAAAATGGAAAGCATATTTTCATTTTTGAATTTGATCATCATAACCTGAAATGGTAAAGGATTAAAAAAAAAAAAAAAAAGAGAAATTAGTTGCTCTTTTCTCCTGTCAATGAATTTAGTAATTCTTTTCAGTCACCTAAATACATATCTGTATCATCACAAAATTTCACATGAATACTCATATATATATATCTGCAAAAATGCTATATAATTAAAGGATCCCCTAGCAGGACAGGACAGTCATAAAAGAATGAGGATGTGAACTTTGTAACCCGGATTCCAAAACATAAAGCAGGACTGTCATGGTTTGAATGACAAGTGTCCACTAAGGAAGGCAGGAACCTCCCTTGGAATGTAGAATTTAAACCCCCTCCCTCCAAATTATTATAACTTTCAAATTAAGGGGCTCTCAGGCAAAGATATGGGAATAGGAATAACAGTTTTTATTAGGGGAACTAAAATAAACATTAAAAACCAAAAACACATGTAGTAAGACGAACAAATAAACAAACAAAACCCACTGACAGAGTCAGGATCCAACCTGACACCCTGTGGGTCAGGGTGTTGGTGGCAGTCCCATTCAATGGTGGCTGCAGTCCCAGTGGCAGATGTGGCTCTGTTGAAGTGATGCTCCTGTAGAAAAGTGGAGTTTTTTGCTGAAGGTCCAGTGGTGATAGATGGGCCTGGTCTTCCTCTGGGAATCCAGTGGAAAATGCTGCCTTGGTGTTTCAACTTCCAGATTTTTATCCAGGTAGGAATACTTGGCTCCTCCCCCTGGCTGGAGCATTTTTTAGTGGGCTGATGTAATTCTATCAGTGAGACTTAATGGCCCATGAGCAGAAGATCTCTCTCTGGAGGGAGGCTGGGTTGTGGAAGAGATAAGAAAACTGCCCCAGCAGGTTTATTACAGTTGGCCATTGACAGACAATTACACCACTCACATACACCCCAGTTTCATCAGATGGTGAAAGAATACACAGTTTTGGTCACATTTTGCTCTGCAACCCATGAGAAAGACCAAGATTACAGATGCAGTTCAAAGTCCGGTAGCAGCTACAAAACAGATCTGGCTTTTCCCATAGCTTGATACAACTCTATTTATCAAGCCACTTCATGAATTACACTTCAACCAAAAGATACAGCTTGGAGAATGATAGCTTGATAGAATTAGAATATTCAGAAAATCAAACACAAAAATTGCACAGAACCTAGGAAATAATATTTTATTGCAAATTTCATATGCAATGCATATGAAATGTTGAAAAACTTACCTGTGCTGTAGGCCTGCACTGAGATGTTGCTGGTTATACCCAAACTAACAGAGTTAGGGATTTGATAATTCAGGCACAGTGTAAAAAGCGACACCTGGCAGCAAGTTATAAGGTCCTTCAACAAGGAGGCCATCACATAACAAACAATAGTCTCTTTTAGTATTGTCTTGATACTGAATGGACTCTCCTGATCTTGTTTTGTGTCGTGTTGTTTAAATCTCTCTTGTGTTATACGCATGGACATATGTCTGCATCCACATATAGACACATACAAAAACTATTTCAAAATTTTTGTTTATTACCAATAACCACTAATGTAAAGTGGTTCTAATTATTCTCTAACTCTTGCTGCCTAAGTACTCATATAGCTGCTTTAATAGAACTGTATGATCCCCAAAATTCTAGACATCCATTTCAACTCTAACAAGGCATTAATAGGGTCAAAGATTCATCCTCATTCACTGAGCAACATTAAACATGAATAATTTGAGTTACTTGTGCTATTTTTAAACAGCTAAGAGAATCTCTATATCAATAATTTATTTAAACCATTAGCAGTAAGATGGCAATATTGAATCCATTAATAATTTCCATTTTATGAATTTCTGTTTTACTTTCCTAAATCAGAAGTATAAACCTATCCTAATTATAACAATTTCTAGAAACCTGAGGGACTTTTCTACTTTTCAGTTAATTATGATAAAGCATAGGTACCATTGCAGTTGACCAGTACATGTTGGAGATGGCAAGCGTACTTTTCTTTGAGATATTCCTAATAGGAAGAACAAGAAAACCATAAAATCTGTAGGTAAGTGTTGGTAACACCAAGTTCTACTAAATACACCATTCGTCATAGAAGAAGTGTTGAGGCCATTCTCAGGGCTAAATGCAGGGTCCTTGTCCATGAACAACTGAATCTTATACGGCTGAAGCTGATGATCCAAATCTTCTCAATCCAGCAATCTCAGTCTCACAACTCCCTGCAGTCAAAAGAATTTCCTTCACTTCTGCAAGATGTTTTTTCTTGGGGCAGGGTACTCTTGCAGACAAAAAGGAATTATATTCGGCCTGATTTTTCTATCATCTTTATTAATACATAATGAAACAATTTCTGGATTTTAAAATGTTTTGTACGAGCGTGAGTTTCCCCTCCTCATACCTTATCACCAAATACTTTCATTTTGTTTCAAATCACTGCTTACTATAGCAAATAATGTACCAGAGATTAAATACAGGCAATATAGTTATCCTCTAGGTAGATATCTACATGTAATAATATGAGTTCAATGGCTTAGATTTCTGCTTTTAAACATATGTTTTTCTGAGACTTTTGAAATCTTTCCTGTTTTCTAGATGCCACTTATCTCTATAAAATGATACTGTTCTTCAGTAACATTTAACTGTTAACATCTACTGTTCTTCATTATTTAAAAGTATGACAAAGAAGTTATAATTTGAAGTGAGGCTCTGAATATAAAGAATTTTTTTTCAGTATTAGGGGAGTCAAGCATTTGGAGCAACCAGACAGGTTTGGTTCTGAAATACCCATCCTTGAGAGTTTCCAGATCCATCTGGAAAAGTCTGGTTATATAGTTGCAGGTTTAATCTTATTTTGGTCTGCTTCGGCTTATTCTTTAAAAGAGACTTCATGACACCTCTATTTCATGGCCTGAGGATGAAATGGGTATTGACAAATCGCATGACTTTATTTGCAGAACATTGTGGTCTTCTGTTCAGTACTTTTCATATGAAATGGAAGTTACTTGTGAAAAAAATAGTATCTCTGGCTTTCCTACCGTTATCCTTAGTGTCTATGACCAATTAGTTGCTGAAATTCAAGATCAGATTTAAGTTGAAATTTAAGATTGGAAGTTTTCTTCTCATGCTGCTTGCTTTGCTGCTAATACCACATTTTTATTTCCATTCTATTCTCCTATTTACAATTTCCAGTCTGTACTAGACTGTATTTCACTTGAACTCGACAGTTTCTTTCTGTCACGTCTCCAGAAGAATACCATCAATGATCTATAATTGCTATTTAGCAATGTCCTGGAGATTCTCATAAAAAGGAAGTTCACCTTTATTCTTTGTAGAAGAGAGAATGTTCTACATAAGCAAAGACATATGTGTTGTTAATCAGCTTTATGTTGTATATTAACATTCGGTTTGAAAATTTTTAGCAGAGCAAATTTTCATATAGAAGACTAAGGAACTATCTTTTAAACAAAGGCCCCTCCCAACCAATTTCTAAGTAACTGTACAAATGTGTGATGTTTTGTGATGTTCTTAAAAAAATACTGGCAATTATTTAACATTGGCAAACAATATATTATTTTCTGCTTTAATTCTCAGAAATAAATGGGCTGTTTTATATGACATTAAAGCTGAAACAAAAAAGGAAAACCACAAAGAAAATCAATCTGAAGCAATCACTTGCAATATAAAAACATATGCCCAAAGAGATGAAGTTTATTGATGTTTGGAACAAATGAAAGTAGAACCTTATAATGAAAAGAATCAGACTATCTTAAAAATAATTGGCACTACCATTGTCTAGTAAAAATATCTGTTCAGATATATTTGGAGAAATGAATGCTTGCTATTACTAAAGGCCTGTGTGGTTCAGAAAATAAACCAAATTAGACACCCATTCCCTCTGCCTGTAAATATTATTGTATTGCAATTGTACATTTACTTATGTCCTGGTATGGAAATCCTAGCAATGACCTACAATAACCATCTCTGGAGTATTCTGTACACACCCACTACAGTCATTTTGCTTCCAGTGGCTTTTAGTCACTGTCAGCTATGGATCATTAAGTGTTGAGCATAGCATGCCATAAGAACAGATCCACTCTCTAGGTCTAGTTCTGGATGAGAGCTCTCAGTATGCATTGATAAAATATTGTGGGATTTGAGATGATGGGTAACAAGTAAAGTAGTTTCAGCTTCACTGTATGCAAGAAAAATTCAAGAACATATGCAAAAAGCTGGCCCCTTTTCTAGATCTCAGTTTGTAATTTCTGGGTGAAGAGCTGTTTCTGTGCCCAATGACTTCATTGTGATCAAAATATATATCACCCAAAGCATATGGAAATCCAAAAGTTATGATCTGTCCATAGCTGAAAACTTTCTATATTTTTATAGAACCATTGTAGCTGAACTGAAGCTATTTTCATGACTTATTGGAGAATAAATATGACTCACACTCCCATTCAGTGCATTCCTGAATCTAATTGAAAAGACTATCAGGTTGTAAACCAGGAGGAATATTTGCCCATGCACAAACTTCAAGCTCTCTGGTCATGGGCATGAATCTTGTGTGCTCAGGAAACTTGTACCATCTACAGTTTATTCATGTCCTGGTGGGGATCTTATACAAATTCAATAACTGAACATGGCTTAGGCTGACATAAACAATTTGCATTATAATTTCTATTGTCCTTGCTTCCTCCTTTCCTCTGTAGTTTGACATCTCTCTAAAACAACTGAGTTCTGTCTGAACACTAGGAACTATATCTCACTGATCCTTAACATTCAGATGCTTTCTAAATAAGTGGTATCCTACAGTTTCCATTTGTAACTATCTCTTTCCCATCGGTTATCTTCCTTTGTAGGGAATGCCAGCTTCTTAATTTCTTAATTATCACTGTCCTGCTGATCTACTACAAAGAGAGAAAGCCCTTGCCTGAACAAAATAGTTAGAAGGGGACTCTGTCTTTTTACTCTGCAAACTAACACCAGCTTATACATGTGCCTGTGGGAACCTGGTTGGGTATCTACAACTGAGTAAATATCAACTGAGGGTGCATTTAAACCTCTGCAGTATTAATTTGAATTAAGCCTGATCCTAGGTTTATTTTTTTCAGTTTCCCTATGGCTTTCCAACCCCTGGCAGAGAGGCAGATTTTTTAGCATAGTTCTTGGTCTGTTTTCCAGTCTGTAGATATCCGTTTGTGATTTCTCAGTTCTGCTAGTGTGTATATGCAAGTGAAATGATTCTATAAAGACACAGGAGAAAAAGATCTTCATAATGATAAAGCTCTGTACTATTACTTTCTTGTCTGATCAAGCCAAAATTAATTTTTCAAGAGATTTAAGAAATGGTGCACATTTTCTTCAAATATTAACTATAAAATTCAGACTAACAGAAATCAAAAATACTTTCAAACTATTTCAGCTCACTGTAGTAGAATAAGTGCTGAATATATTCTACCACTCTCCCAATAGCTTCTCCAGCTGTAACTTAAGATGTCCTGATTAGATAGTGGCTCAGACTGTCTCCTTAGAAGGAAATAATTTTTCTGTCTATCTTTTTTCTGAGCTTTCAGCTTCTGTTGCATACACATGAACTCCAAAAGCTGTTCTCCATAAAACAGTCCCTTTAGAATGCAAATGCCTCCCAAAATAATTCTGTGACACTGAATCTGGTTCCCCTGAGCCCCACCCTATAAAAGAATTTATTTGTCATTCATATGAAATAGATATGAAAAATACATTGAAAAAATCCCAAACTAAACAGCTCTATTTTTGAATGCTATTAACTCATTGACTGCCACAACCAACTCCATAAAGTGTCTGCAAAATATTTGTTGCACAGCTTGCCAATTCTTTGCTCAGTCATCCTTTGTGTTCAGTACTAGCCTAAACTAATTAGAGTAAATAATGATACTGGAATCTCTGGATATCATCTGCTCAAATCCCAAAATGTAACTCAGATTGTTTAGGACCTTGACCAGTCAGACCATGTCACATCTATTTCTGGGTAAAACTGAAAAAAGAAGGAAAAAAGGAAATCCTCTGTAGTCTGGTATGATTGTGATATTAAAAACCTGTTGTTCTTGCTAAACACTCTAGCAGATTTCATTTAAAAATTAACTCAATTAGGTAATTAATGTAACAAATTAATTTTAATTTTGTAACTTTTTAACTATATAATTAATTGCTAAGGATGACTAATACCACTATTTACTCTCAGTTTCTGAAACTTTCTATATATGACATTATTAACATTCTGATAAAATTGTTAAGACATATATTATCATAGAGCCCTGGAAGTTGCACCATATTTCTGAGCTTTCACTTAAAACTCAGAATTATAAAGCCAGTGCAAACTTAAGGTTTTCTAGCAGCAGTTCATAGCTCTTATTCTAACAAAATATAAAGCTTGTAATATTTCTTTTGCTTTAAAGCAGTAAAAAAAACCAGGACCAAGCCTTTGTGATTGCTAATGAAGACTGTGGAGCCACGGCAATTTACTTTAGCCAGCCATTTGGTTTCTGAGAGTGAAAAGAGTCAAACAGGTGACTGCAATTAAATGTTAAAGTCCACAAAAAGAGTTTGATGTAGTACCTTAAACAGTGTAAATGACTGAAAAGATAGCAATAAAGCAGGTGAGAATCAAGACCACCTCCTCTACTCAATGCAGTGTGGAAAGAAGCATCTTCCTAGCCACCAGTCAGCACAACTCATGTGTTCTGGAAACTTCCCTCATGAATTCCAAGCAGGGAAACAAAACATATTGAGAAACTTTCTGAGTGATGTCACAAATTTTATCATCAAGGAGAAAATAACCAGTGTCTAATAGAATTATGAAATTAGGAGAGGCAGTGGGAACATTGAGTAGCATGTGTGAAAACCCCAGATGTATTTGAAACTTGCTAGTAGACTAAGGAAAAATTATTTCTGGAGGTTATTTGTCTGGTTAATTTTTATGATCTGTATGACTTTCAGCTTCTGGTTAAATGTGACTCTTAACTATTTTTGAGTGGTTAGATAGGTGATACAGCCAGAATACTTTCCAGTCTAGTTAGAATTTTAGAATCTTATCTTTCAAATTGTCAAGGAAATGTGTCAAATTGTTAAAAGAATATTTTTACCCTCCAGCCTTAAATCAAGGTACACTTCTTTCTGCTGACTTGCAGTACTTAAACTCATTCATTTCTACTTACAGAGAATCCACATTAGTAGTAATAATTTAAAACTGTCACTCAACAAGTCCCAAGAATCTCCATTTTTCAAAGAATTGCAAAATTGTGAAAGGGCAGAGGGGTAAGGGGACGTACATCATCTACCTTAACCCCTCTGCACAAAGGTGTGCTAGAGTAGATTGATTAAGGCCATATTCTTCTAGGTTTTTAATATCTCCAGAGATGGAGACTCCAAAACCTCTCTTGGCAACCTGTCCAAGTACTTAGATAACTCTCATGGTTATTTTTTATTTTTTTAATGTTTAAACAGAATTCTTGTGTTTCAGTTAATACTTATTGCCTCTCGTTGCTTCACTGAGCACCACTGAGAAGAGTCAGCTTGTCTTCTTTGTCCTCTCTCATCAGGTGTTTACACACACTCATAAAACCCCTTCTTGAATCTTCTCTGGACCTCTTCTTATGCGACACATTCTATCCCTTAATCATCTTTCTGGCTCTGCACTGGATTCACTGCTTTGAGTCCAAGTCTCCCTTGCAGAACTGGACACAGCACTCAAGATGGGGGCTTGCCAGGGATGAACAGAGAAGTGAAATCACCTTTCTCAATCTGATGTCTTTCCAGTTGTTAATAGAATGCTTACACATATATATGCTCCTTATGGATCAGTTCCTTTCTTCCAGATTCAATTGGACAAGAGCCCTTGGGATTTTGAGTACTAAAATAACCTCTTAAAGTCCAGTGCTCTGTAACAGTATAGTCAGTGTTGACAAAAGAAATGAAGTAAAATTTTACTTAGCAAATGAAACAAAAACTGCAATCCTTCTAATCTGCAAAGCCTATGTGGTCTAAAGCTGACTTTCCTCACGACTTTTCTAAATTGACAAGAAGAAAATTCCCTGGTTTTGCTTGCAGTGCAACACTATTTTTCACACTGCTAAGCTGTAGCCAACATACTATCAAAGCTTCAAGAGGAAGTCAGTGTGCCAGGTCTTTCTTCTCAGTTTAATATCCCTGACAGTAGAGTGAATATCGATGACAGCATTAAATGTCTTCTGGCAGGGCTTTGCTAAATCTGAAAGCAAAAAAAATTGAAAAAATATATAACCACTCAGTAAAAGCATGCATGAATCTTTAAAGTCAGTATATCCTTATGTGCAAATTGAAACATGAAATAATTTAAAACTCTGTACTTTTTTTTAAAATTTAACTCTTTCTGGAATGACTAGTGATGAAGCAATTGTGAATAAAATACACGGTGGTGGAAAGGGGCAAAGAAGAAGGTGATATGCCAATTTTATCACAGTTCTGAATTTTTAGTAGACACTTTTTATAGTATTTTAGGGATACTGAATAGAATGACAGTTAGAAAGTGGCAGGTATTGCTCTAATAACTCCCTTAACAGCTTTCTGAGGAGCACATTGAAAAACACATTAAATTTTGAACAAGACGGTTAAAACTCCTCCTGCTTAAAAATGTGTGAGTTTTTTATATATGTGTTTTAATAAACACAACAGAATACTAAATATGAGCAAGTCATATCCCCTGGTTACCATATCTTGTGTAGAGGTAATTATTTTTCCAGTACTGGCAATCTAGACAGGATTATAAAGATAGGCAATTTGACTACTAGTGCCCTAGTGGGCCATAATGCAATGCATAGAAAAAAACCACATGCTCTACCTATGACCATCCATTTGGATTTTTGTCTCTTTTTATCCTTCTGACCCTCTGAGTAACTTCAGGAATAAATTGTGGCACAGACCTGAGAAATCTATGTATTTTGCTCTTGTATCAAAGCTCAGTGGATGGTTGCTTTTGTACTATTGGAAGCCACTTAAGCAATAATAAAAAAGCAGTATGGGAAGATGCCCCTGAATACATTAATTTTTGAATCAGAAAATATAGTGAGTCTTGAGTAAAAATGCTGTCATGTCCTTAAATTACCCATCTCAAATATTTATTCAAAGCTCATTTTCACTGAACAGGTGAGGATATAGTTACTAGACGTTAGGCAAAGCCAGAATAACAAGAACAACTTTACAGGCAAAGAGAAAGATCTTTTCAGTCTCAAAGTTGCTATTGTGGATTTGGGCTGTTGCTGGTGATACAGATTTATGATCAAGGCACAAGTTATTTACAGCGTTATTGTAAAATAACATTGCAGTTTTCCCATGATTTACCGTGTAGTTTATGCAAGATACCAGGTGGTATTTTACAGTAGCTGGGGAAATAATGTTACTGCTTACTGTAGCCTTCTGACAGTGACAGGGATTTATAATGTCCTCTGAAGATGAGAGTTTATGGAATAAAAAGAAGGCCTTTGGTCTTGAATCTGCTCCTGGCATCCCGCTACCACTTTACATGTTTTGACATCTTGAATTAAAGTACAAAATAAAATGTCTTTGCGTGGCACAGACACCATTTTGCTATAAGACCAGTTGTATTTACTCATGGGAAATTTTTTTATTAGAAACCCATTGGCATGTTCCTTCATGATTTCTTAAAGGATTAATGACTATTGGCATAACCATTTTTAAATGCCTAACCTAGCACCCTTTCAGAAAGAAAACACTTTACAAAATGAGGAACATTTTAGGTCTTATTATATAACAGTCTAGTAGAGCTATGAATCTTTCTGATTAATACAAATTTTCAAAGGCCATGTAAAGTATGTTATTGAGAAATAAAAGGGAGTCAATAAGAACCTAGGTACAAATTATCTTAGAAGGACCTCTGTCAAATTATAAAGCAGCTGCAGATAAGTGAAATTCTTCTGTATTTATAGAGATTTAAGCTGATAGAGTTCAGAAAGACTGAATACTTAAATTTTCAGGAATTTCAGAAGATTTTCAAAGAAATAAATATTACTAAGATAATATGTAAAAACAAATAACCACCTAGTATTTTTTCATTTATTTTCATTCATTATTTATTTTCATTCATGTCTTACACAGTAATGAAAATATTACAAGTTTGCCTGCTCTGTGTTCACAGAAACTCAAATGATGGGACGCACATTTCCATTAAACATTCTTCCTTCTATCTGTTCCTCTTCTCTATCTCCCCCCACATAGAGAAGTGCAAATGAATATTCTTGAGGTACAAAGGTTTTACTTATAATTTTCAGAAAAAGTCAAAGCAAGAAAGAATGGAAGAATTAAATGGGAAGTATCACACACAAACCAGCTTGAATCACAGAGATGAAATAATAGTTTGATAGTATGATCAGTCTTATCTATGAGTGTTTCTCTCCACATTGGCATCTTAATGTTTGTGATTTAACTTTGATTGTGAAACTTGTGTCTTTCACTTACTTGAAGCTTTCCTTTTGTTTTGATCTCAGTGAAGGACTAGACTGTATGGTATATGCTTAGGTTCCTAGGGGTTAACTTGCACGTTTAATATTCTGTGGTTCTGACATTAAGAGGGTTCTGTTACTTTGAACATGAACTATAGTGAACACAAACTTGCTGGTGTTATGTCCTATGAAAAGAGGCTTTGCAGAGGTGCTAATTCTCCTCAAGATGTGTCTGGGATGACTAAAGCGGTAAGCAATCATAGCTCTTTACCTTGACCATATGACAAATTTTATTTTTCCAAGCATAAAGACATCCTGAATCTATCCTGAATAGATATTTGAATCTATCCTGAGTGGGATACTTGCTCACTTCTGACATGTTTACAGTCTAGAATATTAATATAAGCTGCTTATGAAAAATTAAGAAGCTGACATAAATCTGCTGGTGGACTAAGAAGGACCAATGCTACTTTAATATTCTGTCTACATTGTGTGGTGACCCAAGTGTGAACACATTCTGCTGAGCCATGTCTGTTGCCAGGGTGGTACTTTGCCAGCTGGAGATGGGCTCAGGACAGTATTCACTTGTATTGATGTACTTACATATCAGTACTCCTGTGTTCAAATATATTTCACATAGCTTTGTTAACAGATACACAGGGTTTATGGCTAAATCGGAAGGACAAATCGCCAAATATTGAAATACTAACAGTCATGACATAGGAAAAGCTGTAAAAACTTAAAATGCATTTCATAAATAAAATAATTTAAAATAAGCCTCTTCACAGTACTTCTTTTAACACTAGAAATCATTTGAATATATTTCTTTACAGTGCATTAAATTGTATAAAGAACATAAACTTTGTTCCAGAAATAGAAGTTTTTTCTTTTCTTTAGGAATGTATATTCAACTCAGTCTTCTTTTCTTCAGTTATACAGATAACTTAGGTTAAAATAGACATTTTGATTTTATGGAAATGATTAATACTATAATCTGAAGAAAAGCTATTAAGTGTAGAAAAGATAGGGTGGAGCTATGGAAATGTCATTTCCCACTGAATAATCCTCCTGAAGAAAAGTAAAATTAATCTCATACCTTTATGTTAATGGTTCAGAGTGGGTCAGAGAGATGAGATCTATGAATTGGGAGATTACCACGAGGATTGTAGAAGTATAGAATCCCTATAACAGACATTTGAATTCCTAGTTGTTTTACTTTCACTGTATGCTCTAAAGCATAGATTTAACAGTGTTATGGTAATTCCATTTTATTGCCTCAAAATTTTTTTAATACAGCTATTCCACAATCCAGCTCACCCATGATACCTTGGTCTCGATCCAAGCTATAAGGACCTGATTCATTAGCAAAAGTGGACTAGATAAATTTGTTGTCTCAGTTAATATTTCTTATAAATCAAAATATTTCTTATTTCTTTGAATCTGAGAATTAAACTCCATTCCATCCAGCTAATCACTATCACCAGTTTAACTGACCTAACTGTGCAAGTGAAGCTGTTTAGCTTTCAATAGAGAGAGCTGAGAAGAGGATTTAGACTAAAGACACTTTGATTAAATCACTTCATTCACTGAGTAAGAGAGACAAAAATCTACTTTCATTTACTTACAACATTTTTGCTTCTACAGTTCTAATCAAAATAAAGTTAATCCAAATCTTATTACTAGTAGTAAAATGTATAGATATACTATACAATTAGATCAAGGTGAATATTGGTGAATTTCTAGTTTACTAACTAAAATACTATCTGAAGAATTTTGCTGAAATCTTTCAAAATTCACCAAGTAATGTTTTCAGTTATATAAATATTTGTCTAGAATTGTTCCTCCAGATTAAAGGCAAATATCATACTGCAGGAATAAAATATTTCCATTACACAATTCCACTACTAACTATACAAGTACATTAACCTTTAATTACAGAAC
Organism: Certhia americana; assembly: GCA_018697195.1. NCBI lineage: Eukaryota > Metazoa > Chordata > Aves > Passeriformes > Certhiidae > Certhia > Certhia americana. The sequence continues at coordinate 47,181,058 of CM031860.1, read as the reverse complement.
AAAGATTATGTTAAAGACATGAACAGAGTATGACAGGTGATTATTGATGGTGTTTAGTCTAATATGTGCACTGCAAAGCACAGAAATGGGTAAAAATTAATGAGGACATGAATAAGTGAAAATCTGATAATAACTTAATTATTACTATGTTCTTGTCAATAAAAATGTACTAAATCATTATTGATTCTACCTGAAATATATGTTTTAAATCAGAATGATCTAACAATTTTAGTTAAAAAAAAATTCTGGTTAATCAAAAAATATTGGCTTTTTTTTTTTAGTCTGGTCTGTATATATTTTAAGTCAATCTATTAAATGCTTTTTCAGCTCAAACACTAATATCAGTAGACAGCATGTAATTTCTTCATGCATGTTATGTCAGAGAAATTGAATTTTCTTCTATTTTTTTTTTTTCATTTTCTCTTCTCTCCACGTAATGCAATCCTTTGTTCCTTTACCTCTATTTTAATGCAGTAAACAGATTTCTTATTTAATGAATCAGCACCGCAAAACTTCGTATAGTTTAATGCCCAAAAACTCTTGGAGTAATGATGAGAACTGCCACTTCCTAAGAGGTGATTTGCTAAGCATAGTGGAAAAAGGAATTTTGCATGTGGATTTATAGACTGCTGAGACTTCCTTGTAGTTTTTTCTTGTTCAGGTTGAAATACATTAATAATAGCATCAATGCCAGTTATAGCTGAATAAATTATTTCTTTCCTTATTTTCCTATCTATGCTATGAATTATGGGACAAAAGAATGAATCTCCATTTACCATTGCCTCAAAGCATATAAATCATTAACTGTGAAGAGTCAGCTAATCAAAATTTTTGATGGGTGGTCCATATATAACGTGAGTAATATAAGGTTTTCTACCCTTACACTAAGGCTGAGACTAGTACTCTATTCCCTTGCTCTTTATTATTTCCCTCCAATTTATTCATGTATCCAGAATTGTTATTTTAATGACACCGCTAAGAGAAGATGATCTGACTTGAGCATCTCTTCTGTCCAGACAGGCTGAGGGAGTTGGGGCAATTCAGCCAGCAGAAGAGAAGGCATCAGGGAGACTTAATTACAGCTTTCCAGGGTATCCAAGGAAGCTGGAGAGGGACTTTGTACAATATCATATAGAGAGAGGGTGAGGATGAATAACTTTAAACTCGAAGAGATAGATTTAGATTAGACATTAGGAAGAAATTATTTGCCCTGAGGGTGCTGGGATACTGAAACAGGTAACTCAGAGAAGTAGTGGATGTCATTTCAGTGTTCAAGGCCAGGTGGGATGGCACTTTGAGCAGCCTGGTCTGGTAGAAAGAATCCCTCCCTCTGACAGGGGGGTTGGACAGGATGATCCTTCTAACCTCAATCATTATATGTTCTATTTTTAATTTAGTACATTACTTGATACTTTTTTCATTACTATTAATTTATATACTTTGAAAGCTATCTACCACCTTTTTAAGCTGTATTATGATTCTTCTGTATAATCTTTACCATTTTCACAGCATTTAACCAACAGAAAGATGCTACATGAATAAAATTCTACATAAATGGGATTTAGATTGATTTAGTCTGTCTTATTATCTCTTTAGGTCCTGTTGCCCTGTGACCTGAACAATTTTTTAACCTTAGATTTAACCGCTCAGATGATTTAACCCAGAATATATCCATGTAGTTGATATTTGTTCTTGTTAGAATAATTCTCAAACCACAGTTGTGCTAATTTTTTAGTCCCTTGTAGCTAAAACTGCCTGTGGCAGGGTGATAATGGGTATGATGCCTTGATGTTTTATTCACAGTTCAGTGTTACTCAGTACACAACCTGGTTTGCTGCTGCTAAGCTTTATGAGACTTTCCTCAAGTTCTCTCTGTGACTTCCTTCAGCTGTCAGCCCATCATCCAGTGCCTTCACCTAAGTGGTAGTAGTGTGTCTTCCCAGTGCTCTCTCTACACTTTTTAGACTTTCCCTTACTTAAATAAGCTTAGCTGCTCTCTTATTTCCTGTATACTGATTCAAACTACTCTTAGCTTAATTTCTACCTGACTACTAGAGTTGCCTCCTTAGTTTCTATCAGCTAGTCCATGCCAATCTGATCTACAGCTCCCATGGAAAAAGCCTTTTGCATTCTCAAATTTGCTATTTGCTGACTTGACAGATCAAATAAGCTTGCGTGAAACCAGTAGATTTATAAATCTTGTGTGAACCTTTTAACTTTTACAGCAGCCCCACTGCTAACCTATTAAGCTGGATCAGGAAGGGTCAGTAATGGCTAAAACCACAGCTAAAAATAGAATACTTTAATCTTGGAGTTATAAAAACTATTCACAGAAAAAAAAAAAAAGAAAAAAAATGTTAGAAGAGAATCCTGTAAGGTGATCTTGCCTCAAAGCAGAGCTGACTGAAAAGTCCAAACAGCTTGTTCAGGGCGTTGGCCAGATGAGTTCTGATCATCTCCAAGGATAAATATTTCTTAATGTCTCTGGAAAACCTAATTCAGTATTCTATCTCTTCAATGTGATCTTTTTCCACCTAGTACCTACTAAGAATTGTTGTCTATTGCTTGAAAAATTAATTTGTGTGTACTTTTGACAAGGAGCTGATTCTATCTTGCCTGTAACCTCCCACTAGGTAACCAAAGTGACCAAGAAGATCCCCTCCTAATCATTTTTAATTTAAGCCGGCTCCCCTAGCACCTTCTTACTCTTTATGTAGCCCAGTTCCTTTTATCTTCTTGCTTACCTTCTGAAGGACTGTCTCCAGGATGTGAATTTTTTTTAAACTGAAGAACCAAAAAACAAACACAGTGCTCCAGGCATGGCCTCCCAAGCTGCACAATAGAGAAGAATAACCACTTCCTTTGAAGATCTATCTGCACTCTTGTTAATAGCGCCCCATATGTCCTCCCTCATCCTCCATTGTTACAAGGTTGCACTGCCGACTTGAAATCTCTTGAAAATAAGCACTACATTCCAGTAGTAACTGGGAATAGGTGAGAGCCCTGCTTTCTTAAGTGACTTATGCTGTCCAAGCAGAGAAGAAGTACTTTAGACATCTAGAGATATTTACATATAAAAATTCACAGCTCTACTAGGTTCCCTGATGCTTAATGTGTGCAGGAATCATGCAAGAGGAGGTAAGATGAATAATGCAGAGATACCAGTCTAGGGTAGGTTAGTCTCAGCTATTGTATAATTTTTAATAGAAGGCACATAACAAATCCTTTTTCACTTCTTCACAAATGAAGAAAACCTGTGATATTATTTGTCTTATTTCACATCTCAGACATGTTTTGCAGTAGCATAGACACATTTTTGTGGTAATGTGGCTGTGAACCAAATATTTGCATAGGGCCCATTGGCACCATGCAGACAAAGCTTGTTTCCTCTAAGGAAGGAGTGACAATTGTGCTGCTTTCCTAATTATGCAGAATCTCACTTGCCACCCTGACAAAAACTGTAGTTGTAGCACATTATGTTACATTTTCTAGCTCACAGATAGTTTATCTAATTGGACTAGCTTGTAGGAAATTCCACAAAGATAAAAGCCCAACAACCACCTACTCAAATATTATGACTCTTGTTTTATCATTGCTTAATTAGGTGAATAAAATGATATTAAAAATCAAACATAGTCTTTGGTTTCTCCACTGAAAAAGTGACCCTAATTGTGAAAGAAAGCATTAGGTGAACAGAATTTTACATAATTTTTAATTATTCTTTTCTAGGTCATTTGAAACGCCTCTTTCTTAAAATGTCACTATAAACCCTTTTTTTTTTTGTTTCAATGTCACAGAAATAAATTACATATAATATTTTTCCTGTCCTTTCCTTCTTGATGCTCTCAACAAAATCAAACATTAAACCTTAGATATATGCTGGGGAGAAAATAGAAACTTCCTCATCAGAATCATGGAATAGTCTGGGCCAGAAGGGACCTTAAAGTTCATCTACTTCTTACCCCCCTGCCATGGACACCTTGCACTAGACCAGGGTGCACAAAACCCATCCAAGCTGGCCTTGAACACTGCCAGGGATGGGCCAGTGAGACAGGCTGCCAGGGAGATCGTGCAGTTTTTTTGTAAATCCATGGAGGTTTACAAGAGCGACTGCACAATGACCAGAGCAACCTGGTCTGACCCTCTTTTGAGCCTTAGGCTGGACTGGATGACTTCCAACCCACATTGCTCTATGAAAGTACAGACAAAATTAGAGTGGTGAAATATAAAATGAAGTAAAAACGAGCATTAACCAAGCCTATTCCTTAACTCCTGAATTCAGTTGGACCATATATCCACCCAATCCCCCACTAATTATGTACTCCAAATAAAAGTAAATTGTAAAGTTGAAAAGTTTCAAGCAATCTAAGTTTGGGGATATTTGTTTGGAGATTTTGATTCAGTTTATAGCAGTGTATATCTAGAGACTATTTTGGGATTGTTTTCTAGTGTTATCACATCAGCCCATCGAGTTAGAAAAAATGGGCTCTCTTTTAAAACAGCAACAAAGGGAAACTCTTAAAAAAATACTAGAAGTTTGTGAGTCAATGTCTATTAAGTTGGAAAGATTGTAGTCTGAACATCCTAAGCATATGGGACTTTTTAATTCAGTATAACCTAACAATAGATTAATTGAAAGATGATTCCTCTTATACATGGCCAAGGACAGCAACTAATTAAAACTCATTTGTTATAAAAGATTTATAGTTACGGAAATTAAACTGACTACCTCAAGATTTTTTAAGAGATTAAATTTTCCTTTGTATAAGAGGATTAATAGTATAAAAAAAGGAATTCACTATAAAATGCAGTGCTTCTGAACACATGCAACATTTTTGAAATGGAAGGAAAATATTTTAATGAGTTGAATTAAATTTGACTTTAATTGCAAGAATAAATATGTGTGCATTTTTCCCAATGGTACAATTTTTGAGATTTTATAATGTTTCACCATGCAATACACAGAGATCTAGCTAATTCGTTCCATAATGCTAAAAAAAATCCCTTTACAGGAAATACCCTAATACTTAATATTTTTTTATATCACAAAAGCATTTATGTACTCAGTTCTCTCACTGATTCAGATCCTGTGCAACTGTAACATTAGTATCTTGTCCTTACAGTGAGATGTGTAAGTGTCCAGCTGAGGATTTGATTAACCTGATTATGACTATTTTTGAGCTTATTTGTAACATTAGAGATGTTGGTTAAGATTCTAATGGAGTGCATATTAAGGAAAGTGTGTTCCCCAAAGCATTCAGCAACCAGGACAAAGAAATTGCATCCTCGAAGAGCTAAACAGTATCTTAGTGTCACAGCTTAGATTAAAATTCTGTGCCCAGTAATTTTTCTCTTAAATCACTTACTTTAAATATACCTTTCATATATTTAGTTGGAAATCAGCTGCAAATGCTAATAATACCAACATTAAAACAACTCACTTTAAAGAAAAAAAATAGGTATGTTTAATAGATTCTGTTGTTAACAATGTTTATTCAGAAACATATGTACCTTATAGAGTAGCTTTGTCTTTCACATGGATGCTTTGTGATTATACTGACATTTTCTCTTTCATCACTGTTAGGCTGCCCACAGTGTCACTACATGCAAGTCAGTGATAATCATTAGTTTTACACAGCTTTAGGTACCTCAGGATTATATTCCTAAAGCAACACTCACTTCATTAAAAGTATTACTGCATATGTGAATAGTAGCATAGAAATGAAAAGAGAAAGGCTGCCTCATGAAGTTAATTTTTTTCTCTTCTACTATTAAAACTTACCACAAATCTTGATAAGAAGCAAGAATGGAATATAAAGCACAAACTGAATACTTATAAATATAAAGCATAGCTGAAGCATAATCATAAACTAGAATACTGCCTCAGTACAAAATCATAGGAGCACAGAATATTTTTAATTAAAACCTATTGTAGCAAAAAAGATTATCTGTATATTTTCATGTATTTTAAACATTTTCAGGGGTTTTTAAGCTGAAATACACAACAGAGATATAGGAAAAATTAAGTAAAATCACTTATTAATTGCCTATTTTAACCACATATGAACATCATCCTATGATAATTTTTGCACCTTAAAATAATTATGCTGAAATTGCCATCTTCATTTATTATTAATTCTACTGAAAATAAAAGCCTTTTTACTACAGGACATAATGGCACAAAGTGTTTAGCTACAACCACGCTATGCTAGAAGGAAAAAATGCAGCACCACAGTAGCTAAAAAATGAGATTTCCTAAGAGTTTGCATACCCTCCAAGCTAAAATGTGGTTTGATGTCTCCTGGTCAACTCATGTACTGGGGATTAAATTAATTAAGAATTGCCCTAGTCTATTAAGGCTCCCTGTAGACTAATTATTAAAATGCCTTGGACCATTACAAACTTACAGCAAGAGAAAGTCACAAAAGGGTTGCTTATATTATGAAAACTCCAGTACCCAGTAGATTATATTTTGCACTAAAGAAATTCTACAATAGAAGGAGATTGCCTTCCCCTTTCCTGTTCTGCCATGTAAGGAATAGAAAAATGTACAAATAGAAAATCTGCATATTCATTAGTGTTTCTTTTTTATATGTTCATATGCATATGCTTTTATCAGTTGTCAATTTTTTTATAGAAGGAAAAAGTCTGCTTTATAATTTCTGATTTTTGTTTTCTTTTCCTAGACTGAGTTAGTGTATATATAATGCTTAGGGATTTTAAAGCTCTAATTATGAAATTTAAAAAAAAAAATGTTTAAAATCATTAAAGAGAATTTATTACAGAAGTACTGAAGCTGTCTACAAGGTCACTACTTAGAAACAGCAGGACATTTTCCCAAATAGTACAACTACCCAAGTATTTTCTGTCTTGCCTTTCAAGTAATCAGAAAAACACGAAGACTCTGGGCAAGTAACTCTATTATCTCAATCCAGTTTCACACCTATGTAGCTCTGCTTGTTTCGCATTATCAAGACCATGGTGCTGAGAGAGCAATAAGACAATGAAGTGATAGAAGTGACCACATGTACTATATTTTTTAAATCTAATTTTGTTTACTCTTAATTTCCTCTTAATTCTTAACTGAACTGAGTATCACCTCAGCATAGATGCATTACATCTCTGACAACTGATTTTCCCTGAAGTGGCTTACTGTATCTGCCTGCCAGCCTCCTGAGCTCATCAGATATCTCGGGAGAAGCATCCAGGGCAACTTTGTGGGTTTTTCCAAATCCATTTTTGAATTTCACCTAAAATTACTAGCCATAGGTACATCTGGTGATGCCACTCAGCACAAAAGAAAGTTGAGGGAACAATTATGTGGTCTTAGGCAGAATACCAACTTCAAGTACATTACCAGAACAGAGAAATGTAACATCATATGCAAGAAGCAAAAAACTCTGTTCAGTATAACTGAGTTATTCTTGTGCTTTGCTGTTGTACTGTGTGATTTAACAGTTCTGTTTACTTGATGAATATGGACCATTTAGGGTTGTACCATATGGATGAGAAAGTTTCTCTCACACACACGTGTGATGAACAAGCCTGACTATATGATTGCAGACACACAGAAAGAAACTTCTGTATTTAAAATACAAATTAATCTTTTGATCTTTCTAAAATATCATCTTATATTTTAATTATTAATACTCTTTTAAATCATAAATTATGTATTCAAAGATACTTTTACAGTTTTAAATAGGGTTTTCTTTCAAAAAAACCCCTCTTACTCTTGTTTATGGATTTTCATAGGTTTGCAGTAAAGAAATATTTTGCCATACTTCATTAATCAATGGTGGAGACAAAAGCTGCAATAGTATGGCTGAATGATAAGACTAAATTTAGTACATATTTAGTCTACATGAAAAGGTGTTTCTTGTTAAAACTATTTCCTTCAGGTTTAGAATTGTTGAAAGATTCACCTGAGGAAATTTATATAATTGATCTGTGGAGTTTTATATATGTAGATCAAAAGCTGACCAGTCCAGTTCAAAAGCATGGTTACTTGATCAAATCACTCAAAGCCATAACAACTCCAAGGAAAATAAAACTAACTCAATAGGAGAAGCAGAGGAAAGCAACAAAGAGGAGAGTACTTGCCTACTGTTTGTGATAGCAGTCTATTTCAACATTTAAACTGGTACAAAATCCCTGGTTTTAAAACTTTCCCTTTTCAGAACAAGCTGTACCTCTCAATTCAGTGATCTAGTTGGTTACCATAGGAACAGCTGAAGGCTTTCAGGTTTTGAAAATTGAACCTCTAATAGTTTCTATATATGCCTCCAGGTCTAGCCTGATCCTGTAAAGGAATATTTAGAATTTTTAGACCTCTTCTGAAACCCTGTAAAGCTACCTATATGCCTAATGATTAATCTAGAAAGAGATGTGACAGAAAAAACCTATTGAGGAAGGCTATCTAGTTAAATGGAAGACTCTGGTGGATCAGCAAAGCAAACAAACCCAAAAAGGATGCCCTAGGACAGACTCTGAAGAATCAGCAACTTCCTAAGCATAATAATTGAAGATTCTTCTGTTTTTTTTTTAATTTCTAGTAAATTTTCTATATTTTTTAGAACATTTTAGTTCTATTTCAGTAGCACAATAGTTATAGTTGAATATCTGTGCCTGATCTGTTGTATTCACTGGCAGCTGTTGCAATAGTTTGCATTTAACACTTTTGAAGACTTGGGAGAAAAAACACGTAAAGATCAGGAAAACATAAGTGTGCACTCCTCTTCCAAGAATTTTTCCAATCTTTAGGAAACTGTTGATTAATGGATTTTTCACCCTTCTAAGGTATGCCCTGACTGGCATCATTTGAGAGAAGCATTAACCTTTGCAAACGCCAGGCCAGCACCTCAGTATTGCTCAGCTGGCATCATCTACTATCTCTGTTAACACCAATAACTTGACCCCAGTCATCATTTCTGTACTAGCTCAACTACCCCTCCTTTCTTTAACATTTTATAACCTTCTAGGCAGGTATTTTCTCTCCTAAATCCTTCTGCACCAAATACTGCCATTTTAATAATCCCAACTCTCTAATCTTACCTTTCTTATATCTCTACAGACTTTCTCACAGCTCTTCCTTAACAAATCAGGGGTGGGCACCTGTGTCTTATCTCAGTTGGTCCTTGGAGTCTACCCAAGCCACTAAAAGAAGCAGAAAGGTAAAGCATAGAACACGTAGTTGCAACACTCCTTTCCAAATTTTTTATTAAGCCGACGATGGAATGCATAAGTGAGGAAACAAAGGAGTTAGAAGATGAAAAATTCTGTGTCCACTGCTATCTGCAGAAGGGCTTCTGCCCTTAGGACATAACCAATTGTTAACAAAAGGGTATTGTTCTCAAGAGGAAGGTGGGACAGAGTGTTAGGAGAAATTAAGAAGGCTGGAAATCACCAAGGACAAAAAAGAAAGGGAAACCAATCTTATGTTTGTAGTTATTTGAATGTTATATGTATATTTTAGGAATCTAAAATATTAAAGAAATAAACAAATAAGCCAAACTTAAAAAACAAAGTGCTAATGATTTATGTCAACAGATCCTGAAACAGACTAACACCATAGTTTTGTGTGACTGCTTATCTATTATTCTGTTTATTCTAATTAAAAACTGATGCTTTGTATGTTTGTTTTCTATATGTGAGTCCACAAGAAAACTAGGTAGATGGGTTTGAAAGGATGTGAAATACTAAAATATTCTTTTTTAACTGTTTTATTAAAATATTCAATATGTGAAAAATAAAAACCATATGTCAGGAGGTATAAGCTATGATTAGTTTGCCAAAGCTAAAAGAATTCTTGATTTTTTAGCTCAAGACTGAGTATTCTGCTGCCCACACTGCCCTATGGTTCTGTTTCTTTGTTATACTGTGGCTTACACAGTCAGCACAAATAGCATTTTACATTCATTGTCAAATTTTCACAAGTAGCACCTTCTTGCCTTACTAAAAAATAAGATCTTGGACATATTGCTCAACTTAGTTTGAATTGCTAATTGTTCAAATTATTTCAGAGGGACCTTGAAACAACGTAACCACACTTGGTTATGGTTACCAACGTAACCATAAAGAGACAGTAGAGTTTCACAGAGAAATTTCTGAATGCTAACTGAGGTCTAACGTTGCCCATTTTATTATTAGATAGGTTTTTAAGCTTTTATATATTGTTTCCACTTTCTATTAAAATCTGACTAATCTCCATCTATAGAGAAACTATAACGTTTTGAGGTTTAGTTCATCTGCAACAGAATTATTCTTCCATTTTAAGACCCACAATTTCAGATAGTGTAAAAAATCATTATAGGTGTATGAGCATGTTACTATTTTTCTGGGTACATAAGCATACAAGAAAAAGTAAGGGTGCTTCTCAGCTTAATAATGGACCCATTTTTCATGGATCAAAGTAGAAGCTTTTAAGGCAGCTATTGCTTTTTAACTCCTGCTATAAACTCCTACCTTCTGCTGCTACTTCTCCAATCAGCTAATACAGTGAGGATCTCAATGAAAAAAAAATGTTTTTCATTATATTTTCTCACAAAGTCACTCTTGGTACAATTTCTGATAGAGGACAGGATCACTGGGTACAGTATAATATTAGCACAGTGAGCATCTTTAGCAGTAACTTTGCATGCCTTTTCATTGTCTTTCTCTTGTATTCTGACAGCTCTCAGCAGTAGCATCAAGGAAGATTTGAAAATATAAGAAAAAAAAGTTACAAGCAAAGGCACCAAAGAAATAATTTTTCGTATCATTTTAGCTAATGCAAAGTCAGTTAAAGCAATTTCCCTTAAAGAGAGATTGAGCACTTAAGTCCAATAATGAAATCATGACATGGTATCCATGAGAGGGACTGAACTTGATCTATGTTGTTGACATTTTTACTTTTATTTACTTGCATAAATCCACTTGTTTTGTCCTTCAATAAATTATTTCTAGTGAACTACTTTGATGCCAACTGCAAGTTGATTATAACCAAATTGCAAAGTGGTTGTGTCATTGTTTAGTGAAAAATTTATTCTAATTAGAGTTCTTTATCCATCACCTCTGTCTCTCAGTTTCTTCTTTTTGTTCTTAGCCTTACATTAAAACCACAGGATAGAAAATGGGTAATTTTTAAATAAAAGATGTGGATGATTTTTGACATTTATATTTTGCTGAACACCATTCTGATTCATGTCTGAACAAATTCTAATACAACTCCATGTTAATAAACCTCTCACCCTTCTTACTGCAACTGAATTTGAAACTTCTCCAAAGAAACATCTCCTGAGGATGGTCCTCCGCCCAGGTATGGTCCTCATTCCTATTCAGTCACTCAGTAATTCTTCAGTATTAAAGACAATGAAGAAGGAAAACAATATCAACATTCTTCAAGAAATCTCTTTTCTTCTTTTTCCTGACACAGAAGTATAGGAAAAAAAGATTAGATTTATCCTTTTTAAGGACTGTTTCAAAAGTTATCTAAAGCCCACCTTTGAACTTTGAGAGAAAGTTTGAAATAGGATCTTCAACAGAACTTTTGTTGAAGGGGAGTAAAGACCTTATTGCTAGAAATAAAGTTCTATATTTTTCTCTAAAAGTTGTCAGCAAGTCAATGGATTAAACACCACTCCTGCCAGGAAGAAGATGGGCAATGAGAATTGTCATCGAATTTGTCATTGACTTAATTCATTGACTTGTTGGCATAGGCTGGGCAGCTGAGAAAGATATGAAAATAATAAAAAAGATAAAAATTTGTAAGCATTTTATCAATGATCTGAATTCACTATATTTCTCAAAAATATAGAGATTTTATTATATAAAAATGTATATATTGCTTATACATATTTATATGTAGAACCATTAGTGGAGGTCAAATTCTGACAAGTTCATCTAAAGCAGTGGCTGGTGAGACCTTTCACATAACAATGTTGAGTGTCTAGTCTTAGCTACATATCTGGAATTTCTCCCTAGATAGTAAAGACAGAGAGGCAGTGTTGGAACTAAGTCATTCAATGTACCTTAAACCTGTCTTCATCTGGAACTAAGTGCTAAGTATTTATATCTCTCATCTGTTGAGGAGATCTTAATGATTAACCTACTCTAGTTATCCAAATTCTTTTTGGTCATTGTTAAGTAAGGTGAATCCTATTGTCATTATAAGTGCAAGAATTGTACATTCACTGCACATATCTGAGGTACTTATACTTTTATCTTCCACAAATACCTCTATCTCTCTATTAATGTTGAAAAACAGTTTAGTTAGAGTTAACTTTCAGTTCAACTAGGTAGTTATTACCACTGATAACAAACCACAAAAAAACCTCAACAAAAATCTGAGTTTGCAGCTGCCATTGTCCCTTTGACTAACTTTACTATTGTATTCACATCAAAAAGAACAATTCTAACGAAAGATATAAGTCCTAGTGTTTAATGGTCCATGGAAGTCCATATCCTGCTAGTATTTTTTAATAAATACTATTTCCTAAAAGTTTTTTAATTCAGATTTTCTCTGCCTGATGTTTTTTCCAGTGTTACTCATGGTTTTGTTTGCATGATTGGTCAGTTTTATTAATTAGAAATAGGGTAGAATCAAGTCAGTTTTGAAAGACAAAGGTAACTCAATGTAGAGGGTTGTATGGAATCTCCTTTCACATTTAGATGGTACCTGCTGTCTAGAAGTGGGTTAGAGATGCTGGTAAATCACTTTTGTTATTAGTTGAAAGCTGAGTAAAATCTTTTGTCTTTGGTGGCTTTACTCAAATTAATTGAGTGCAGGATTACAAGTACAGACTTTATTCATGTCAAAATACATTATGCTTTGATTCAAATGGAGCCTAATTCTCCATAAAAGTCTTTGATCTTGACATGAGACAAATTCTTTTTTTCACAGTAAAATAAATTCCATTCTAATGCACTATGAAATCTAAAACAAGCAAGCAAACAAACAAAAATTCCAACTCCTTTTCCTACTATTATGACTAAGCAATAATAGCTAGAGTTGTGTTTTGTCTGTATGGACAAACCTTCTTTCTGATCATAACCTTCTGATAATCACACCATGTTTAACCATAGGCTAGATCCCATGCACAAAACTTGGTAGTGAGAAGTGCTTGTTACATCAATGACATTACCAGTAAATCAGTATCTGAGTACTTACATATAAACAATAAAGTGTTTTGTCCATGGCCCAAAAGAAATAAAACATATTTTTTTTATTTCTGAAAGAAATACCTTAGGCTCTTCAGTAGTGAGTCCTGAAAAAACATTTTGTGCCCAATGGTTATTGAATCACACTATATTTTATACTTAAAGTCCATTCCCCCTCTGAAACAATTCCCAAGCTAGTAATATAAAAATATTTCCTCTTTTATAATTAATTATCATACCAGTAAAAAACCCTGTTTACTTACATCTTCTGGATTAGCTATTACATCATCTCTTGTTTCCTAAATGCAGACTTCAGCAGTTCTTTCTCAAGGTATATTGGAAATACATATATATATATATAAAAACATATTTCTAAATTCACATAGAAGCAACTGCATTTCAGAAGTATGTTCTATACACAGGATCACCACACATTAAGGAGTTACTTGGTAAGGAATAACCTTTAATTTTTTTCCTTTTTTTAATGTTCTTGCTAATTTTAGTTTAAAAAGAGCATAACATAGTAGGTGTGATGATGGCACAATTTTTCTGTGTGACAAATTTATTCTGTTTGCATCCATCACCTGCTGACTCTTCTGTCTCATTTATGGTGCTATTAGTGCCAAGAGGATTTTATTTTCCTGATCTCATTGTCATTTTTTTAATCAGATTTGCTCTTCATAAACCCCTTCATGCTTCTCACTCTAAGATTTTACTGCCCCATTTCCAAAATTTAGAAAAAATAATATCTTGTGTTTGCTAGTAAAGAATTGAACTTTTGCAGATTTAGGTAGAAATCTAAAACTAAACCTACATTTCTGTGGTGCTTCCTGTGCAGATTTCTCTTAAAGGGCAATCAATGGTCAAGGAGACTCTGAAAACAGGTTTTCCCTTATATTCAAGGAGCTGAAAAATGAAATACTAATACTTATCAAGATACTTTAAAATATATTTTAAAGTATATTTTTTGGTTTCTAATAATTAAAGAGAATTTTACATTTTTTTGTTACTTATGTGTGAAGGCTGAACTTAGTAAGTTATTTGTGATATTTTTTGGTAAAAAAAGAAAAAGAAAATATATATTTTAAAACATTATCCTCTGTTCCTCAGGAAGACATAACAAAAAATAAAACTTTACTGGTTTAAATTTCTTGATTAAATTTCGTCATTACGCTACTTATATAAATTGATGGAAATCAAAATATTATGAGATGAGAGACACTGGATGAAAATTAGTGTACGGTATAAATCCATATTGCAAACTCCATGCTGGATATAGCAGAAGAAAGAATACTTGCAATGTGGTCTAAGTAATCCACAGATATGTTTCTTCATAAGGGATCTAGAAAGAAAAAGTTTCTCTTCAAATCAACATGCACAACCTTAACTTTTTTTATCAGTTTTAACTTCAATTAATAACTGAACAAAAGTTTTTAGTTGGTAGGACCTGTAATTTAGAGTGGAAGCATACATAGAAGTGTTCATAACACAGTTTTGGTTTGCTTTATTGTTTGTCTTCAATATTTTGTTTTCTTGCTGATCACTTTCCTTCCTATCCCCGCAGAACTAGGAAGTGAATGAACAATCAGAAGAATCGCTCAGTCTCTATAGAAAATTAAAAATAAAATGCCAAATGAATTTTATGGCAAAATACACATGCTTAGATTCTGAATTGTAAAAAAATCCTACCAAAGTGTTTTTACAGTTGTTTTATTTGTGTAATATGAAATAAATTCAAAATTTTTGAACTAAATTTTCCAAGTTATGAATATTGTAAAATAAAAGCAAGTTTGTATATTTTTCCATCTTTTTTACTTTTTCTTTTTAACATGAATTGACTGCTTGATCAATATCTAGTTTGAAGATTATTTTATAGGGCACATATGTACTTAACTGCAAGTGTTATGACTTCCCGAGAGAAAACACGAATATCAAGATGGAGCAGTACAGAGTCAAACAGATTCTGAAGAAATATAAACCAATCTCTACTCTGTCCTTAATATCCCCACTGAGAGCCATTCTTTATATGCTGCTTAGCTTGCCTCTTTGCTACAGCTACATTATATTTCTGTTTAGTTAGTGCACAATATTTTATTTTTGTAACACAGAAACTAATGTACATTAGAGGATGATAAACCTGGACACATGTCAAAAAAGATTCTCAGGAGAAATCAAAGAAATAAACTATGAATAAATCCCTCAGTTAAACATCAGAACCCTGTCCCAGTCTGCATTCCTGTTCCCAGAGTGAAAAGACCGAACTCAGAATGCATACACAGACTGATCTGAGCACTGTGTCTGTTTTATAACCAGATATAAAGGGTCATTCAACCGCAAATCCTCAAATGTTCCTCTGTTTGGTTTTTAAAAATATCACCAAGGTATTATTTCTAGGACTCTTGCTCCAATGACAGAAAATTAAGTTGTTCTTTTTTGAAGTGGCTTCTACACATTCCCACCAATGCAACCCATGGCTGGAAATGCTTATCTATACCCATGTTTAATACGTCTGGAGGCACAACTTACCTAAGGATGCACAGTAGTTAATTATTGAAACTGCAGACAAATCTTGAGTTTCCTCAGTGGCAAATGTGTGCTTTAATTAGTATTTTATTGCATTGCTTGTAAAGGAATAAAGAGAATGAAAATACTAAATAATGCAAATTTAATATACCATAGAGCATATATGGTATTGCTACAGTTCAGTAAAGACTATTAACAGTTCATGAATTTTTAAATATTTTTTCAGTGTTTTTTAAACTGTCAGATAGAAAGTACGATGGATTTGCTCCATAAATTCAACTGATCTTAGTAGGAATTCAAACTCCTTGAATTTTGAAACCTACATAAGACAATAATCAGTCTGAAGAATTCATATCATATTACCATTCCATGAAACATCTCAAAGGTGTGTCTGAGTATGTGCTACTTCTTTCACAATTGATAGCACCAAAGGAGGGATGTTACAATTCTCAAACAGTAATACACATAAATATATTTATGTTTTCCCCAAAAGATATAGAAGTTCTTGTAACCACTGGTACTAATAAGCTAGGCAACTCTTGCTTCATTTACAACTTGTGGTAAGGCCTAGACCTCTTTGATGGAATTTAAAATCATGATCAGGCAGAAAGTTATGACCTCTTCTAAAAAGCAGTCCTGTGATTTCCATGAGTGCAGAGGCAGAAATTATTTAATGTCATCCTAATTTGGATGCCACTGAAATACAGAAAGATGCAGTAGTGGTGGAGTGGCAATAGGCAATTATAAATACTCCATATAATAAAAAAATAATTTATTGGAAGCAAACTTTTATATATTGCAGCTGAAGTGTTACAGCTAACAGATGGCTATGACAAAGATTTAAGCTGCTGCCTTTTGGATGAGCTATAGACCAGAAATGCCAAGATATGAAATGTGTGATAATCTCCCCCTGAAGTAACAAATCTATTTACCAGTCTTTCCAAGTTGTTCACATCAAGCAAGGATGTCAACCTGGCAATATTTCTTAGGTAATAAGAAATATTCCTTTAACAGGTTGAAAAAAAAATTTGATTGGCAAAGAATAGCACAGTATAAGTAGACCTTCTAGTCAGACAGCAAATGTTTGAAGGTGAAAGCAGGCAAATTAATTTAATTTTGGATGGTTTTTGTGTACTTGTTAAATTTTCAGTCAATGTCATATAAATAATTGTAGTCTAGCTAAATACATTTGGACACATCATAGACAAATAATCATGGTGATTTAACAATTTAACAATAAATGTCATCAGTACAGTCATAAAAAGCGGAGAATACCATTTAAAAATTCATAGGCCGCTCTTCAGCAGGAAGGATTGTTTCTTTCTATAATTTCTCATTCCTCTTCCATTAATATACTCTAATATCTAGGTTAAACTTTGTTGAAAGATTCTTTTCTTTTAAGGTACATAAAAATTTGAACTATAAAAAAGGAATCTAAAATGGCTATAATTTCAAGACATTTTAAATGTTGTATTTATTTTAACTAACTAAAAAAATACACACAAGTGTTCCTCTTCTCCTGAGCATCAGTCACTAAATATGCTTTAAGTCTATTATCATTTTGCATTGTCCAGAATCTGTTTGGATTTTCCTTTTAATGCTTAGGCATACATTCAGTATTTCAGGAACGAGCCCACCTTGGTTGGAGTTAACATCAGGATGCTCAACGGTGGCAGTACTTGGACACTGAGATTACACATTAATGCTTAAAAATGTAACAGGGGAAAATGTCAGAAAAAGTGTTTTAGCTAGTATTTATGGAGACTTTGAGAAAGGTGATATAGTATTTCCTTCACTTTTACATGCATTCCTACTTTTTTTGGACTTTTTCTCCTAATAATCTGGTTAACCAGTCTATTGCAAAAGACCATTAGAGTACCATCATTTTCAAGTTAGGATTTTTTCCATTTGAGTTCATTTAGGTCATTTGAGAATTGTATGTGACACAGATATTTTAAGATCTATGTTGATGTGGGAGTGACAAACCACATAGGTAAAATTCTGTAGAAAGTATTCCTATCGTGCCAGTGTTGAATTGCATACAGAACTTCATTGTGTTTCTACTCTACAGGTCATAGATACAAATTAACATTCTGAAGCTAAAAGAAGTTAAATGTTTTGAGTACCAACACCCTAAATGGAGCTAATGGTACATGTCACACAGACACACCAAGAATAAATTGATAGCTGGAATTTGTCTGGTTTCATTTGTTTGAAAACTCATTTTCAGTATGTGGTACCTAGCAATCTGCCGGATTCCACTGAATCTATTCATTACACATGGTTTATTTTCTAATGGTGTCTATTCAGTCAGAATATGTATCTCTGAAATGCTTTACATTCCTCAAGACAAATGAGATTTAGTACCTGTAAAACATATTTCTTTACTCACTTATTCAAAACTGTCTCTGCTTAGTTGGATACAATTTTGTGAAGGTTTCTTTCCCACCTTTCTTTCCATCACAGCTTCTCCCCTTAAGCAGTGAAAGTCCATCAACCTAATTCTTTTCTACAACCTATGTCTGCTTTCCATCACTGTGTGCGTTCTTTTTACAGTGTAGCATGTTCCAGATCTTCTGGCTGCTTGTTAAGTTTGTTGAGAAATACATTTGTGTAATAACTGGTAAAGTCAAATTAAGGAGGTAGAAAACAGAATAACATTTATATTATGTCTGACTAGTATCAGAACTAATTACTCAGTGCAGTCCATCTCTATGTCCATTTTGATTATTACAAGTCAAAATATACAGCACAGTAGAAGTACCAACTCTCTTTCTAAAAAGTACATCTAAATGCATACAAATATTATTCTTGTCAGTAGAGGATCCTTACTTTTTTATTTTTATCCATTACTATCCAATTTTTATATTTATTTCTAAGGGAATTCTAAGGGAATCAATTTTTTGTAATAAGCTAAAATTAAAAAAAAAAAGAGAAGAAATAAGTGTACTTTTTGCTCAAGCTCCAGTTGTGATACTCAATGCCAAATTAATCAAGAGCAATGTGTAAAAGAGAGTACATGCATGTACATTTTTTCACATACACTTCCATTGGTTTATCTAATTGAAAGCTGCAGAACAACTTGTAAGGAAGATGATGAGCCTTCCACTTTTATGTGGATCACAGAATTGCATTTCTGTTGGAAGGTCTCTCTGGAGCTCATCTAGTTTGACCTTATGCTCAAAGCAGTGCTGATTTGAAAGTAAGATCAGGTTGCTTATGGTCATATCCATTTGAGTTTTGAAAATCTCTGAGATGAAGGTTCTCCAGCCTCTTCGAACAACCTGCATCACCATCTCTCTGAAGTGCTTTTTCCTTCAATCAGGATTTCCCTTGCTGCAGCTTGTTACCATTATCCCTTGCCCTTTTGCCATGCACGTAAGTGTCAGGTTCTAGCTTTTTGGACCACTGTAACTAGCTTGTCCTCCTTTAATTATCTTTGCAGGCTAAATAAAATCAGCTCCTTCAGCTTCTTCCCAAATTACATGTGACCCAGACTCCTGACAAATTTAATATCACTCCACTGGACTGCAGTTCGTTTATGCATTTTCTACTGGGAGCCACAAAACTGGACAGTGCTTCAGATTTGACCTCATGAATGCTGAGTAGAAGGAAATAAGCACTTCATTTCAGCTGTTGTTTATGCTCTTGTTAACACAGCCCAGTGGGCAATTATCTTAAGCACGCATTGCTGACTTTTTCACTTTCTAGTATACCAGTTCCTTTTTTGAAGAGATGTTTTCTAGCCAGTCTGCAGCCTGCATTAATGCAGAGAGCTATTCTGTCTCAGATGCAAGTTTTTCACATGTCTGCTAAATCCACAAGGAACCTGTAAATTCATTCTTCCATCTTACTGAAGTTCTTCTACATGACAACCTTCACCTTCCACATATTACCAATTCCCCTCTAGTGGTTGGGCTAAGTGGGCATTCTGACCCATGAACCAGATGCTCTAGGCAGAAATTAATACATATGGTAAAATTTGGGGGTGTGTGTGTGTGTGTGTGTTTGGGTTTTTGTTTTTTTTGTTTTTTGTTTTTTTCCCTAGGTTTTAAAGAATAGAATCTTCATCTATTATTGCTGGATTAGTTTCTTGTGTATTTCCAACACTTCAAGTGTAAATTCTGTGTTCACTAAGTCCTGAACAGGTATATGCATATCAACTCTTTGGTTTGAGAAGAGTTCCTAAATCCTAAAAGATGATCCTGCTAATAAAACAACTTGCACTTTCTTTATCTAAGTAGAAGTGCTGTTTTCAATGCTGTTGGAGATAATGCCCAGTCAGGGAACATCTGTCGCACTAAGCACATAACATCCAAGTGACCACAAGTCAAGCTCTTAATCTATTAGTTTTTGGCACAGCAGCTTAATTCTCCCAGCAACAAAAAAGTAACCAACAAACATTCCCCCTTAACATTTTGGATCAGATTCTATCTTGCCTATGCATTTGTAGCTACCATTTTCTCAACATAATATTGCCATGAGTAGTTGGTCTTATGAGTGTGGTCGCCCTATCCATGCTTGCTTAGTACTATGTCTTATGGAAAGGTATCTTAAAACTTATGGAAAGGTATCTTAAAGGTACTATGTCTTATGGAAAGGAACACAAATAAGTGCTTTTCCTAGTTTCAAATAAATATTTTCAATAAAATTAACAAGTACGTTGAATTATTTCAGAACCATAGGGCTACTCTCAACATTCTGAAATTAAAAAATATAGCTGAACTAGAGCTTATGAATCAGGATTAAAATGAGGGTAGGGGCGGACAACATTATTGTGAAAGTCTGCTACTGGCTATCTGACCAGGAAGACCATGTGGATGAAGCCCTCTATAGACAGATCAGAGTAGCCTCGTGTTCACAAGACCTGGTCCTCATAAGGGACTTCAAGCGCACTGGTAATCTGTTGAACGGACAACAAAGCAGGGCATAAGCACTTCAGGAGGTTCCTGGAATGCTGTGGTGAAAACTTCTTTCTCTAAGTGATAGAGAAGCCAATAAGGAGAGGTGGTATGCCAGACCTGGCTCTCACCATCATGGAGAGACTGGTGGGGAATGTGAAGATCAAGGATGGCTTTGGCTGTGGTCACCATGAAATGATGTTCAGGATCCCTATGGCAAGTGAGGAGAGCACAGCATGCTCACTATGGATTTCAGGAGAAAAAAATTTGGGCTCTTCTGTTTGGTAGTGTACCATGGGATAGAGTCCTGGAGGGAACAGGGGCCCAAGAAAACTGGTTAATATTCAAGTATCTTCTCCTAGGAACTCATGAGTGGTGCATCCCATCAAAGAGAAGTTGGACAAAAATCCCAAGATAGCTGCATGGGTGAAGACACAGCTCCTGTAAAAAATGTAGTTCAAAAAGGAAGCCTACAGAGACTGGAAGCAAGTACAAGTAGCCTGGAGGAATACAGAGAGGTTTTCCAAATAGACAGGAAAGCTGAAACCCTGGCAGAATTAAACCTGGCCATGGACAGCAAGGGGAGCAAGAAAAGCTTCTGTAGGAGTCAGTGATAAGAATAAGACTGTAGGAAATGCAGGCCCTCTCTGGAAGACAATGAGAATCCTGGTTACCCAGAGTATGGAGAAGGCTCCTGTACCAAATTACTTTTTTGCTTCATTCTTCATTGACAATTGTTCCAGCCTCACCACACAAGCCACAGAAGCCCAGGCAGGGGCTGGGAGAATGAAGAATCACACACTGTAAGAGAAAATGGGGTTTGAGGCCATGAGCCTGAAAGAATACAAGTTCATGAGACCTGAGAAGCTGCATCTGTGGGTTTTGAGGGAACTGGTATGAGAATTAGCTAACTTCTGAAACATGCAGTTTTTACAACTATCATTCACAGTCTGAAATACATGACAATTTTTTTTTAATTAGTGATTACTATTACTTTAATTATTACTATTATTATTTTTATTTTATTATTTTATTATTTTATTTATTATTATTACTTTTCAAGCATTCATAAGCAGTTTTAGCATATTTTAATTAGAAAAATAAATTTTTGAATATAATAAAATATGTTATTATTGTTTTTTTAAATGCTCTATATTTTAAAGTGTTTTATAATTTAAATTCTAGATTGCTAGAACTAGAATTGTGTGAATGATTCTATTTATGTAAACTATGGGCAGAGTCTTCAATGTTTTAAAATCTTCCTGTTTTACACTTAATTCTTCTTAGTGAGTTTAGAAAGTTCAGCACAACCCATCAAATCAAAGGGGATAGTGATTTTTAAACTATGATGCTAAAAAACTTCTCTATCACACACTTATTATGAAATATTTTAACTTTTTAGGGCAAACCCACTGCATCTGATGGAAAAGGGAGAGAGTCAAAAAGTCAAACCAGGCAGACATAAACAGCTAAGCATAATTTAACACCATATGTGAACTGAGAAATACTGACATGTCATGAAATGAAAATGCCTGAGGAAGTCTCTTTGAACAGAAGTCACTTTACTTCCCAGTAGTGACTCATCCACTAGAGTTTCATAAGGTTTTTATTTCATTATCTCCACGGTGAAGGATTTTAAAAAAGTTTGTTGGTCTTAAGATACTAGGTACCTAGTATAGTGGAATTTCTAATTTATGAAGACTCTAGATTCTGAATTCTTCAGTGCATGACTCATCTCCCACCACAAAATGAACTCTAGTGAAATCCTCATCCTGCTTTTGTGTAGGTAAAGTGAAATCAAAATATATTTTTTTCAAAATATGACATATATAACCAAACTTTGTTTATTTTTCAGTCCCTCACATATTCAATACCAATACTACAGAAAATTCTACACAAAACTAAAATAAGCTTACCAAACTCTATAATTTTTACATGCTAAATTTAAATGTATTGTTTCCTATTACATTTTGTAGAGGATGGAAAATTACCAGTAAAGAAGTAAAGCTTGTAGAGCAAAAAAATCAGGCAGGATATTTCAGGATTTAGTGTTCTAGAGTTATCACTAATCACATACCAGCAAAAAAATCCAGCAGTGAGTACTAGAGAAAATATATGTGAGCAATGGATAATGATATTTATCTACTCATATTGTATTACATTTGTAGAAAACTAATTTCTATGACCTGTTTGCTTCAATTTGTTGCAAACATCAAAATATTAGACAATAAATTTTTTCAGCTTCTGTATTATGTAGAATGTGTATACAAAGAAACAAAATGTAACAGATTGTTTAAGGACCAATATAGGAAATGTATTTTTGTTTTTTCTTCTTTTTTTTTGTGTTGGTTTAATTTTTGCAAAAAATGGAGGTTCACTAGGAAAAATCAAAATAACTTTGTTTAAAAAAATATCTTTTTCTTTTTCTGATCAGACTGCATTTCAGCATATAGGCTGTTTACCCAGTAACAGTGAAAAACAAATATTTGCTATTGAAGTGACAGTGACAAAACAAAATTCTTCTCAGATTAATGGAAACTGACATATCAGCTTGGTTTCTTTGACTGATTTTTAGACATTGGAATGTAGTAGATATAATTTTCTTTTTCACTCAGCATTTGAAATGGTGCTACACATGAGAATGTAAGTAAAGCAATAGACACTAGCCAAACATCTTTAACATGTAAACTAGATAAAAAAAGAAGCAGAAAGAGGTAATGGGGAAAAAGGAACTTTCGGTCTTAGATGAGATTACTAATTAAGTTGCTAAAGATTAGTCCTGGGATGAACCTTGGTAAATAAATTCATTAGTTATAATAAGATAATAGAGTGCAACAATGTAAGCTGATAATTACAAAATTAAGTTCTATTATTAATACAGAACATCAAGAAATAACAATATGACATGGAGAACTAAAGTAATAAAAATGACCTGAAGTTAAATTATAAATAAATCAAATGCAAATTCGAAAAAGGGAAACCCTCCTCAGGATTAATAAAAATAATTTTCAGCATGATGTGTAACTCACCTGCTGGAAATAGAAGATGAAGAGAAAGTATAAGATTATTGTCTGATCACAGTTTCATGTTGCAGATCTTGCAGGATGCACCTGTTTGGCAGGAAAGTGCAATTCTATGATGTAGGAGCTAAGTTTCAGAGTAGGGTTCCAGGATGGACAGGAAAATATTTACATAATTTTTTCAAAGTTTTGGAGACCTTTTCTTTTATGGTTCTTTGAAACAATCTGCACAATTATTATTTAATTTCCTAGGAAAATGAAGTTTCTTTAGGAACAGAACAGTGATAAAAAATTATGAAAAATTGTCAGACATTCTGAAAAAATTTTCCAGTATGAGAATGCATTAATAAATGACTGATTGCTGACTGACCAACTAACTAAATAGTTTCACTTTAGTTTAAGGAGTTTATGAAAATAAAATGTTATGTTATGTATGTTAGCAGTATAAAAGGATGAAAGAGAAAAACCAATTAACCTGGAGTATATTCCACTTCTGAATCCTGTGCCCATAAATTTCATTAGGCTCTTTTAACACCATTTTACTGTCTTCAACTCTACCTGAACAAGAAAACAAAAACCCCTCACAAAAACCCCTCAAAAAAAAACAAACCAAAACCCAAAAAGGTAAACTTTGATTCTTTGAAAATATTTTGAAAAAATCAAAAATGAACGTATGAAATATTGTTTTAGCGTCTTCCAAGATAACCCTGTTGACATATCATCTATAAAATATTCAATAATTTTTATGATGTGTTTGCACCTTTTCTATAATGTATGCATAAATAAATATACATGCCCATATTAAATATATACACACACACAAACAATAATATATTAATACAGGTGCAACTATAGATGATTTTAACCTGTCTTGCTGTTTCAAAAAGCCTGATAGAAAGCCTTTTCAAACAGCAAAGAATCTTGATTCATTATGCAGCTATTTCAGTGGGAAATAATGGTGTCCATATGCTTCTCCATATCCTAGTCATAATCCTGTTTGTAATGAAAAATTTTCTTTAATTAACTTCTCTTACTGTTAGATTTCTACAAAATGAACTGTGCCGTAAGAGTAAAAAATGATGTTTCACCATGGACTTCAATCAGAGGCAGGAGTCTACATATTTTACTCAGATACCATCTAGGTGTTTTACCATCTGCTACATAGATTGTACATGAAGGATTGTGTTCAAGTGGCCTTTCACATGTTCAAATATTTCAATGTTGCAATTTCATCAATGTAGAGAAACAAGAACAGTCTTTTCTTTTGCAGAGAGCAGAAGAAACATATTACTGTTGGAAAACATACCAAGAACTAATTTGTGCCATGTTCCCTGGTATTCTTGTAGTTGATGATCTGCCAATATTTTCATGTATCATATTAATTCTATTTTCAGATATTTATAAAAAGGTCAAAAGATTTACTACAGGCTGGAATTTTAAAAAAATCCAAAGTTTCAGGAAAAAGCCTCAATGAGGCAATTTAAATATAATATTGTTAAAAAAGATTACTCAGACGATTTTGCATGAACATAACCCTCCTCATGCATCTGATACATAAAACAAATGGAATATACAACTCCCTACATCTTTTCACTGTTCTTTTTAAGCCCATTTTTTATATGTAAGCTTTAGTTGAATCTTTCAGATCATAACACAAGTGCCATTACACTTAATAAAGAAAGTCATTGTAAATTGTAACTATGAAATAGTCCACCAAAACAAAAGATATTTTATTAAAAATAAGTGCAGATAATTAAAACTGTATTTTAAAGGAAACTACATGCCTAGAAGAACATGTAAAGTTTATGTAATTTAAAAACTATTGGAAACAACTGTTCTGAATTAGAGCTTGAATATAGCAAACTAGAAATCTAAAGAATGAGATTTGTACAATGGAGTAGACTGAGGATTTCCAGAGCTTTCATAATGTCCAGAGACACCTGAGTCATCATCTTCAGAGTGGATTCTCACAAAGTGTGTCAACTCTTGACACTGAATGCACAATCCAGGTTTCCCTTTCCCATGAAAAGCCCAACATAAGCTCTTCAACACTCTTTAATTCCTTCAAAGAAAAATAATCTATCATCATGATTTTTTTTAAAGTATAAATTGGAAAAACTTCACAGAAGTCATTAAAGATGATTCACTGCAGAAGTTTACACTATAATATGTGCTGCTGTCACTGCTTTTGAGGGGGTATATCCAGTTCTTTTTAATTCCCAGGGATCACTGCTGTTGCTGATGTATGGTATATAATTAGTACTACCACTACTAAAATATAATTCCAATTTCTTTTCCACACAGGTTGATTTATTGAAATGCATGCTTGATTGCGGGGGAAAAAAAAAAAGAACAAACCAAAATTCAGTATGAGGGACTCAGAATCACTTAGACAGGGGCTGAGCTAAGGTTCAGCACCCAGAATAAGAATTTTTGGGTGCTCTATTAGATCCTCAGATATTGTAAACCACCAGATAGGTTTTATTGAGCAAAAAATTTGCAGAAAAACATAAATCTATTTGCAATTAATTCTCAATAAAATTAATATCTTTGAAGTTCTGAGTCACAAAGCCATCCATAAAGTCAAACATCAGAAGTTCTGAACAGTTTTCAAGGAATTAAAAGGAAAAAATGACAATTAGACATTTGTCTGGAATTAGCCTTAGCCTTTCCCAACAATAACAGAATCACACAACACAAGAAAAATCTCTCTTTTACATTTTAGCAGTATTTTTTGCATTAAGATGAAGATTTCATATAAAATCTGTGAATTAAAATAGTCCAGAAGACAGGAATGGGAAGAAGACAGTAGTGAACTGCAAAATACCCTGTAATATCTGTGAACTGCAAAATGCCGCTGCAGGAACACTGCACTGGGGCTTAAGAGCAACAAGATGATGTGCAAAGAGAAAGACTATAAAATGTGATGAGCAGAGCTCTCTGTAGGCACTTTTGGTTGCTAAGGAAGCTTGCAATGTTCAGAGTTCCCTAGGGAACATTTTAGTCACTCATTTAACATTAGCTGTGGTTTGCGTGATGAGTAACAGTGTCAAAGCTGTGCTGTCAGGGGGTTTGTTCTCTCACCTGTAATATCATACCTCCTGCCTCTGTCAGTTGTCTGGCCTCCACAATTTAATTAAACAGTAAATGGAAGAAAATACTTCTATTTTAAAGAATATACTATTTTATAGTTTTATATGTTTGTTATCTCCAGTATTCATCATTGGTAAATCAAAATAATGTATACTCCTGAAGGTATTCTTTTAAAATCAGTGTGTAGTTAATGCATCAAAAAATAAACAGATTACAAATATTTTTGTGTCATTTACAGTAGGACATAATAAAACAACAATGAAAAAAATTAGAATTATCTAAAAAACCTATAACAGGAGTTAGATTCTGTATAACAACATATGAGTTCATTTTATTGAGATAAATTAAAAAAAAACACAATTCAAAACTAAGATAGGAAATAATTGATGTAAGCTGAAACTTGTGGTTTTCAAAATGATGAGCAGTTGAATTAATTTGTAGGTTAAAATTTTGTTTATTTTCTCACCCTTTATCTCTAAATCAACTAGTAACTTTTAACAACACACAATATTGAAAAACACATAGAAGTACCAAAGGATCTTAGAGCTATCAATCCAAAAGCATTTGGAGGAACAAAATACTATTAACAATTAAAATAAAGGAAAACAATTTCTATTTTTTTACATCAAGGAATATTTCTGTAGATAGATATAGTTAAAAATCACATTAATAAAAGTTAAGTGTCTCGCAACAGGGTTACTGTGGAATTATTTAGCCTCCCAAGTGTTATGAAGTACTAAAACAATAAATATAATTTTATTACAGAATTAGAAGAAGATACCTCTAGGGATGACCCAAAAAAAAAACATGTGGTCAATCCCTCTTCACTAATGAGAGCTTGTTCAATTGAATCAGAATTTTGTTCAGTTGCTCAATTTGTTTCAGAATCAAACTTGAGAGCATCCAATTAATCTTCCTTTAAAGTCCTGCTTAAGAATATTTCTCTGCAGTGTCATGTAGCCTACTGCAATCTAGACTAACAGTACAATTAGACCATTTCCTCTTTCCTCTTCCTCTTTCCAACTGAAATACATTTTTGTCATTTAGCAAGCTGGTATCTTTTTCTGGAAAGATATCTCTTTTATAAGGACAACTTACATTACAGCAAGGCCAAGTGCAAGACCTAAGAACTCAGTCAGGGTAACCCCTGGTATCACTACAAGCTGGGGAATGAACAGACTGAGAACAGCTCTGCCTTGAAACATGTGAGTGTGCTGGTGGATGAGAGGCTGTGCATGAGCTGACAATGTGCTGCTACAGCCCAGAAATCCAATTGTGTCCTGGGCTGCATCAAAACAAATATGACCTGCAGGCCAAGGGAAGTGATTCTGCCTCTCTCCTCTCAGATGAGACCCCACCCACGTACTGCACCCAGATCTGGGCTCCCATGCAAAGGAAGGACATCAATCTTCGGAGCAAGTCCAGAGGAGGGTCACCAAACTGATTTGAGAGAGGCAGAGATCATGTTTCCTATGAAATCAGGCTGAGAAAGTTGAGGTTGTTGAACCTGGATAGCTGAAGGATCCAGGGTGACCTATTTGAAGCCTTCCAGTGCTTAAAGGAAGTTTTCAAGAAATCTGGAGTGGGACTGCATACTGCATGTAGGAGTAGGACAAGAGGGAATGGCTTTAAACTGAGTAGGTTGAGATCATATATTATAAAGAAATTCCTTACTGTGTGGTTGGTAAGACATTGAAACAGTTAATCCAGAGAAACTGTATGTTTTATCCCTGGAAGGCCTCATGGCAAGGCTGGATGGGGCTTTGAGAAACTTAGTCTAATGGAAGACGTCCTGGATCTTGGCAAGGGGGGATGGAACTAGATGATTTTTAAGGTTCCTTCTAGGCCAAACTGTTCTATGATTCTATGATTTAGGAAGGTTGTTCTTATGCTCCCATTTTTACCTCAATTTGTACATCCTCCTTTCCTCCAGACAGTCCCAGGCATAAGAGTGCATGTCTCATTTGCTTATATAGAACACACGTGATATGCTCAACACAAATAATAAATCCTTTCTGGACAGTGCCAGTGACCAAACGCAAACAGAAATGTTGTCCTCCACATGTGATGCAAAATACTTTTCAAGTCTAAGTGAATCCTGACTGTAACTGGGGTTTTTTTTGCCTCAGCCATACATAAAATCTTGTCTAATTTGTGCCCCGAGTGCAGCTGTATATTATTTTTAGCAGTATTATTGCCTGAAATTTCATTTCATATTTGTACACATTTTATTTATGTTTCTTAATTGTGACATTTATACTTTGTTTTTATGGATGCTTTCAGGTAATTTTTCCATTTGCTCCAAATCACACTGAATTCTGATCTGCCAAAGCACTCATAACCCCTCCTATCTAAGACCATCTGTACAAATTATTATATACCAACTACTAAATCATGAACTAAAATATTTAATAAAATCAGACAGAAAAAAGTGCCTCATTTGAAATTCTTCCAACAGACAGTGAATCAAAAATACTAAATATTAAATGTAGGTTTTCATCCAACTGTACACCAATTTTGTACCAATGAAATATGAACCATACTTTGTGAATTGCTCATGAGAGCGTGTTATATAGTTCCCAAATCTTACTATGACTAGGACTGTAGTCCTTTCTTTCCCCTTATTCACTCCGCTATTAGATAACAGAAAAGAAACTGGATTGATATATGTTATTGATCAATAAAAGGTGTTTTTTACCACTTCTAGTTATTATTAATTTAATTATTAATAATTACATACTGCTCTGCTCCACAGTTAGAAAACACTATTCTATGTTTTTTTATTTTTGTCTTGTCTTGTATTTATTTTTGTCTCCTTCCAATTTTAAGTGTGAATTTCAGAATGAAAGACTCGGGCATGACTAGAAGTTCAGATTACATCAACATTTTTAAAGTAGTGTGGGTTTCTTCAGTTCCTCAGTTCATCAAACACTGGAGACTTGAAGTAAAGTATTCCTTAGTGTCTTCTTTCCATATTCTGGCCTACAGTCCTATTTCTGTGCTAAGATTAGTGTTGTAATGTGTTCGGACACAATTAAATTCACAAAAACTGAAGTAAATTCTACTTAAACTTCCTTTGTTTAAATCATAATTTGTTCTCTTTCCCATAAGTAATTAACCTATATATTTTACTTTGTTCTATAATACATTCATAAAAGATTCTTTTTATCTTTTCCTTTCATTACAAAGAACTCATTTTGTCTCTTAGTTTTTCTAATTTTATCCCTTTTTTGTAGAAGTGCATTATATAATGAAGGCTATACACTAAGGAACAATGAGTTATGAAGAGCCACATAGTGTAAATGTAATTAAAACCAAACCATTTAACTGGACTTTCCATTTGTGTAGGATGATGGAAGATGTGTCTGTGAGAACAAAGAATAGGTTTAAAGAGAATAGAAAGAAAAAAATGTATTTGTAGAAGAATCCACATTCAAGAAAATCTCTGTTATGTACAATAGAAAGCAGCATTCTGAAATCTTACTACTCCTCTACTGTGAACAAGTATCTGTGAAATTTATGAGCCAATATCATCAAGTTCATTCTTCTTTTTCTCCTTGTAACTGATGAACATGCCCTACTGCTACATTCTTTTAAAGAACAAATGTCTGTGGCTGATGGAAAGCTTCCAAAGAGTTATAACATGTAGTGGTGGTAACTGTTAAATTTCATAGGCAGACAGGGTCATGCTCAGTCCATGCTCCACATATGTGTGGAAAATTGTTAGCACAGCACTTATCACTAACCTCCATATTAGCAGATAATGCTAAGGTTGGATATATTTGCTTCTGCTCAGCGCTTTGCTAACTCTGCTCTTTGTTCTCGGAGGGTAAACACACATGAAGCTCAAATGCAAAGACATATTTTTAAAGGACAATTGTTAAAGGATATATGATTAGTGATACTGTTTTAGTATTTTAGATAATCCTTGAAGGGTATGCTACATTAACTAAGACTTCTTATCTTCCCCTTTAGCTAAACTTCAAAACAAACAGGTGACATCATAGAAAGCAATTCAGAAATTTATTGAAATTAAATTGTTGAAAAAGAATTCATTCTTGCATGAAAATGTGTCTCTGTATGTACACCACTTTATTAACTGCTTGGGATTTATGTTGTATGGTCAATGGAATATCCCCTTATGGTTCGAGATACACTAAGCCATCCATATTCCAGGCATCAATATATTCTTGAGTGAATGACTCCAAATACATTCAAAATCAAACTTAATAAGATGTAAAAATACTCACAGAGAGCTTTCTTTAATCAGCATGAATTCCTGAAAGAGAAAGCAGACCAAACTAACGAGAAAATATCTCTGAAATATGAATACAAAACACAGATAAAATACTGAATTTCCTAATCCAGTGCTGAAAATTTAAACTGGGACTGATAAGAAAAAAAATTAATGTTTTAAAATTAACCTCCTTCAATTCTTTCTACTTTATGAATGGAAATGGGGGAAATGGGTATAGTTTTAACTACTACTTTAGTGAACCATGAGTTTTTAAAATTATTTGGCTTGATGCATATTTCTTGGGATTACCTGTTGTTGCACACCATTAAAAAAGAACATTGTGTTTCCTTGCATAATTCCCCATGCTGATGTAACAGTGAACAATTTATCATTCTGATAAACCTTCACGATTGAGAATTTCGAGAAACTGTGGTTCACTGAAAAACAGGATTTAAACAATCTTAATTTAGTTTGTTAACCTTCACAGCACCATAGTTTTGTGGTATTTAATATAGTTTAAACATGCTACATGAATTTCACATACTTCTTCTTAGAAAGTTACTCTTTATTTAAGAATATGAGTAATGAAGCACTATAATATGTAATTCATACTTTAACAGTTCTGCCTGCTTCGAAGAGGTACTCTGGAAACACTTTTCAAATTATTTAGGTCTAAAAGCTATTCAATAGAATTGGTATTTCCATGATTGTCACAACATATTGTCATTTCCAGTCCATTCTGGGACCGTGCAGGGGAATGGTGGCGTGAAACCTAGAAGTATACAACATACTGACATACTGACTCCCATGACACTCAGAGCCAGCTTGAAACAAATGAAGTTTGTAAGTTTTGCAAATGTTGGCTCACAGACTCCTCAACTTTCCCAACTCTCTGCATGTGGAAGTACTCAGATGACATTAAATCCTCAGTGTCTACTGCCCTGAGTACTGTAAGACCAGCCTCCACAGTGTATGTTTTAAGTCTGAATAAGATAATAATCTAATTAAAAACTTATCAGGAGGAAAGATTGTGGAAGACCTAAACATTATGTTGCTTAATATCTTTCTAGAATTTATTTTATCCAAACTTATAGCATCTAATTTTCTGAATTCTAGACTGGAATTTTTTAGTCATAATTTTGTCTTGAAAACAATGAACTTGCTAATGCTGATTGTTAGGCAGCCATAACATTTTAAAATACAGTAATTTCCCTATAAGTTCTTTTTAAAAGGGAAACTCAAACAAGTGTGTCAGCAGTATACACAAGAAACTTTTAAATAAAACCTTGCATCAGCCCAAAAAATCTTGCTAATCAGAAATGTTCACATTGAAAAATATTAGGGATTCAATTAAATACTTAATTTAGGAACTAGAATCAGTAATTCCAGTTAACCTAACTCATTATTGTATGTAATTTAGGACTAGAAATAGGGGAGCTTATAATTTTTTAAAATTTTCTTCCTCCGTATCCTACTGAGAAGGGGGGTGATAAAGTATTTTGATGTGCATCAGGTGGCCACCCAAAGTCAATCCACCACACTGGCTCAGACCAGTCCTGATTGAAATGTATTCTGTTTTATCTATATTATCTGTTTATATTTCATTGAAGATTACAACACATTGATGTTCTTACTTGTCCTTTATTTATAGACACAAAATATATTTTAATATAGTTTTTCAGTCACGATGTTTTGCTAAATGTAATGTCCATGGTTCTGTTGACCCTGCAGTGATTAATTACTTACATTTGTTCCTTTCCTTTTTTCCTGTACTGAATACTTTCAATTTAATAAATTCTTTTATGAGCTGTTCCTCTCCCAGCAGTCTGTCTCCCGGGCATAGTTTTCATATGTCCCTATCTTACTCCAACTGACATTAGTATTAGCATTTTCTCTATTTTATCCTTTTACATTTTCCTTTCTGTAAGTAAAAGCAAATCCATTCTGCTGATTCTCACTTTTTATTTAAATTAGTTATTTAAAATAAATTAATTATTCACTAGTTTGGGGAGTCCCAGGGTCATTTCTGGTTTTGTTCAGTGGCTATTAATATAAAATGCATGAACAGTCTTGACAGCAAGACTGACTCCAGATATTTTAGAACAGCAGGTAAGTAGATGCTGAAGAGCTCAGTGATATTTAAAAGTTGGAATAAGAAACTGAAATAGAGAATTTGTTACTGTTTTACACAAAAGAGTGGAATTAAGAAATATATGTCCTGTGCAAAATGTTATGAAGCATCTAGTCCTTTAAAATGTGTAGCTTTTTAATCTAAGTAAAACTGTTATTTTCTTCCTCTTCTACAAGATTTTTTGCTTTACACTACCCAAGGTTATTGACTCATTAGGTCTGATAAATTACAAATGAAAACAATTTGATCTTCATTCATCACAAGATCACAGAATGACAGAATGGTTGCAGCTGGAACTGGCCTCAGGGGATAATCTAATCCAACCCCACAGTAAAGCAGGTACACCTAGAGCAGATTGTATGGAATCCAGGTTTGTTTTGAATATCTCCAGAGAGGATGACTTCACAACCTCTATGGGCAGCCTGTTTCAGTGCTCTGTCACCCTCACCATAAATACATTCTTCCTCATATTTATATGGAACTTCCTGTGTTTCTGTTTGTGCCTCTTGCCCCTTGTCCTGCCACTGGGCAGGAGCGCCATGAAAAGAGTCTGGCCCCACACTCTTGACACATGTCCATCAGATATGTCTTAGTATTGATAATATCCACTCTCAGTTGTCTCTCCTTCAGGCTGAACAAGCCCTGGTCTCTCAGTCTTTTTTCCTGAGAGGGATGCTACTGTCCCACTAATCCCCTTTTCCCAGCAGTTCCTTGTCTTTGTCAGAGTGGGGATTTCAGAGCTGGACACAGTACTTCAGATGTGGCCTCTTTAGGGCAGAGTAGATGGGGAGGACAATCTTCCCCAGCCTGCTGCACACAGACACTATTATGACTGTATATTGGCTACATAATAATTATATGCAATATTATAAAAAAAAACCCCAAAACATACTACATACTAGAATAAGAAATAGCTTGAACCTGTAAAATACACAAGTGGTCTAGACATAAACTATCTGGATAATTAGACTCATTACTCATGGAAAAATAAGTAAAACAATAAAATACCACTACATTCTGAAATTAAAGAACTGACCATTTTATTATCATAAAGAGCTAGCAATACACAAGTTAATAGGATAAAGAAAAAATACTACAGTACTTAACCTGTGGTGGAAACATCCTGGAGTAATGGCAGATTTTTTCCTATTTTAGAGAGGAACTTGTTATCTCCAATTTAGCTACTCAATTTTTCAGCTATATTTTATTTCTTTGTGCTGTCTGAACATTGAAATTATGCTATAACTAAAGAAAACTGGAAGATGAAAAGAGATGCATTTATCAAAATTTAGAAATTAATGTTTTGCACTAAAACATATTTATTGAGAATGAAAGGGGAGGAAAATCTGTGTTAAAAAGGAGTTAAACACTGCAAACTCACTTACTAACTTCTCTCCTGAGAATTTCTATTTGCAGATAAATATTTGCCTGACTGTGACATGCATATCTACTATATTACTGCCAAGTGGATACTCCATCAAAATTTTTCAACTTCAGTTAAAATCAATATATAGTTAATCTGTATTATGATTCACTTTTAGTTGTGGATTTTACAAAAAGTGAAATGAATGTAGATAAAATATTGTTGACACTGTGTAACAGATTTTAAAAAAGAGATATGAATACATTGCATTTGTCTCACAGTCACAGGGTCTTGAGTAATCATCCACTGAAGTCAATCATTGAAGTCACTGACTTCAACAGGACTTGAGCACACAGCCTCTTTTCTTGGAGAATTTTATACAGCAAGTCTTGTATGCTGGTGTCACAGCACACCGGATAACATATAGGAACAGTAATTTCAGTGCATCTGGAAACTTCTGCATTGGATGAGGCCTTGTATCAGCGCAGAGTCTTGGCCCAAGCATGTACATATCCTGAGAGAAAACATATAGTTCTTAAATTATCTCAAATATAAAACAGAAACAAACAGAAAAATGCATAGGACTGACAAATTGCAAAGCAACAAACAAATGAACTCAGTAAATGCACATTTGCAGTAATCTTTTAAAATAAGGCAGATGTCCATCCCATTTATTGACAGCCATGAAACACAAATATTTAAATTGATTTTTCTTTTTTTTAGGCTTTTCTATGGATTTTTCCTTTCTTTTAATAGAAATTAAAATTTTCCTGTGTTTTTTATTATGCATACTATATTTAAAAAAACTACTATAAATTATTTGCCTGGAGAGATCGGAAAAAGGAAATAAATGTAATTTCAATGAAGGATTAAAATTTGCTTTAAAGATCTTAAGTTTGTAGTAAAGTTCTCAACTTACCTTTCATTATACTAGTAGGCCTTCCATTAGTCTTTTCATTGCATATTCTTTTATAAACTTCTTTGCTTTTATACATAAGCTTTATCAGTGTTAAATGTAGGTAGCTGGGAGGCACTTAGATTGACAAGATTATCATACTCATATGCTTCTTTTTTACTTCACCTTTGAAAGGTTATATTTAGTCATCAGACTTTATATAATTTCCTCACATTTTAAAATTATATGTATTTGACATTTTGTGTTCAAATTCACTGTCGTAAGGATCTTCCAAACCATTTCATAAATTCTGGATGTACAACCCTAGATATCAACCAAGATCCATTTTTTGGAATGGAAAGAAATGTTGCATCACCTGTCTCTTATGTTATTACTTTTCTCTATCACACCGTTGCAATCTTGGGTGACTTACTGTATCAAGCATGTCAGCCAAAACTTAAAACTTGCTAATTTAAGCTAAAATATTAAAAAAAATTCTACTTATTTAAAGCCCAAACACAAATATTTTGACGTTTTGTGTACATTTCCAGCAATAATTAGACAGGTGATTGTCAAGGGTAATGCATCCCAGCAGGGCAGTCACTTAAGGACTGTGAAAATCTCCTGTAACACGTAATACTGTTTTGAATGAGTAACTGAAAATAACAATTTTTAACATAAAAATAATAATTTATTTATGAGCTGTCATTAGCGAGAGCCACATTTATTAGACAGGCAGAAAGAGGATGTCCTTGCTTTTAGTTGCTCACTGCTTTAATATTAGTGACATGAATGCTTATTTTCATAATTGTATCATTTCAAAGATTGCAAACATAAATAAAGTGCTGAAGATACCCTTTTATTATTCACTGTTTAAAATATTAATCACTTATCAATTGATTTAAAAAAGAAAACTCCAGGCTCTTCTGTATTTCATAGGCATTCTGTTTCAATCAACACATTCCTTAACCAGCTGTGTGAATCTTCCTTTTTTAACATGTTGACTTCCTTCAAAGTTACAGTTAACTCTGTTGTTTTTAAGGAATATTGATGGGTGTTAAAGATAATTTGTACTGAACAAACATTTCTACACTATTGCCCTCTATCACCCAAGAAAAAGTAATTTTTAAAAGTAGACTCATAAAATAGTGGTTTAAAAACTTTTTGATATATTTTGGCAACTATGCATAATGTTTACTTTTACAGTACTTTACAGATAGTATCATATTAACATTACTCAAGAAAATCCAGAGTTGTCTTTAGAAGAAAAAGTAACAGCCTTTTCTTTTTATGGTTTTGTTAGAAATAAATGAGAAAAGAAAATGAATTCTTGCACTGTAAATGTAGAAATATTCCAAAATGTCTTTAAAAATGTACAAAAGTAAAGTACTGAAACTATTGACTTTACACACCCATGGCCTGTGGTGAGAAGGTTATTCTATTCAATAGAAATGAGTAAAAGAAGCTTAATTACCTTCTAATTTTAGTGATAAATTAATCCTGCTTGTGTCATCACTCTTTCAACTCTTGGCAATGCAGTGGAAAAGACAGCTTGAGGAGAAGCCCAGAGGACCCTTCCAAACGTGTGGGAAACCATGGCACTGTCCCAGAGGGGGCAATCTGCCATAAACACTGCTAATGTAGGCTTTTTGGGTTTTTTTTGGTTTTTTGTTTTTTAAATAAGGAAATGAAGTGAACCAGCCTTTCAGTTCCTGTGGAATAACTCAGCAACTAAATCCTAGAGTGCTTTGTACCTGGACCTATAATCTCATGGGTCTTATTTGAAGCTACAGGTAGGTGCTTATCTTTGGGAAACAAACAGTTTCTTTCTCCTTTCACTTTTTAGTTAGCTCAAAAAGAGATACTGCCTACTTAACCATTCATAAAGGACTTTGAAAATACTTTGTCCATGGCATCAAAATACTTTCTTCTCTCATATGATATCTCAATATTTTATCTTGGACATGAGGTACACATTAATGTGAATTCCTTTTGGGAGGAAGGGTAATTTGGAGCAGGATATGCTGAGCATCTCCTTCTTTTGATTTTGTCCCAAGCTACAATGGGAAAGATAACAGCAGTCAGGCTCTCACTTTTGAGAAATGAGCATATAGCTACATTTCTTCTTCATTGGAAATTCCCAAGCATGAACACATAAAAGCATTTTCATCCCAATGGACAAAATCACATAGTACTTTACAAATAACTTATATCTTGCAATGTAACTATTTTACTCACAAA
The DNA here is from genome assembly GCA_018697195.1 of Certhia americana. Taxonomy (NCBI): domain Eukaryota; kingdom Metazoa; phylum Chordata; class Aves; order Passeriformes; family Certhiidae; genus Certhia; species Certhia americana. The sequence goes on along the minus strand of CM031860.1, from coordinate 47,143,520 downwards.
TTATCTTTTAAATGTGAACACGGAATAAGCCTTTTAAATATTGTTTTGAAATTCCTCTATACTTCATGCAGCACATGTAAGTTATGTTAGACACACTTTCACATGTCTTAGTTAAAAGGTCGCAGTTTTCCTTAAAAAGTGTTACATATTCAGTTATTCCAGCACATGAGAAATCTGTTTCAGGAATGAGATTTGTATTTACCTGCTATAAACCAGGAAGGTTTACTGGCAACATGTAGCAGGGTGCTGGCAGCTGGAGCTGAGGGACACCTTAGGGAGGAGTCTGGGGCTGCCCCATGCCAGACACAGCCAGCTCCAGCCCATTCCATTGGCTGGGCCCCTCAGACTAGCTGATGACACCTCAGTGGAAATAAGTCTGTGACAGGGCAGAAAATGCCAGACAGGAGAAACAGTCACAGAACAGAAAGGGTGAGAAGCAACAGAGGGAACTCCACAGTCAGAGAAGGAGAAGGACATGCTCCATGTGCCAGGGCAGGTATTCCCCTGCAGCCTGAGTTCAAGTGTGGTCTGCTACACACCAGTTACTCCACCTTGAAGTTCACATACCCACACACAGAATAGTGAACTAAACCAGAGGAAAAATAGGGGCTAAATTACATAGAAAATAGGAAAAGGTTTTAATAACTTTTGCAGAACTTGTAAGTTTAATATTACTGGTCAAAAAAATGTACTGTCAGCATCCTGCTTAAATGTTATTCTGCTCTCCCCACTTCTCTATTGTTCCTCCATGATCCAAATTTCTCCCTCCATTTCTACACTTTTGTTTCTTTCTCTAAGAAACCCACAGTTGTTTTGCGCATTTCCACATTCCTTTTAAAACATCCCCTACCAAGTTTTGGATAGTCCACCAGGTCCCTGATTCATCCCACAAAAATTTATTCATTCCCATGAGCCTCATGGCAATCTAGATTCCCCCTTCCTATCAGTTACAAAGTTATGTCTGAGCTTCTTCGTGGTGACACTTGAGCGAGCGTGTCAGTGGCTCAGCCATTGGTGACATGGGAGCTCTTATCTTTGCTATTCTGTTATCTCCTGACTCGTTATGTGTACTTACTTATTACTTTTCCTATCTCTTGTTTGTGTTTACTAGTGAGTAAATTACTCACCCAATACTCTCAAACCACATATCCCTACAACCCTGGGATTCACATACCCCATTGGGTTTCCTACATCTTTACAGAGCTGACACAATGACTTTAATCTTATCAATATAAACCAGCTAGGACAAATAAAATGTTAGCACATGTAAAAATAAAACATAAAGTGAATGTAAAGCTCTGTAATAGTGAACTAAGAAACTGATTATATTCAAACTATCTGGAGGCTGTTGTCTAGAATCATAGAGTATTTTTCCCACTTATTTATTTTGGTTCTGATTCAATTTAATCAGATTCAGCATAGGCTTTTCTCTTCAGTACAGAAAAAATAATAATAAAAATGTGAGTTTTAGTCAGTTTACTGTGCTATGATTTTGAAAGCAAAAAGAAGATTAATTATAAGTTTAACCAGCATTACATGTTAATCTAGAATAAAAATAATATTAGAATATTTTATCCATTAGAACAATGGAATGAGGAAGTAATAGATAAAAGTATCTCCCAGAACAAAGTATAGCTTAACAGCTGTAGATTTTTTTTCTCATGTGTTTTATGCTAATATTCATGAAATTTAATACTTTGCATTTTTAATACTTTACATGGTATGAACAGAGATTTATATTTCATGACCTGCATGTTTTTTTTCTCTAACACAATATAAATCATGGTAGAGGTATAGGCATAAGGTGACATTCACTGAACTTTAAAATAGTCTATTTGTTCCTTTATTTATTTCTTGGATACAAACCTCACTATATCTCGTTATCTAGTTCACACACTACATTAAACCTGCTTTCAGTACATGTGTGATGAAGACATTAAAAGTTGTTTTGTCTATGTAGGTCCAAATAAATCTCTCTTCTACTTAACTGAATAATAGTGTTAATTCTGTGGGGAGAAAATCTTACCTCACATGTGAAGCACTCTGAATGTCTTGGATTTTTAATTAGCACACTTATACAATTTTGTCCTTGGTATGCAATGATTGCAGCTAGATATTTACTAGCACTAGTATACTTCTGAGATTTAAAAAAGAAATAAAATATGCAAATACTGGGGAAGAATATTAGTGGTAGAGGTTTTATTAAGACAGAGAGGAGAGCTGGGAGCAGACACTATGCTTTGTTATTGTGTCCCTCAAAAGAACATATTACAACTACTCAGGCAGAGGAAACTTTATGATGAAAACCAAACTCTGTCTCAGATAATTTATGCTCCTATTCATCTTCTCTAGCTACTCCTGTGTCAGCAGACCCAAACTCTTGCCAAACCAGCAAATATAGTCTCCCATGTTTTGAGTTTTCAAGCATCAAGTTTGTAATGCAGCTTGAATCACTGTATCTGACTTGATTTATGTGCAATTCATTTCTGGGAACTCACAGCTGACTGCATGTGCTCAATGCCCGGCTCCACCAAGACTCACAAACTTGTGCTAAAGCTGTGATTCATCTTCCACACTCAGGGGGCCATCCTCTTTTGCAAACTCAAGAGAGGGAAAGAGATGAAGGTGTGGAGACCAGACGAAGGACTGAAGTGAACACACACTGAGACAAGGTTAAATGCACTGTTTCTAATCTACCTATAAACCAGAACTTTGAGATAATTTAGGAAATGTAAGAAATTCCACCATGATATACCTCTAAATAGAAAACTCAAACATATGGGCTTCCTAGCTTCTGGGTATTTTAATTTATTGCAGTGTGCCAACATACACAGTATTGAGTTCCTGATAATTATGAAACAGATCATTAACTGTTCTAAACTGTCATATCTCTTAGGATCCAGGGTGATATGCAAAATCATGATAACATATCTATGGACGTAGATAAAAAAAAAGATAAAAAATTATAAAAATATTTTAAAATATTTAGGACAACTAAATAACAAGATGCATTTACACCACATGGGCAGGTAAAGATAAAACTTGGAAGAAATGCGCTGGTTAGAAAAAAATAAGGATTGCTTTCCAGATCAGTATCAACAAAACAAGGGTGAGTCAGTGCCAAAGCATAATTCTCCATTAGTGTTATGTCCAAAGTCTCTTTTTAGGGGGCATTCACTAAGAAAAAATGAATGTAGATATAAAATGTAGGCACCATTCCTGAATTTTAACCCCAAAAAGACAAGCAAATATAAATTAATAATGAACCAGCAAAATAATTGTATTAGGGCATTATCTTTTTGTGTCTTTCCCATTAACAGCAGATTTTGCATGGCTAAAACACTCTTGAAGAAATAAACGACTCTACTGGGCATTCAAGAATAAAGCTGATCACAAACTTTCTGTGGATTTTTAAATTTTTACTTGGTATTTTTTGAATCATAAACCTTTCTTGAAACATTTTAGACTAGATTAATTTTAAGCAAGCCCACAGAATTCCAGATGAAACCTAGGCAAGCCTGGGTAAGGTTGTTCTTAGGAAGTACGAAAGATTTTATAGTTAATGAGATTTTTTTCACACAACAAATTGTTCTGTGCTTTGCTTCTACTTTTGATATTCATAAGCAAAGTTAGGCTTAGTATTCCTCAGAGAAGGTTTAGTTTTTCCCAAACCTAGAAAAGCATGTCTTTTTAGAACTAAAGAAGGGTGGACACACTGCACAGTGTGTCCTGATCTACAAATGACTTTGAGGTCCATCACGTGGCACATTGACCATGCTAGCTGCACATGGGAATTAACAGACCAATCCTGCCAACAACCTGGAGATTTTGTTTTCACTCACCACAAGGAGACTGCCAGTACAAATAATATTTTTTCTTCACCTATCACCAGTTATTCAGTTGTTGAGATAGCTGGGCACTGTGAACACTGTCTTGCTTATCTATTCCTCTGTTCTTATACAGAAAAAGATCTGCTGGTATCTGCTGGAAGAAATAAGACAATGGCAACACATAAAAGAAACTTCTGACCATTTTTTTTTGCTACATGTTACAAAATTGAAATATGATGTGAAAAAAGTGGGAACAATTTAAATTGCTATAGAAAAGACAGTAATCTTGATTTAGGCATTAGCATGAATGAAACACCCAAGATCACTGACAGGATTCTGCTATCTGTCAGAGCTGATGCAGCTTGGAATGTGGGGAGGAAGTAATAAAAAGTTCATCTAATAGGGTAGCCAGAGAAAAATCCCTTTCACTTTCTGTGAAAACTTGATGGTACAATAGTTTCTGATGAAAACTTATGAGAACAAGTCCATTATTTTGGCATGAGTGTCCAAACAAAAAGTCATAACAGGTAGATACCATGTTTTAATAGTTAGCTTTGTACATCTACTCTCATGAAACACACTAGGTCAAATTTGTTAAAAGTTGTCTTTTCTTATGAGTTAGTGAAATTAAGGTTTTTCCTTGGTGGAAAAGGATAAAAAGAGAAAAGGAAATAAATAGACCCTGCATTAAATGGGAAGTATCCAGTTGTTGGGTATTCCTTTATTCTACTCAAAACCAAATTTCATTCTCAAAATAGTAACTGATGCTCAGAAAGGGTGAGAACATAGACTATATTATTGTTACTCTTTTATTTATACTTGTAGTGTTATTATATTATTTCTTAAAATCTTTGGAGCCTATAAAGTTATTTCTTCAGGTATAAAGGATATATAACAGATAGAACCAGCCATGAAATGCTAGCTAAAAAAAATGTGTTAAAACAATTCAATGTCACTTAGAAAGAAAAAGAATTATGGTGTGAAAAATGACTATGGAATATAATTTTCTCAATGAATGCTTCAAGAATAACAAAGAAAATAATTAAATTTTGTGGGATACAGTAAACCAGTTTTGAGGTTTGAAAAAATTCTGCTTCCAAGTACTTATTACTTTAGAAGTGTGGGCATAGTGGCAGTTATGCTTGTAGCACAGGCTAAATATTGTCAGTAATGTGACAAAAGAGTTGTGCTTATTACACATGTCATAAAACATGGATATAATTTATTTGATTAGTTCATTTTGCCAATATTATTTGATAATTAAAATAAAAGATAAAGTATTTAATTTATAAAAGAATGAAGACTTAAGTATTTAATTTATAAAAACCTTTACTTTTTTCTATTGGTACCTATAAGCATATGAGAAATATGTCCTTGGCAAATAAATGGGATTTTGACAATGACTTAAAGAGACACAAAATTACACTTATTTTCTCCATTATACAGTTTAAAACAAAACTAGTTAATAAACAGATTCAGGTATATGGAAGCTACTGTTCAAAATAAAAATATCTCCACAGAGAAATATTTTATATACTCGTTTGTCTTCAAGCATTTGATTTTATGGCCTAGATTGACAGTTTGTAATTCATTAGTTTATATCTGAAAAGGAACTTTGCCAAGGTGTCACCTCACAGTTTATATATAGTATATTATGCTGACAGATGATAAACAATATTCATGACAATTGCTGCTATTGGTGTGGGAAAATAATATTGATTTTTATAGGAGCAATACTCATTTGCATTCCATTTGGAACTCTTTAATCAGTTAAAGGCAGTAAGCATTTAATTTATAGCTTGAAAATATATTTATATAAATAAATAAATAATAAATTTTAAATAATTGCATGGGAAAATACATTGGGTTTTTTAAATGTCTCCTTTGTTTAATTTTCTTGTTATGCATGAACTTATTTGGGTCTTAACTTTTCTTAGTTTAAAAGTGGACATCATTAAATAAAAGTACCAGGTTATCAACCATCTTTCAGCATTACGTTATGAAACATTGATTTGTGTATGAAAGATGCAGAACTTACAAGGTAAGTATATTCAGGAGATTTTGGATTATGAGTGAAATCTAGTTTGCAATCCAGCTGCCTAATCTATCACATATAATTGTGTAGCAGCAACATAATTTCAAAATACTGAATCAGTGAAAACCTGTATATTTAAAGTAATTACAGTGAACTGGAATCAGGCCCTATATACTTCTCCTGGTAAAAATTTCAGGGAGGACAGAACTAGTCCTGACAGGTCTTCACAATAATTTTACCTGAACAATTGACTCCTAAAGCATGCTGTGATTACCCTAGAAGTGAGTATCACTCTGGAAATGATAACCCAGGAGAAAATGTGCCATGTGAATTGTAGGATAATCCTGCAAAACATATTAACATTGCAAAATCACCATTTCAATGTTATTCAGCAGAAGTTTTAGCTACTAATTATTCTGCTTTTCTGTTTTTGCTTTCATATATATATATTTTCCCTTATAACCTTCTTCCAGAACTCTTGGAAACATCTAAGAAACTAATTCAAAATCATTCCAATCTGTGTTCAGTAACAAAATTAATATTGATAAGCAAGCTGTAAGATAAAATATATTATACCAGAAATTCTGCTGCTGAGGATGAGGACACCTTGCCTTGCTTACTACACTGATGTTACCTTGTTTGTTTACTTTTATTTTAATGGTTAATGTTTTAAGGGGTATGTAATAAAGAAGTGACTCTGAAAATTATGAAGAATACATGTTAATATGAACCATATAACAAGATATTTATATGAAATTTTACTACAAGATGGGAAACTAGATTTTTTTTTACTTGTTCAATAGGTAAGTATTAGTAATAGCTCAGAACCGGAAAAAAATGGAGACTTCACAGACAATGACACAGAATCATCAAAGTTTTCAGTTAGATACTTTTTGATTTTTTTATCTCTGTTATAAAAGAGTATAACTCTGTCAGGTTTTTTTTTTTCTGGGACTTTCACTTTACACTAGACTGGTGACAATCAGGAAATTGATAATTAGTAGTCTGATACAACAGCTTATTTTAGCTCAGCTGAACAATAAACTTTCTTCTACATGTCCCAAAATTTATAGCATCAATCTTCACTCATAAGTTAACCAGCAAGAAAATCCATCTGAATATGAAAAATATTCACCCAGATGTTATCTAATTAAAATATGCTGAAAACCTGAACTCATTATTTAATGTTCAGCATGTCCTGAGAATGCTAAAATATAGAAGTGCTTAAAATAGGCTATTTATTACACAATTCTGATGATCTTGTTTATGCAATAAACCATTTTTTTTTGTGTACAAGGTAACTGTCATCCCATAAATTAAAAAGTTGCTTCCTACCCTATCAGATGTCACCTATTCTAATAGGTTACATTAACAGAAAAAATTGATTTAGTATTCAAGAAAATATTCTGAATAGGTGTGGTGGTTTGACATCAGCTGGATACCATTACCTACTTAATCTACTCTATCACTCCCTCAGCTGGACAAGGAAACATGACAGCATCATGGGTTAAGGACAGGGAGAAACAATTCACTGATTATTGACATGGGCAAAACACACTCAACTTGGTGAAATAATTTGAATTTATTATCAGTCAAATCGAAGTAGAATAATGAGAAATAAAACTGAATCTTGGAACACCTTCCATCCACTCCTCCCTTCTGAGTTTAACTTAATTCTTTTCCTCCTCTTCCCAGCAGCACAAGGGGATGGGGAATTGTGGTTCTGGTTAGTTCATCACATGCTGCCACTCCTTTCTCCTCATGGGGAGAACTCCAGACTCCTCAAACTCCTCTCTTTCTCCAGTAAGAGTTCCATCCCACAGCAGACAATCCTTCAAGAACTACTCCGGTGTGTGTTGTCCCCACAGGCTGCAGTTCTTGATGTATTTCTCAAGCATGGATGCCTCCCACCAGGCGTAGTCCTTCAGGAACAGACCAGTGTGAGTCCCTCATGAGGTCACAAGTAATGCCAGCCAACCTGTTCCACCAGGTTAGAGGTCCTGCTCCAGTGCAGGCTTCCCACAGGGTCAGAGTTGCCTCCAGGCATTTCCCTGCCTTGGCATGGGGTCCTCCAGGGTCTGCAAGTGGATCTCTGCTCTCTGGTGGAACTGCATGGGCTGCAGGGGCACAGCTGATTCACCATGGGCTGTGCCATGGCCTGCAGGGCAATTTCAGCTCCAGCCCTTGGAACACCTTCTGCCCCTCCTTTTTCACTGACCTCAGTTTCTTTAGGGATGTTTCTCTCACATATTCTCACTCCTCTCTCCAGCTGCTGTTTTACAGCAGTTTTTTTACTCCTTTTAAACATGTTATTGTCCAGATATCACTGCCATTGCTGATAGGCTTGTGGTGGGCCCATCTTGGAGCTGGGTGTCAATGGCTCTGTTGGACATGGGGGAAGCTTCTAGAAGCTTCTCATAGAATCCACCCCACTATCAAATACTTGCCACACAAACACAGTATCACGGGAAATCTCTTGTATTTGCCTGCCTGTCAGAACCATATATATCTGTACATTTGACTACATAATACAAGTGCCCCCTAAACAATTACCGGCAAATTCGATTCAATCACCTCATATTTTGCAAAACTTAGTCATCTATTTTACATCCTTCCAAAGTCATATACATATCTAAGAGCAATTTTGTTACATATTAAATGTTAACTATTATTACAGAGAAAAAGTTTGAAACTGTGAATATGAATGTGAATGGTTAATATATTAGAAATACTGAAGATTTGCAAATAGTTGTATATCTATGACTGATCCATTTAGCAGCATTACAGTATTATATCTACAATACTCATCTGTAGTAGAACAGAGAGAGCTACTGGCTGAAAATTTACATAGTGTGTCAGGTAACTTTTTGTTACACCTTGTTTGACAAAAAGGATAATTTGCTAGGTCATATTATCACTTGTTTTACATTAATTTTCAGACAGTCCACACTGGCATACACCAAGACCCATCCTTCCATTTTATGATGGTGTTTGGAAACCTGTGAGGACCTTTAATGTTCCCCAGATTCATTTAGCTCTGTAACAACCAAACAGATTAGTATGGGATCATTCATTAGCATGACAGAATCCATGTCTGAAAGCATAGATGAGAGGATAAGTGAGCTGGGGTTGTTTAGCCTGGAGAAAAGCAGGCTCAGGGAAGATCTTATCAGTCTCTACAACTACCAGAAAGGAGAAAAGTGGGAGTCCTATTCTTTTCTCAGGCAACTAGTGACAGGACAAGAGGAAATAGCTTGAAGCTTCAGCAGGAGAAATTCAGATTGGAAATTTAGAATTTCTTCATTGAATTGGTAATTATGCATTGGAAGGACCTGACCAGAGGAGTGGTGGAGTCACCATTCCCAGAAGTATTAAAGGAAGAATTAATGAAATGGCTGGACCAGGGACTTGATGGACCTTGAACTTAATGACCTTGGAGGTTCTTTCAAACCTTAGTGATTCTATAACTCTTTGATTTCACAAAGGACTTTTTTTCCTTTAACTCTCCTTCTCCTTCAATTAAATCTGATAATATCAGGATATAAGATAAAAACTGTTAATATTTTTTACTACTGCTGTTACATCTGTGATGTCAGCTATCTAATAATAGTCTTGAACTGACATAAAGTGACATAACCTGCGCTGATATAAACTAGTAGTTCCTCAATTACTTCAACAGAGTTATGATAATTTAAAACAGTTGAGATATTTCTTTATTGTTTTAGCAGGCCAATGAGTGTTATGATAGTCTTATCTCTGAAATCAGTCCTTAAATATTCTAAGGCATATGATGCTTTCAGACACCATGATCATTCTTTGCTATTACTTAAGAAAGCTTTCCAGTTTTTACTATATTGTGACTACTATTGTATTTTTTTACTATTTATTAACCATACAACACCACAGAACTAAATTCTTATCAGGTATCACTTCCTTTACTGGGAATATTAACAAAAAAAATCTACTTGTGCTCCCTTTGCCCCTGTTTTTAGTGGTCTGTGACAGAATACACACTAATGCCACAGTTTATTCCTACTTTGTTTTCTACTTGGCTTCCTAGCACCTTAAACCAGGTTATCCAGCTCCTCATGACATTATTTTTTTAATTTAGGCATACGGATCAATCATCTTTGTCTTCTTTTAACATTATCATTCATACTCTTAATGCAGGAAGGTATTGTTTCAGACCTTAATCTCTTGCTGACAGAGTAACAGATTGTCCTGAGATAAGGTTATAAGAGCAGAATTATTTAATATCCAGTCTGTACTCTATGGCACTGTAGAAATTATTTCATATTCACACTTGTGGCACCCAAGTTAACTCAGCCTTGGTTATCATATTATCACTTATTTTCATGGCTTGTTCTATCATTCTCAGGAATGTTATAGTTGTACTCAGGAATCCTTGCCTCACACTACTGCTAATTAATATGAAACTTAACAAATGTGTAGGAATGTTTGAAAATTTTCTACTGCGTAAATTTGAAAGAAGCAAATTATACAAATGAATTTGCAGCATGGCTAAAAGTTTTTAACTTTGTTCTTAAATTTATGTACATAAATTTGTAAATCTTATGATATTTTGAATTATTTGAAAATGCTCTGGTTTAGAATATACCAGAAGTGAAAATGCTTTTTGTTGCTCTTATTCACTATATAATATGGTATTTTTATGTAGCAATGTGCAGCAATCTGAAAGAATCATTTAATGCTGTCTTATTCAAGTTATCAATTTGTGCCCAAGTAATCCTTTGAAGTACTTTTCAAGTTTTTTTTGTCTTTCTGATGTCTGTATTATTGAAACTTCCTTAGTGTGGAAGATCACTAAGATTGCAATATATAAATATAGAAAATACATATGTACAACTTCCAGATCTATTCTATATTTCAAACAAGTATCTCAACATTTAAAGTGAGTATAATACACTATAAATAATGTTTAAATATACATATATATGTTGTGTGTATATACATATACATATTGATTATAGGCCTTCTGCTCCACTTCTGTGAACAGGACAAGTGCAGTTAGGGAAAGAATTTCTAAATTGTGTTACCCATTAAATCATATTGCCTGCAATTACTGATACTCCCAGCAAGTTTCTGTCGTCACATAGTTTGTTCTAGTGAGCCTTGGGGAGAGGCCATTGTAGCATGTTTTATGAACAAAAAACAACATTTGACATAAGAGAGGTTTGGAAACTAATCATCAAATGACAAGTTTTCCATGCCAAAACTTTGGAATCAGTCAGGCTCTAGCAGATTTCCCTCTGGGCTGCAAAGATCCATTTCTTCTGTCCCCCAATTCTCATGACCCAATTACTGAGAATATTACAAACTTGCTGCCAGGCAGCTCTGAACACTGCTTTCTGTCTTAAACAATAACAAATATATGGTCCTTAGTAGAGCTTTATGAAGAGAGGAATGAGAAGGTCACAAAATGGAGGGAAAAATAAAAGATTCAAAAAATATAGTTTGTACTCCTACCAGAGATAAATTTTTTCAAGTCAAAGGGGAGTAGGTGACAGGCAAAACCAGAGAGATCTCAGTTTGAGGATGGGATTTGGGCACCAGTTGCTTTTCCTCAAGAGGGGAAGAAAAAGACAGTTTTATCATTTTCATTATTAGAACTGAAATATCAGTCAATATTCTGTATAACTGTGCTTCAAATTTTTTAATGAAATTAAATGAAGAAGCATGAAGAAGAGAAAAAAGAACATTGAGAAAATATTAAGTAAAGGAAATAATTCCAGAATTAAATTGTGGTTTTCCTGAAAGTTTTAACATAAGAATGTAGACATGTAAAACTACTTATGTTTAAACCATATTGCAGAAATATAAACAGAATTACATATGACAGGGTAACATTATTGTAAAAAGGACTTGTCATATCGAGAATTTAAATGTGAAGCTAGCATATCTGGATGCTCATTTTTTAAAATTGCATATGCATTCCATATTTTGGGAAAGCAAATTGTCAAATACACAGTATGAGTTTCCAGAAAATACTTTTATCCTTCATGGACATGGAAATCCTGTAGCAAAAATGCTACATGAGATCTTACTGTTATCTGGTTAAACACATTTTTTTGCTGAGTAAACAGAATGAGTATAACTAAAATGATCAGGTGATATAAAATTTTCAAGCTGCTCTATAAAAGAGTCACAGAATGTGCCCAGTAATTCCCTTAGAAAGGTATGTGTAAGTAATTCCCTTCTTAGTAAGGTATGTGTTTAAGGCAATATTACACTGTGATGGGTGGGTACTTCCAGGAGTACAGTCTTGAAAATCAATCAATGCTTTTGGAGGTAACATGATGGCTTCCCTTCTATCCTACTATGTTGGAACAAAAACACTTTTGAAACTTCAAATTGGAAAAGCAGTGAAAAAGAAGACAAGGAAAAAAAACAAAAGAACAACCTCTGGAATTTGCCATCATTTGCTTGTAAAATTATGTATTAATGATGACACAGATACATATACACAGTCAAGCAGTGAAAGGAATTTATTGACCATTGCTACCTATCTATTTACAAAATGAATTCCAGCCATCACTTCCTTAATGTGATACACAATGAGGCACGAAAGAGAAGTTATGCATCTCAAGTGCCACCACATTTAATGAAGTCTCTGTGAATGTTATGATATTCGTATTTTCCTTAATTTCTTCACATTGTTATTTTCTCACGCGTGCATAAAAATAATCCAGTCCAGTTCCTATAACATTCAACAATTATACTAAAATAGCACTTCTGAAGTCCTTAACCTGGATTTGCCCTGCAACAAGAGTTGACACCTGGATCATACCTCTTACTGAGTATTGGCAATCAATTTGAACTAAATGTTATTTTTCATCAGTACAGCTCTACAGGACCACCACTACAATACTTTTCCTAATTCTGTCCATCCCAATGATTACACTTCTTGTTAGTTAATTCTAGACTCCACTCTTGTTCCCAAAATCCTGACTTTTTTTTTTTTAATTTCTAAAATCTTTTCACTAAATTACACCATCTTCCTGTTTTGCAGTTATTCTTTCTTCTTTTGTGTCCTCATGCTGCTCTAGCAGTAATTCTTCACTCTGTTTACTATTTCTAATGTCCTAAGTTCATTTTATCCACTTTCATCCTAGTCTATTAATGGCCTTATCACTGTGACAGCTTTGACCTTAATGTGACAACTTCTTGGTTGTCCTAACATTTTTTGGTTCTTTTTCTTTGATTGGTGTGGTTTCTTGTGGGTTTGCATAATTTCTTTTTTCCTTTTCTGAAAGGTCCTTGTTACTGTCACTTATCACTTATGCAGAGATCTTTGCCTTATCTCAGATTTTTCATATCATGTCCTTTCCCAGACCAAAAAAAAAAAAAAAAAAAAAAAAAAAAAAAAAAAAAAAAAGAAAGAAAAAAAGTATGAATGAAGGCAGCAGCTGCTTGTGAAATTCTCGGAGTATATCTTATTTCTGGAGGACACATTGCATCTTCTGCAGATTCTCTTGTATCTTCTATCTGGAGTCTTCCATCTGATGAAAATTTCAGATGGTCCACAGAGAGAGGATGATATACTGATTAGTATATCAGTAGCAATTCTAATTTAGGAGATTATAGGAATGTAAATGATGTTTATCTAAATTTAAAATGTGTTGATCTGGTTTTCAAATCCAAGTGTTAAATGTCATTGATAAGGAACTAGGAAATGTTTATGATGTTTTTTAGAGTCCCTTTATTCCCACATTGTCTAGTTTCAGGAAAAAAACTAGATATGATTATAAATGAGTCATACTTTTGTGGCAAGTAATGTAGAAAAATAGGATGGCTATAATTTAGCTCAAGGGTGCATCTAATCCCACCTTTTGCCTGATAATAGCCAAAAGCAGACACAGAGAAGAAAGCACAAGACTATAAATATATGTAGTAATATTTTCCCTGGTTACTCCCTTGGTCTCACTGGATCACAGATTTCTCAGCTGGAAGCGCTGGAAGCATATTTAAACACTTTCTCTTATCCATCACCATCTGAAGCTTAAAACTTTTGAATCCATACATGATTCTTGATACAAGTTCTATTATTCAACATGTTCTACAAAGAATGACTGATTTTTACTTGTTTTTGTATGCAAGTGATTTATAAAGAGGAATATATTGATATCAAAAGGAGTGATTTTTATGGTGTTGCTTATAGAAAGGAGTTTTTAGGTAGATTTGGATCCAATAACTTGCTTTAAAGATTTTCCATTATTGTTTAAATATAGTGGAACAATATTAAACAGAATCACAAATACTGAAAAAATTTTATGGAGCCTCTTTGGGTCTGTGACATATTTATTAAAAGTAAATATTGAAAAATTTAAAAGATCAGGAAAATACCCTTCATGGATGGTGTCAATGATAAACAATGTTAATGATTCATACAAGTCCTAGATATAGCACAGAAAAAACTTGAAGACTAGTGGAATGTCCCTATTTCCAATCTATCATAGACATATTACTGCATAATTAATCTTTATTTGACTAAGTTAATAATTCATTTATCTTCTTCCATTCTGGTTCTGTTTTCAACAAGAACAAACACTTCAAAAAAAGTAACATAGTCAACACATGCCTCTTACTGTGTGAGTTGTTACATTCATGTTTATGGGTTTTGAGTTTAGGTAGTATCATGGTACTAAAACATGTCCTAAAAAACCAGAAGTATTAAAACTATTACCTTGACACCAACCTCCCAGAAAGTAAATGACAGGTCAAGTGATTATATCAAGCTTGGAAAACATGAGCAAGACTACTAACTTTTAAAGGTATCTTTTTAGTTAAAAAAGTAGCAGACTCAGTGTTGCCATTGTTAATAAAAGTTTTTACTAACTTTGCAGAGCCTCCAGGCTGGGCTGTGAGGCTTACCTTTTCTGACTCAGTCTTGAATTGCTTGGAGCTTTGTTTTAATCAGTGAAGCTGAAAGAGCAATTATCTAATGACCAAGTGGCTATTAATTCATTTTTGTTTACTTTGGCTTTACCCGACTGTGTGTTACAACTTTGTTAACAAATTCTACATAGATAAGAACATCACTTAGTCATTCTGTGAAGAATTTGTGATCCATGGCTCTATAATAATCATGAAGCATCTAAGAGTAGAATACTGGGGTGACAGCAGAGGCCTTTAGAGTATGTACACAATATCACACATATTAGATTTATTAAGTATATCAACAGCTCCTCTGATAATAACACAAACTTAGAAGCTGAGCAAAACAGATTTTAGTGGTAACAGAAAGAAGCAACTGTGTCCAACATATGCACAGGATACCATTTGCCAAAGTCATATGTAACACAGAGTTACAGAAAAGTAAAGAGCAAAGGATAAAGTCTGTTAGAAAGCAGACAGAAATGGTTCCAGGTAGACCCTAGAGCAAGGACAAAAACTGTCACTTTAAGGATGTGTTTTTCCTGACAAAGAGGAGGAAGACAATGCATTACTTAACATCCCATTCTGTGGACCCTGAGAGAATGCCAAGAGCTTGTCGCAACACCTCAGAACCCTTGCTAAAAAAATTTGCTTGGAGTCTCTGAGAATATTGGGAATGGCCATGAAAACGTCCTTCCTCTGGTGGGTTTGGCTGCTGAGGCTCATGGCCAACTTAGAGAGGATGCAGTGGTGTCTTTGAAACAATCTAATGGAGGATCAGTGGAGGCTCTGAGACAGCCTGCAGGGAGACTCTGTCTTGAGGCTCTGGCTATGCCAACTGCTCTCATTTGAGACTAGTCCTGGACCCTTAACAGCACGAGTGAGCTTATGTCATTTATCCAGACAAGGACCCTGAGCTATGGACCGAAGTCCCAGCCTGACCTCATCCCCACCTTGGCACCAATAGCCTGGTGGAGTCAGTGGGTCTTATCTAATGCTGGCCATTGTCTCTGAACCTGGCAGATGAGGAACAAGTTTAGCTTTCATAGGGGTTTGGTGTTTCTTGTTCTGGCTTTTTTTTTTTTTTTTCCTCTTAAGATATAACAGCTGCTAACTGTAGCTTTGCTAATGAGGTTTCTTTTGTACTAATTGGAAAATTTGTACTGTGAGTATGTGTATTGATGCAAATGAATTAACAGCAATAGCCATTTGTGTTTTGTTCATGCTATGAAAATTTGACGAGTTTTTTTTTTTCACTTATAGAGTATTTTTTATTTCTGCCTAGAACTGTCCTAGAATTATGAGATTCCTGTTTCGTTCAAGCACCAGCTGTTCAGAGGTTTTCAGGGGTAACACTTGTTGACATGAGACTGCTTGTCATCAAGTGTCTCTGATACTGACAAAACATATTTACATTGTAATACAATAATGTCTCAGACTTTTAAGTAAACCTATTTCCACCTGCCTTAACTAAACCACACTCTTTCTTCTAATGTCTTATTCCTGTTTTTTTCATGTCTAAAGCAAAAAACTAGAGTATTCGTTTAAAAAGAAAGTCATATCTTAAATTACTATTTATTTTTCCTTATAGCTACAAAGAATATAATGATTTAGAGGCTGCATATTAGCTTTGCCAATGCTTACTCTTTATAAGTAGTGTCTTTCACAATACTTCTCACACAAGAATTATTTACCGTGGTTTCTAAATACCAAAACAATGTTCATTTTCCCAGATTTCTCCTATTACTGCACATGTTGCTTGACTGAACTACTGTTATCTTGATTATGTACTCATAAAAGCTTTAGTAGACAAAGGTATATATAATTCACAATTCAATTATGAGTAATACGATTAAAATAATCATGTAATTTGTTACTGCATGACACACTTCCCCCCATGGTCTTGTTAGCAGCCACATTGAAATGTATACACAGATGCAGCTAATCCTTAGCTATAAATTTTTGGGTGATTTTAAGAAAAATGTATGGTAAGAAAGAAACAGCTGAAATGGCAATTTTCATCTATAGTAATCTCTTTAAATACATACTTTACCAGTTGCACATTGGTTGTTTTTTTTTAGCTGATATGAGGATTTTTTAGTCCCCTTACCTAGTCACTTGGCCCTCTTACTCAAGTGGATCCCATTTCTTCTAATCAATCCTCAATCCCAAAATATGTATGCATCATAGTAATAAAACCAATTACATGTATTTTTTGTTTCAGAAGAGCTTTAAAATTTCAGAACTTGTATCTAGAGAAAAGTTTTTAAATACTTGAAATTTAAAGCACATAATCGCTCTTTGATCATTTCACTGTTTTTTGTTTTATTTTTATTTTGATAGAAACGCAAAGAGAAATTTTTTATTGTTGTTTTTGTTCAGAGGACACCCCTCTAGAAATACAGTTTTCCTAGCTAAAAATATGTGGGGAAAGCACAACTAAGATATTCATTATGAGTACATCTCCCCCTGCTGCAAATCAAACTGTAAGATCATTTTTTCTGTAGATGCCAGTTAAACTTAATGAACTGCATAAATTAATAAGGAAATGTAGTAGTGAAATTAACTAGCATCATACATTTAGAAAACAATACCATATTGCTTCAATTGCAAACTAAATATGTTTTCCTGTTCTTCGCTTTATTGCAAATAAATGTATTTAGAAATAAATATTTTATAACAAAAGAATTTCCAGTCTATTTATTTAAAATGTTATTGCACAGTTTTGCACAAAATAACTGTCTAGTCTTTCCAGTTCCCTGCCAGATATAAGTAGAGAAAACAGGGAGAGGAAAAACACAAAACAAAGAGGGATGGCAATAAGAAACTTCCTGCAACTCCTGTTCCACCTTTCCTGAGGGGGCAATGGATTTTCATACAAAACATTCCAAGAAGAAACTATACAGGGTAGTTGGATATACAGCAACCCCCCAGCATTGCACTTGGGCTACTGCGGCCTCCATTTATTTGTTAGCATGAAGAATGACATTTTTTTGCAGATTTCCAAAATGCATGAATAAGGAAAGGTAATCTGTGAAGTCATATCTATTTAGTGAAATCATTGCCACTTGCGTTCAACCATTTTTGGACGTCATCAGATATTTTTATTAATGTCAGCCTTGATAATCCCTCATTTTGGGCTATTTTTCTAACTCTATTTCCAGCTCTGAATTACCTACACAACTTTTAATGTTAACTGGAAGATCATTTTGCATAATATTCAGTGTCTATGAGCTCTAAGAATGGTCATAAGAGCAATGTCTAAAGATGCTATTTAAAATCAATTTAGCAAAGTGGTGTAGAGCAAAGAGGCAACACCTTTCCCAAGAGTTTAAATGGGTGGATGCCTGAGAGGGACCTTAGCTCACTCTGAAATAGTTGCTGGATTATTACTTTGCTGTTTGAAACTTCTACAGATGCACAGCCTCTCACAGGTAAAACAACTTCACACAATCTGACTGATGTTAACCTAGAGTTAGCTGTTACAAACTCTTCAGCGTTATATTATCTGCATAAAATATCCATTGGTTTAATTGGATTACAAAGAGGAGAAACAAACAAGAAGAAAACAGAAAAGACTCTATTTAAAATATCTTTTCTCCTTTGGTCAGACCTAGCACCAATATTTCATGAGGACTTTCTTCCTCTGAAAGACCATTGTTGCCACATGTTTTCTAAGTAATGTGTATACTATGGCAATATCAATGAAGCACTAGAAACATTGTATTGCATGTTATGCAACAAATAAATGTAAGCTATAGAAACTGGAAATCTCTTGTGGTGCTGGGTCTACTTTTAGCATAAATCATATATATGTATATAGCACATAAGCATACAATGTATATATATATTTAATTATCTGCTAAAGTCATTATGAATTTTCTCTAAACATGTTCTCATACTTAGCAGTGGAATTTGGGTGGGACTACTTCGCTACACAGAATGAAAAAAGGTAAAGGCCTTGAGAGCTTAAGGGTTATATGCTAGAAAAGGGCTATAAAACTACACAGAACTTTACTCACAATGCTGAATATTGTGTGATGAAATGTTCATATTTAGTATAAAGCATTGGCTAAACTATATAGTCTGCAGCAGAGATCTTCAGGTTAAAAAAAAAAGGCACATAAAAGAAAAATGGTCTTGCCTTGCCTTCATATTGTATATTCTGAGAATAAAAAACAGCCCTAAACAAGTTAAAACCTAGCCTATTTTGGCTTGAAAAAGGAAAGAAAAATTCTTCAGCTAAAGTTTTCTCAAATGTATAAAGGGAGTTTTCATATCTCCATTTCAGTGGTCCAGGAGATCCAAGAAGATTTAGAGCTCACAGGTAAACTTAAAAAAAACTTTAGATATAATTGTCTGCAGTCAAAATTATGTTCTCTCATGATTTATTTTTCTCGTAGAAGCATTTAGAGGCTTATGTGGAGAAGAGTTGCACTGTGATTCTTACTATCCAAGTCTATAGAAAGCGTAAGCCTGAATTGAAAAAAATAAATATAAATACAGATGGGTCTGACAAATGAAAAATTTATTACATCCATGATACAAATTAGGAGCTTAATCAGAGAGGATAAAGAAGGAACCCAAAAGCTTGAAGAATATGCATAATTGAACTAGAAAGATAATTCAGTACTTTTTAATATCAGTTACCGCCAATTCACAAAACTTTAGAAGATAGTGATTAAGTTACATTTTTGAGAGATTTTTCATTTATCGTTGTATGTTTATGTTACTGAAATGTGAAGAATTTCTATGATATGACATAGATTACATAATACTGCTTTATATCAACATGTATTGTTGTTTGATTTTTGAGTCTTTACCCTCTTTGCACAACAAAATTAAAAGACTGCAAACTTTTGATTACCCCAAAAATTTACAGTTTCTAGCAAGATGTATCTATCTATTTCATTAAGACTAGTAAATTATTTAATTACTTTCAGCAGGAAATATTTTCAAGAAAAAATTATGAAGCTGTGAATAGACAGCTAAAATTTCATTATCTCATTAAATATAGAAGAAATGTTTTTCTTTCAGGGTTTCCTCATCTGGAATACTAGTCCTTGGATTTTTTACTCATCAAATATTAAAAAAATGCTTTAGTTTGCCTCTTATTTCAAGTTCATGAAATGATCATAGATTAAAAGTGTTGTATTATTTTTGCCAGTGTTTACAAATTGAGCACTATGTACTTTTCCTTACACAGGAAAGTACAAATAAAGGTAATTTTTAATCACATAATTGTGCTGCTATTTGCTTTCTTGTATTTATATAATGATTTCATCGATATTCATGTCATGGTCTTAGGTTCAGAAGGAAGCAAATTAGCATGAAAAATCACAGCAACAGGTTTTGACTCATTGTTTTTAGGAGGAGTACATTTTGGTTTATTTGGTCATGTATAACAAATGTGTAGTTGGGTAGACTTACTGATTTATGTTGAATTTACAGGAAATGTGTTTACTTCCAACTCTCTTCTAATGAGCAATAAAATTGACTTTCTACTACACTCCAGAGTTTGGCCAGTACTACCTAACTAAGAAAAAACTAATTGCTATAATTCAGCAACAGCTTTTCTATAATGCAATGTAAGTCATTACTTACTTTTGTATTAGTGGGTGACCTTTTGAAATGTTCAGGATTTGTAGTGTATTCTCCAACATAACATATTTTTATATTTCCCTTTCATGGTAAAAACTATGTCCTTTCATTAGTTTCAATGGAATCTCAAAGCAAGACAGCAGAGTAAAAGTAAACATACTTCCTGAAGTTTAAAGGGTAAAAATCCAAAAAAAAAAAAAAAAAAAAATCCACCCAGTAAAGGGGGCTGTATTCTCAACCTCTCCAAAATGGTGTCAAAATGCCTAATACTTGCCATTTCAAAGAAAATGGCTCAATTCCATTAAGAAGGAAATATCCTAATTCACAAATATACACAGTGGGTAATGTGTTAATAACACCATTATCAGCTGATAACACGGTGCAGTTAATGTAGCTCAGCATGAGTTGATTTTACCACAAACCATTGTTTCCTTTTAAAACAGCATGAGATCTTGGGAAAAATCTCTCAGCATCTCACTATGGGGACTTAATAAACATTAGTCACCACGGTGCAGAAACAGGGAGGAAAAAAAGGTACTTTATATTTCTTCTGTTTCATGCTGTTCCATTCAACCTCACTTAATTAATTAGTTCCTTTAAACAATGTATCTGATCCTGGGCTCACTGACTCTTGCAGTATTATGATGGACAGTTTTCTTTAAAAAAATCCTGAAAACTCACCTTAGCAAGATTAGAACACTTTAAGCGATACAGGGTTGTATTTCACAAGTATAAAACTACAAAATAGGACCATCTGCTTTGCATTTTAGTACTAAGATGTCAGTAAGAATGGATGTGAAGAGGAAATCCTTTTGGTGGAGCTGCATCTCAGAATCCAGAGTGTCTTTATTCTTTGTTTACACATCCAAATCAACCCTGAGTTGAACATACAAACAACCATCCTTGGCTGTTTATCCAGGTTTCCTTAAGTCCTAGTTAAGTTCATATTCTTGTAATTGAGGTGTATTTTATGACAAAAAGAAATTTTTCTTGCTAAATAAATCCAAAAAAGCTGTTTGGTACAATGAATTTTCATTATATGTGAGAGTTCGAAAGCAAATGCAACTTCCAGTTGCATGTTAAAGATGAATAAGTGACCCACAGTACAAAAAAAGCTTGTTTCATAATCAACTAGGCAATTGATTCCACTGGAAAATAGGGCTGTGTTTGTGTAAATTCTAGTTGTAGTCCAGATATATAATTTCAACATATAAATCATGAGAAGCATAATGCTGTGCCTTCATTAACTTAATGGTTAACACAGAAATATAAAATGAGGCATATATTCATTTCTTTTTTCAGAAATTTGTTTAAGTTTATATTAGGATTTAATTCTACATACCACATTTCTTATTAGATGCAAGAGACCATGAAAAATTTCTGAAATTAATCTAGTGATTTATATCTATGCTGGCTGAATCTTCATTCTATTCCTTTATCATACTACATCCATCTTCCTCTAGATTATTTCCCATCTTATGAAATTGGTAGCTATTTTTACAGTTGATCTAACAGAACAGTAAAAAATTATTTTCCTAAGTAATTGATATTTCTTTGTCTTTTTTTAATTACTGTAAATTCTTTATTTTGTAAACAATCATTTACCTTGCATTATTCTGCAGGGAAAAATTAAAGGTGATACCATACTTATTGAAAACTATTTTATGAAAGAGTGGTGAAAACTTTTCAGTCTTTGAGACATGATAAGAACAATTAATTGTCCTAAGATGAATCCTCTCATTGCTGAAATGACACAAAGTTCAAGATATTTCAGTTGTTTCTATATAGGGTTAATTGCTTTAAGTAAGGTTTGAAAGCAGTGTGTTCCTCTACCTCAACAGAATTTTCTAATGGGCTAAAATAGCAAGAGTGCTAGAGACTATTTATTAGCTTTAGATGAGAAGTTATTTCATTTATCCATTGTGACTATATGTGAACTCATAATAGTTCTAAGGATGTCTCTTCATCTGTATATGTGAAAAGTAAGATGATGGATATGGAAAACAAATGGACCTTAAAAACACACTGCAATTCCTAAAGTAAAATTTAGGTCAATTTTTTTGGACTGAGAGTTGAGTGGAACATATGAGTCTTTACCTCGCTAAATGGGCTTTTAACAGACTGAAATTCTAAGATTTACCAAAATAAAATTTTTTTCAAAAGCAACATTTTTTTCCACGGGGCTAGGCTGTACATTTCAGCAATAAACCCATGCACTTCTTTTGCGTTCACAAACTAAGTATCAAATATTTTATGCCAACTTCATGGATAGATTTTTAATTACTATTCAATCAGAACTTTTCCTGGCTAAACTATGGATATTAACAGTACCCGTATTATTATTATTATAAAAGAATATAACTTGCTAATTTAACTGGCACTGACTTGTTAAATACAGTTATTTTTCACAACCAGAAGTTTTTGTAAGCCACAGTGATTGTCACTGTAGCTGCCTTCATACAGGGTGGAGATGTTCCTTGTGTACACGTTCACCTGGAGTCAGTTGTACCTGTGTGCCATCTCAGTAGGTCAGATGTTAGCCAACTCTGGCAGAAACCCTGTGGGTGGGTTGACAGAACCCTTGAGCCTATATTTGCATATCCTGATGAATCATAAGGCATGTTGTCTGGGATTATGATAAGTGTGTACAAGCATGATTTACCCTGGTTAAGACAGAGAAGAGGAATCTGAACTGTACAACTCTATGCAGCTGTTTTAGCATGTTCTGGCTAAAATAATTATCATGTATTTCTAGAAAACCTGGCAATAATTTTACCGAACTTAGGAATTAGAGGAGCTTGATCCCTCATCTCTTTCAAAAGTGTGAAATTCACATTTATGAATGAACTTTTTATGGTTTTTTTTTTCCCTCTATTTACAAGCTGCACATTATCTTCAAGAGGGTTCTTTGTTTTGTTTTCAGCATAAAAGCCATTCAAACTAAGAAATTCCTTGATGTGAATCCTTTAGTCTACCCCAAATTAAAATGGTGAAAATAAAGCAGAAAAGAAACCCAAACTGTTTCTGAATGGTGAAAGCAGTACCTATGACCTCATGTATTTTCTCACCTAGCCAGCTTTTCTGTCAAAACCTTGTCCCTCCCCTGCTACATGCCTTTCCATTTTCAGCAATATTCATCCTAAGCAAGAAACAGATGCATCAATGTTAGTCTTCACTGAAATTCAAGATAATCATATGATGAAAATGTGTCTGCCTTTGGACAGACAGCTGATCCTAAAAAAAGTAAGCAAACAGATTTCTGCCATCTCCCTTTCAGGAATGCTGATCTTGGGTCTTTATAGGTAAGTAGTCATTTTCTAGCAGCTTTTCTTGTAATTTTATTTGGTATTAGTTGAAATTTACCAATTGGTTCAGAAAGTTATTAAAAGCAGTCAGATCCCATAAAATTCTTTAGTAAACAGGCTAAGAAAATGCCTTCTGCTCTGCACTGGATGTCACATCTCTGTGAAGCTGGGAATGATGTTCACAGGTGATATGCATAAGAATAAAAATTTTTGAGGAATTGGGAAAACTATGAAAGATGTTTAAGCATATTGGCAGCAGCAGGTGACATTATAATAAAGATTAAAGCCATATCTGGTTTTACAAAAAAGTGAATTGTGAAATATTTTTCACTGCTGTCATTATTGTTGTTTTGAAATGCTAATATATCATGATTTATTATAGCAGTCTTAGCAGTCAGTTAGGATTTTATTCAGCTGGAAAAAATAAGACTGAATTACTGTAGCAGATCTAATCATTTACAGTTGCTATACGGCTGTATTAGTTTAATATTTAATACAAATTTTGAGAAAAATAAAAGCCCTAGACAGCCTCAATTGCATTTGCTAACAGTGAAAAGAGTAACTTACAAAAAGTACAACTAATGGATGATCTGCAAGTTAAAAATTGCTCTACTTCTCCATCAGATTATAAACGTTGGTTCTCGTCTCAGGCACTGCAGGAGAACAGGTTCCTCTGCAAAGGGATAAGGTAGGAGAAGCATGTTCTCCATCAGGAAAAGCCCACTCAAAAATGAAATTGGGATCACGTTACATATACATACACAGAGATTACTTAGTTCATTGTGCTGTGTATGCTATATGTCACTTTCCTTATTAAGAGTATTCTGCCATTTCACTCGTATACCTGTTTTCAACACTGGCAAACTAACCTTCAATAGTAAATTCTGGGAATGATGCTATCACTTGTTCTATGATTCCACTTCAGAAGTAAATGTACATTTATGGAACAAGCAGTTTTCCAAGACAACACAATGGACAACATCTACAGCATTCTTCTTATGCAGAAACACATTTCAAAACCAAGACTAATAAAGTTACTTTTGAGCCTCCATTTATAAACTGCTCTTGCTAGTAATAAGACCTAATGCAAAAAAGGTTATATATGAACTACATTTTTTTCCAAATTCTCAGAATTTTAATAATAATCTGTTTCTTTAGTTTGAGCAGAAATAATGTTTTCATTCCCATTGGAAAAAAATGGGTTTCATTCACATTTTTGATTCTTCTAATAGTCTTTCACCGAACAGTTATGTACCATAAACTAGAATTTTGCCAGAGATTTATAGAAGGTTTTGCTCACATTTTCCAGATAAATAAATATAGAAATATAAACCATAATATATATCTTCAACCAAGAAGCATTTTATCTTATTACTTGCTTTGCTAAGTGTGAAGATATCCCTCATGATATGTTGAACTCAAATAAGTAAGGCTGTCTCCTAAGCAATTGCTCTTTGGATGTGTTGTAACTGTGTCTCTTTGTTTCTGTCCTGTCAATAGTCAGGACGGAGATATAAAGTTAGCCTTTTAAAATTCATTACTATGAGCCATGGATGTGCCCTAGATAGATTAGTTTCCTTAATTATTTCTAAAATATATTTCTTTTTTCTGATGGTTAAATAAGAATTCAGAACCTTTTAACTTAAAATAAATTATCAATATAGCTAGAACCTTAAATTAAGAGAAATTAATAAGTTTTGAAAGCAAACCAAAATTCTATATGGGCTAAGAAATATCAAGTGCAAAAGACTTTATTTTGCTTTGTTTTCAGCTGCTTTTTGATAGATCTTTAGAAAATATCAAAACTGTAGAGAAAATACTACCACAAGCCTAAGGATTATCTGGAGTAAGTTCTACCTCATTACAGTTCTATAAGATGAGTGTGAAAGTTATACATTTAGGGATTTTGGCTGTTGTACCAATGGAGGATGTATGTAGTGATTCTGTGATTCTGTAATTGCACAGGAAGGTCCCTAGAACATTAGGGTTAACTGATTGAATAGAATAATGCTTCATCTGAAACCTCTTTCATCATTCAGGTCTACTACAACTTATAAAAAATGTTGCATGTAAAAATAAAATTACCATATAAAGGAGAAACAGTATCATGACCCATCAAGATCATTAATGCACCACCAAGTTTCATGTTACTGGATTTCTAAGGTGTCAAGATGGACTGAAGTGTCCATCATTTAAACTGAAGTGTCTTGATCTATCACAACTATGCATGTACATTGATCTGTGAGTGTTGTGCATAATCTTGCTTGAATTAGATTTTTTGTTGTTGTTTTTTGTGGGTTTTTTTTAAATTTGAAGGGAAAATGATCAACATCTCTAAAAACTGAGAGGAATAAAAAAACAAAAAAAAATCAACATCAATGCTTTTCTGCCTGCTGGATAGGAGATACCTGGCCAAGTACTGATATTACTGGTTGCATCACTTTGTAAGTAACATGTCACTACAATATTTTATTAAATATGTACATTCTGATTAGATCTGTAGATTTAAACAATGACATACAGGAGACTGTTGCTGAGTCATGTCTCTTCAAGGGCAAAAACATTTAAGGTTTTAGTATACAAATCCAGCAAGACAACTTATCACATAGACATTTTGTTTTTTCCTTTAACATAGTTCTTCAAGAAATTACATACATATTATGTATTCAACTTTTTACAAAATACATATTTAATAATTTTATTATAATATAGTTTAAAAAATCTGCTAATTTTTCTGTGATTATCTTTGATGATGAAAAGAATTGCTTCATTCTTATGCTAAGTACTTGACTCCTTCATAAATATTGAGCTATATTCTGACACCAGTAAGTAGTAAGGCAGACTTTCATATAATGACACACTGTGGACAAGTCTAAACTGCAGTGCATTAATTTAGAAGTAAGCACTATTTTGGCATGAAGGAAATGTTTTATTTAGGGATCATGTTCAAACTATAGAATTGTGTTTCCTTTCTTGCTTATATTTGCCCTGGCCATGATATAGGTATGATGAAAAGTACAGTCTTGCAGGTTTTAAGCATGATTACAATAATCAGTAACACTATTTGAAAATCTCACTACCTTCCTGATCACCCAGGAGTATAACATTTTACTTTCTGCAGTCTTTCTGTACCATGTTATAGATCATCAGAAATTAAAAAACTTGACACTTTCAATGCATGTCTTTCCAAATTCCTCTTCATATTTATACATTCCCTCTCTGTCTCTGCATCTATTACTTGAGCTGCCTCTGCAGAGTTAATTCCTGTTCCAAAAGTTTTTATACTTTATTCTTCCCTGCCCATTATATTTCACCATGATTTCTTGTCTTATGTTACCAATAATCATAACATTGCATTAAATATATTTTTCTTCATTTGACTACTTTTAATATCTCACTTAGGGTTTGTCCAAAGTCCCTGAAAGCAATTGTAAAGGCTTCCATTGAACTTTAGCTTTTTCATAGCAATAAAATCTAATTAAAAAATATAACATGCTCTGTTACTATCTGTACAAACCATTGTGTAAATTTATATTCAAAATATTATATAAGAAATTTATTGTTAAAGTCAGTGTTGCTGTTATCACTAGTGAAATACCATCTGTCAAGATGTATCATATGTAATGAATCCAATACACAACTTTCATCTATGCCTTCTCCCAAGAAATTGCATTTTTAATATATCATATATTCTGATTCCATTGTTTATTAATCTCTCTATATATTTGATGTGATTTATAATAAATTTAAATCTGATTTTACACATTGCACTGTTTGGAGTAGCAAATTGGCCTTTTATTTTGTTTTAGGGTCAAGTATATAATAGCTCAAAATGAGTATGACCAACTATGAAAAAATCCAGGGTAAATGTGATGAAAACAGTAGGATATCATTAATTTTACTGTTCTTGTCCAAACAATCTCATAATTTCCAGAAACCATGAAATGGCTTTTAGTGATCTGTCTTAGAACAAACCCAGTCTCAAGGTGTAAATTCTGCTTTTAATATTGTGCCTGAAAGATACAATCATCAGGTTCTGGTGATAAATGACATAGAAGCAGACAAAACAAAATAATTCAGGAAATACCTGTCTATAAAAGATGCCAATGAAATAAAAAAGTTACTAATAGTATTTTACCAGGATAGTTATTAAGCCAAATATGTTTCAAAATTTTTGTCAACAGCCTCCATAAACAAAAAACTTATTGTTAATTGATAAGAAAATGGTAACTATGCCAATACTATGAAACAAACTGTTTTTTGATAAGTTAGGTCTGATGAAGCAAATGCAGTTATATTCCCAAAAGCAAAGAAGTTATTTTGCATCACTAACTCAAAAAAGACCAGTCTTTGATGACTATTTATGATTTAATAAAATGGGGTTTATTTGAATAAAATACCTGTTTCTTAAAAAGAGGAATTGATATGATTTTGTGTAAGAATACTAGTTTTCTTCCGAGAAACAAAGATCAGAATTCCATCTGCCTCTCTTTTTCCTTGGAATCCTGGAAAACAATAAATTTAGGCATATGCATTCAGATCTTAATGGTCATGGCCTCTGTCTCTAGTGTACACTGAAAGGGAAATTTAAAATATTCCTTTACCTTAATCTGGAAGTAATTTCTTATTTTTAGTAATTTTCTGGTATTCCTTTTTATTTGAAATATACACTTGTTTTTGACAAAAAAAAATAAAAAAAAAAAAGGTATTCTCTTTGTTAATACTCATGGAGAACAAACACTATCAGTACATGAGTTAATTATTTTCTTTACCCTCCAGGTCATGGCTGTTTTATCTTTATAGTTGTATGTGTTATTTTGCCTTCAGAAGTAACACACACAAACTGTGAACATGTTTTTGAATAAAGTAGTGCATTGAGAAATCTTATGATCCAGAAATACTTCCCTGAGATAATTTTCCTGCTTTTTGACAGCTCTTTTTCAGAGAGGTGAGAACACTTAAATAACAACTACCTTCTGACCTCTAGTATTAAGCTGAATTTCTTCTTGTGTGCTTGTGTTTCATTCAGTTAATTGTTTTTTTCCACTAACATGAGTGAGCATTTAATCTCCAAAATAAAATATCTACACATAAAAGAAAACTTGCATGGTGGATGAAAGTTCTGTTAAATTTCTGTAGAGTTACAGAAACTAGAGCTCAGCAGAAACTATTCACTGAGTTTGCAGAAAGAGAAAAATCATTCCTACAGTTGCAAGTTTCTGAAGTGAAAACTTCCCAGTAAATAGTGAGAACCAAGCCTGCAGGAACAAACAAGCAGACTGCTATACTTGTAACCATGTTATTTAACAAATCTGTTAAAGCAACTTGTTACTTCTGACAGCTGGTTATGTGGAGTAGGATTGCATATGTGGATGAGATCACACAATTCACACTACCTAAAATCTCCTCAGTTCACACTACCTAAAATCTCCAGAGCATAGTAAAGTGATTGAGTTATGTAGCACTTTCACTTCTCTATGAAGCTATATTTGTCAAAATGGTTTAACTTTAGTAACCAAGAAAGCAGTGTGGTCTAAGACAGTGTCACTACGATTCTGATACTTGGAACCACCTTACTATCTCATACTCTCACTACCTCTCCTCAGAGATACTCGTTTATTCTTATCTGACATGTCATACTAGGTGAAGGGTAGACTGATAAACTTCAGGAAGGTCTATTTATCTCATAAGACAGTGCTGCCACAGTACTCTCCTGAAGCTCAATAAAACTTTATTGTTCCTCATTTATCCCAGAGTGGCTACCATATCCTCTTTAACACATTATTTATTAGCTTCACAAAATGAGTATTTTTACTCTTTTACATGATAGACTATCCATTCTCCTAGGCACCTTATTAATTTTCATCGCTCACAGTATCTAGTTTGAGTTTGTCTGTCTCAAATGTGTAAAAATATCTGGCTGATGTTCCAAGCCCCTGTCTGTTACAACTATAATTTGAGCAGATCCAGCTGTTTCAGGTATTTTTTCAGCTTTCAAGAAAAGAACAGACAACAAGTTTTCCTTTTTCTGAAAGAAAATGTAGCAAAATTATGAATTAGAAACTGTATTAAGCAATCAAGAACCACAACATACATTCAACATCAAAACAATTTTTATTGCCTCTATTTTGATAAAGAAAGTAAATAATAAATATAATAAAGGCCTTATGGAATGATTCACTACATAATTTGGAGGTCAAACATCCAACCAGCAAAAACTATAGGAAAGAAGAAAATTTACTGCTATCTGTAGCTGTTAAAAAAATTGGATACACAAATATGCACTACAGGTAGGGTTGTATGTCTGTGGCGCACCTAAGTGGGTAGATGATACCTTTAGATACATACTTAAAGAGTGGTTATACATAGCACCTGTTTTTCTGGGCTTTAGTTTTTGTTTTTTGGGTTTTTTTGTGGGTTTTTTTTTGTTGTTTTTTTGTTTGTTTGTTTGTTTGGTTTTTTTGTTTTGTTTTTAGTTTTTTTTTTTTTTTCTTCTGTGATTGTCCATAGAATTTACCTAATTGAATTTTACTAAAGCATCAGTTTATCAAGTCTTGGTATTATAAATTATGCTGTCTGGACTTTAGTTTCATTTTAGATGATAGCCCATTTACATGACCTACGGCCTCTAACAACTTCTGTATTTCCATTTGTATTTCTACAGTAGCACTATCTGTATCTCTTTCTGCAAGGTGCTTTGTGATAGTCTTTGACAATTCTCCTGGCAGCTATAGCTCCCCATGTGACAGGCACAAGATGTTCTGAAGGTCTGACTGGCTTCTATTCATATTTGGGTCTAAACAATTGAGAAGCCAATCACTTATTCAGGGAAGTGGGGTCATGCTTTGCATTTCAGAATGTCTAAATAAACATGCTGTGAATGTTTTATGAATGAAACAGTCATATTTTATTTTCAGAAAAACACTGATTAAGATACTAGATACTGTTTTAAAAAAGCCTACTATTTTAAGGATACAGAAAGTGAAAAAATAATGAAAAAATTCTGTTGTGCTTTCATTTTGCTCATGGGCTTACAACACAAAGGGAACTTTTGGTTCTAACAGTCTTTTGATGTGAATTTTTCTTTAGATTAATTCCAACTTGTTTTTTTTTTTTTTTTTTTTTTATTTCCCCATCCTTTGCAGTGAATATGCTAATAGAATTTACTGAATACAGGTTTTTTTGTAAGTTTCTGCATTTTTCCTTTACTGTAAGCTGTAAATCAATAGTAACTGATTCCTGGGGCCAAATATGTTGACAGCAGCTTAATCAACTTGTGTCCACGTTACTTTCAATGTCACCTCTAGCCACAAGGCAGTAAATTCTTTCAGAGCATTTTTCTTTGAACTGTTCCACTATATTTTCTCTTTGTTTGTTTTAGAATACAATTCTGGCCTTTTCCCTCACAAAGTGCTTTTAGTCAGCAGTTTTAGAGTGGCTTTTTCCTCCCAACCCTACTTGTCTTGTATTTCTTTTTTACTTTCCGTCCCAAGAATTTGTACAAGTCCTTTTGGCAAGTCTAGTATGCTTGATATTAATAGACATTTTATGATTGCAAAACCTGTACTAAGACTGAGGTAACGTACTCCCTATTTGTGCTATATGTGTCTATCTGTGTCAGATATCTGGCTAAATTCCAGACATAATTTCTCAAAAAATACAATGTGAAGTAAATTTGGTAAAATCATCAATTGGAATTATTACTTTGGAGAAGAAGCAATGAAAGAAGAGAAATAAATAGGGATATTCTGGATTCATAAAGATAAACATCTAGTAAGTCTTTCCTTTGTTTAGTCATATTGTTGTTTGTAATGAATAGTCTAGAATTGTTTTGTGCAACAAAACATCAACAGCAACTTTTGAACATCCTAATTTGAAAACTTAACTATAACAGGTTGGTGAACACAATTATTAAAAAAAAAGTATTTCCCTAACAGAAAACTTCCTTAATCAGTCACCTAAACAACTGGATGTTATAAGGAAAATGCCCCATCAGTTCCTCAGCAGACAGCCACTGTCTATAAAATTATATATGAATATAATTGCAGAATATGGAAGTGATACAATTACCATGGTTTCATAAGGCCCTACATGTATCCATACAAGCCTTACAGTCACTTTGTTAGGTTTAGTCCCTAAAACTACATACAAAAATATGTTTTTTTTCTCTGGCAATTTAATGGAAGTGTCTGTCTTAGAAAATAACCTGTAAGAGGAGCCACTCATACATCAAATAATAAACTCTACATTTGACATTATTGTTAAAGAAGATCCATGATATGTGGCTAAGCTTTTTTTTTCCTTTTCTTTTTCTTTAAACCTTCTTTCTTGCTAAAACAAAACCAGATACTTGTCACAGGTGGCACAAAGTAAAAGAAACTGTAGTGGATATAGGTACTAGATTAGTTTCAGAATTTATAAGACAGTACATTTTGAAACTAGGTTATTCTACAAGGCTGTTCAGCTTCCTAGACGGGATCTAGACTTAGATTCCCTAGATCTAGCCTTCTCTTCTCCAAGTGAAGAGACTGTTTTCAGTCAGACAAAAAGTCATGCTGGCTTCGGTTGTGGCATGTGTTTGCATTTACTAGTCAAGCTCCAGAACACATCCAGACAAGTCTCCCTGATTGCACAGATCTTCTGCCACTTCCCAGACCCCTTTCTTCAACACAGATCTTTACCTCCTTTCCAGGACTTTAAGATCAGTGTTGTCACTCTCTAAAGAGTGTATGTGCAGAACCTATGGACATTGATCTCATTGATCATTCTCTCTCATTTTTTGTTATTTGAAGGACTCAGGACTTGTTTCCTTAGCTCAAATTTTACTCAAAATGTATAGCCTGCCTAAGTCAATTGTAGCTAGCAAGAAGGATTCTGCTTGAAAAATCAGAAGTCCAGTTTTGAACATTTACACACACAATTATGCAGTCCTTGTCATTGTTCACAATTTTTTTTTTGCCTACTATAACATCCAAGCAATTTTTAAATTTTGAATATGAGGTTCAGGTATATGCAGTTACTAAATTTATCTAACATTTAGACAAATATAATTTTCTGCTTTGACTTAAACTGTCAAGTACTAGGAGTGAGTTTATTTTAAGTAGCAGCCTACTTCATTTTGATCACTTCAGCTTATGATTCCAGCATGTAACCTAAGTCATCTTAAAATAGAAGCTGAAAGTAAACAAGTAAAATTAGTAGCTCAGGAATCAAGACCTTTTCCGGAAATGTGCTCTTTGTCCAGTTCAGTTTATTTAATCTAAACCTGTTTCTTTCACACCTAACACAAATACAGGGGCCATGAGTTCTCTGCCAATGTTTCCTGAAGATTGTTTTAAGATGTTTTTCTGACTAGATTTGCATTTCAATGCACTGAGAAAGCAAATATTTCTTGAGGTTTATTTTTAAAAAATATAACTCTCTTGAATATGGGCTGGAAAAAACTGCTGCAATACACAGTAATTCTAGATATTGTCACACAGATGCTGTATTTGGGAAGGCACAGAAGAATTGTGTGTATAGAAAATAACATATAAACAAAAAAAATTCTCTTGCATAAGGGAAAGTCAATTTCATTTTGCTCAAGGAGAAAGTGTTTGAGGTCAAAGCTTTTGCTTATTCTTTCTGAAAGTTTTATCTTTTTAATCTTAAACAACAAGAGCTTACTGGTTTAATTTCTTTAATTCAGCCTGAAGAAGAGAAGGCTCAGGGGTTCATAGCAAGGTGTATAAATGTCAGAAGGGAGGATGTAGAGTGTGGTGGGTGCTTGGCTACAAGAACCTCAACCATCTGGTCTCTTGCTACCCCTTTTTACCTCAGAGGAAGAAGATGGAACAGCTGCTGGATTGAGATTAAGACAATTTAAAAGGAAAAGAAAAAACTGCATATAGAAGCAAATATTTATAAAAAAGAATTTTATTCACTATTTTCCATCAACACCAAGACATCCATCCACTTGTTAGGAAAGAAAGGCTTCTACGTGAGTAGCAGTTTCTTTGGGAAGACAAATAGCATAACCACAAAAGTCTCTGTATCCTCCCTATGATTATGTTGGAGGTTATTATATAGCATGTGGAACACCACTTGGGTCAGTTTGGGTCAGTTGTGCCAGCTAGGTCCCATCCCAGCCTCTTACCCATCCCCAGCCTAGTTTTTGTGGGAGGGAGAGGCTGGAGAGAGGTTGAAGTGAAAGTCTTGATGCTGTCCATTTAAGTATTCAGCAACAGTCTAAACACTGGTATGTTATCAACACACTGGAGTGTTATGAACACTGGTTTAGACACAAATGCAAAAGCTAGCACCATAGGGGCTGCCATGGCAAAAGTGAACTCCATCCCAGCCACACTCAGCACAAATATACAGAGACCGTCGTGTCCAGTGACAGGACGGGAGACAATGGTTAAAACATGAGATACAGGACATTCTAGCTGGACATAGAGAAATTCTTCTTTAATGTTCAGGCAACTAGGCAAAGCTACAAGCTTTAGGAGAAATGCAAGAGCTGTCTTGACATGTGTAAGGACCTAAAATCTTGTTGTATGAGTCCCTTAAAAGAGCTTAATGTTTGTTCATGTACTTTGAATTAGATACACTACAGAAACACTGACAAAATATTCTCAAAAGGTCAAAACAATAAAAAACTTCACTGGCAACTTCAGAAGATCAGAGAACCTTGGCAAAAAGCTTGGAGCAGCATTCAGACAACATAACATTCTACAAACTTAGTCCATCCTTTTTAACTAGGAAAACTCTGAGCCCAACTGATTTTAAGTTACTCTGAGAAGAGGTATTTAGAAGAAGAAAGAGAAGAAATACATAGAAAAGAACAAGCATAGCTACCACTCCTAGTCCTGGTGGTGTTTATCTGATAGAAATTCCAAGAAGAGGCAAGGTCAAAACACATACTTGCCTTACTTTATGGGTTAAAGATCCTTTGGCTTTCCTGGGCCCTTCTCCCAGGTGGGACTTCATTCATCTGGCCGTTCCAGGGCTGGGTGGGGGCTCCAGAGGCAGGTGTAGAGCATTGTGGACTGATGGCCACTGCCAGGCTAGGATACGGGCCTGGGGAATGGGGTGTGCAGAATGGGGCATGGCCTGACCTGCCACTTCCCCTCACACATGCACCCTAGATGTCTTAAGCCAGCAATCCCTCCAGTCTCTCACAACGTGTTCCTCAGAAACCTGATCTGAGTGGCCCAGCTTGAGAAAGGAGTGGAACAAGATGACCTCTGGAGGCCCCTTCCAACCCCAAACATTTGTGATTCTGTCATAATGTATAAAGGTAACTTACTTTTAGTAGGTACTTCATTAATATATGTAGAATCTTAAGTATAGCATACCAAAAGGAAATATTATTGTCTATAATATACCTTTACTTTATGTTACTTTAATTTCAGATAAAAAGAGACAAGATATGGACCAAAGAATTATAACAACGAATCAATTCATCATAAACGTGACAAATGGGTACCTGATTGTATATTACAGAAGTGTTGAACGGAATGGAAGAACTTTTGTGGGCTTGTTAGTATGTCAAGGTCACAATGGTAGATCTATTAAAAAAATATAATAAATATTAGAAGATTTCTACAGTTAATAACAATTCACATGGAAATATATTTGAAAACTTTATGGAGAGATTAAATGGTATTTTTACCCTACAGTAGTGCACACATGAGACTCTTTCAGCTTGATTATACAGGATTTTCCCTAATGAAAGCAGAATGAACTCCTTTCTTACTAAATATACTGGCTTGATACATACGGAAAGTAAAATCATTCTATTCTATTCTATGAGGTACGCCCTATGAAAAATTATGGAAATATTATTGCTGTAATTCTGTACTTCTGTTCAAAAGAAAACATACCAGATGTGAACTGACATTATTATTAAAATCAAAGCAAAAAGTAATAAGAAAACAGAGTAGGAAATACTTTTCAAAAGCACTCACAGATTCCTTAGCATAATGAAAAAAAAGCCATTTTTGAAGAGATTGCTTGAAAAAAAGTCCTATAATATGTCTTAAATTCATGAATATGAATATTCTTACTCATCTACACATGATCTACTGCTTTAACTAAATCATCTATTAGTTTGGGTATTGTCAGTTTTACTATTCTCTTACTGTAGGTATCTTACCATTTCATTCTGAGGCCTGGATGACACATCTTTCTATAAATTGTGCTTTTCTTTATTGTCATTAAAATACAAACCTACTCTACTTTGTTTAGATAAAAGTCACAAAGTAAAATGGTCACACTAGTGTTTTAGAACTGGAGAGTGTTTTTGAATAGGACTTCCATATCATCCCTTATACTTAATTTCAGTGTTCGCTGTGGATTAACCTTGAATCCTGCAGAATTAATTCCCTTTCATATGAAACAAAACTCAAGGAAGTGCTCTAGAACTGAATTTAATGTACAGCAACTGCTAAAGATCTTCCCATCCATGACACCACAGTGGAATACCCAGGGTAATGATGGCATAACACATATAATGTGACATCTACACAGCCTGTTAAAGGTAGATGACATCTTTAATACTTGAAAGCAATTTGTTTTGTAGATCATAGACTGCAACACAAGATGCTTCATATGAGTAAAATTGGATTCTGAGAATAAAGTATGTAAACTTCTCTTCTTGATTTCTGCTGAAATAGAGCTACAGTTTTCTGTAGTGAATATGATTAATCACAATCAATCTGAAAAAAATTTGAAATTTTAAAAGGAATACTGTTTATTACAGTTCAGTATAATGAATAAGGGCTAATCACTGCAGTAAAAGGTGTTTATTTTGACTATTCTACAGTATGTGAATCTCCACAGTATCTATGTAGGAGGAACCATATGGAGTATATGGTTTTCAGCTATTCTAACATTTTTTATTGATGATAATATATATGAAACATAATGAAGTTGAAATAAAAAATATTGTTTTACAAAATTTATGATAACATAATAAGGGCATAGAAAAAGTCCAGTTTTGAATAACTTACAAAATATTTGGAATAGGCAAATTTATTTGACATAGGTCACTGCAAGTAATTAACTATTTAAACTGTAACTTCAGTTTTGTGAGGATATACAAATACACTGTATTTGTGGTAGATATTTGTGCAGTTCAAAAGAGTTTCTTCGTGTTTGACCAGACAAAGACCTGATGATGTCCAAAAGTACCAGTACTTTGAAGTTAAGGCTACTGTCTCTTTGTATTGTGCTCTCAGAAAACATCAAGCACTTGTGAAAACAATGAGGAACAATTTAATTCTGAAATTTGGGTACTTTCAGATACAGATATTGCAGTGAATGTCACCACAGGAGCAGAAGACAACTTCTTCTCCTGGGTGATTTTTTTATAATGGAGATCATAATTTCTATCACTTTTTCATTACATCTTAGCTATTTTGTCTTGCTTGGCTGCATCCAAACACTTAATGAAAGTTGCAGCTGTTTTTGCATAAAAGAGCCTCTCTAAAAAGAGGGTTGGTTGCATTCCAGAGTTCTATGTGTTCCAGCCATTCAAAGACTGAATTCAAAGTCTTAAGGCTAATCTAAAAGTGCAGCTATGGAGTACATAATTAGTCTATAGACAGACAACAATGACTTTTTCCTTTATTTTCCTCCCCCTAATTATTATGTGCACTAAAAAGCAAGCTGTAGAAGACCTGGGAATAAAAAAAAAAAAAAAAAAAGACATTCCCTTCTAAGTTTCTAGGCTTATTGTTTTGAAGTATCTTACCGACATTTCATTTGATCTTAATTCACAACCAACTCACACTGACCCTTGGATCAGTCTCCTTAACAGTTTTTACCTCAAAACATGTTATTCATAGCAAGTGAGACAAAGAAGAGAAAATGCAAATAAGTCAGAAGAAAAAGAATGAGAAAAGGCAAGCTGAAAAATCTTGAAAATTTGAAGAAGAGCTCTATGAGTTTTTTTCTACTAATTCTGCTTTCTTGCCAGTGTAAAAATGTAAGCCTAAAAGATGATGCATCACAGCTACAATAATCAGGTGTTTGTTTATTAAGGATCTTACTTATAATTTCCCTATTAAGTAGGTTGTTTGCGAACATATTAACAAACACACAAAAGCTGTGAAAATCTGATTTTTGAATAAGACCTATATTTGCATAAACCCCTAACGAATTGACAAATGTTCATTATGAAGTATTGCAACTGAAAAAAAATTGGAAACACACTGAGTAGAAAAGCATATTTTAGTCCCAAAAATCAGTATTACCTGATTTGTGCCTTTAACTGTCATTTAAAAACTCCTGTGTATGAGAGAATGTTTTGCCAAAGTACAGTCATTCATATGCATGAATTTCACCCTTATCCAGCAAACATTTCAGACTAATTTTCAGTACTCTTGAATCAACTTCCTAAATTCATAATTTGTTAAATATTATTTTTTGTTTTCAATTGATTTCAGGTGGAAAAGGATCCACATTTTTTTCCTCAACTGAAAGAGAACTACAGTTTTAGATAGCAGTGTGTAGATCTTTCTACACAACTAATGCTGACAATACTTAGAGCTGTATACCTGCAAGGCCAAATCAAGACCATCACCACATTCTACTGTAAGCTGTGATTGTTGACTTTAGGATGTTATACTCTGGGGCGACTGATCTATTGACTTTAGATTGTATATATATGGACTGAAGAACTCCTTGGTATCTGAAAGTATACCAAAAGATGAGATGAATTCCTGCCATGGTAATTAATAGAATGGGACATATGGGTATATATTGTGTACATGTACTTTGAATTAAAGCAGTGGGGGGCACTATGAATCAATAGGAGTACAACTACTCCCTTGATAATGGCAGGTGCACTAGGAGCCTAATGACCCATTCCCCAGGGTTTTGAAACTGAATTGTGAAAACAGGATGGCTTCACATAAATAGAAAAGATTTTTAGGCATTCTAGACCTTTAAACCTGCCAGAAAATAATTTGAGAGAGAGCTCTGAGCCAAAGCTATATGATGAATATTGTAATATTTTAAATAAGATATTTCAATTTCAGTGTCTAGGATCGTGCCTTGTTTAATTTTTGCTACTAATGGCTGTAGTCATTATGTCTTTTCCTTCAGCCAACATGCCCAAGCTCAACTTAAATGATCATAGTCACCTTCAAAATAGGTATGGAGCTTGCCACAGCTATTTTATACTCCCACAAACCCTACAAGAATGCTGTGTTTTTGTCCATAATGAATTAATTGTTAAATTGGTAAGTAGTCAATGAATCTTCAACTTAAAAAATTGCTGCCTCACCTAAAATTAAACATCTATATATAAAATATATCACCACCAACAAGAAGTTCTTTAAGTTATTAATCTGCATCATTAACTGCCTTTCTGGTTATCAAATTCGAACATCTTTGTCAATCAAGAAATATATTAAATATTATTGTAAATATTAAAAGAAACAGTAAATATTATGTTATAAATTTTTGTCAAATATCCTGCTTTGGATAAAACATAGAGTAATTATAATGAAGCAATATTTAATGTGAAAAAGTGTTTCTACTCCAGTCTGCTTTCCCCTTTTCTCTTCAATTAAAATCTATGCATCCTACCATGTACTAAAAAAACCCCAAAACATAGAGAACTGCTGTAGGAACTCTAACATCATCACTATGATTATTGCAATTTCATATTATATTTTTATTTTATTCCCAGGTAAGATTGCTTTTTATCTGTTTATAGTATTTTTTAATTTCTCCAAAAAAGACATTACTTAATTATTTATCATATCATTGGCATGCTTATTGATATTAAATACTAAAAGTGCAAGTTATTTTTGTTGCTTGATGGTGATTTTCACATCTTTTGATCATTTTTGTTCCCCTTTGCTTATTATCACAAGTTTTCAAGGTCCCAATTATCTTTAATTCAATGCCTCAAAACCAGATCCTTTATTTCAGTATTTTTAGAACATGAAAAAGACAAGATACAAGAAAGCAAAACACATTAGCCTATATTTCCACATCTGCATAAGAAATAAT
The DNA here is from genome assembly GCA_018697195.1 of Certhia americana. Classification (NCBI taxonomy): domain Eukaryota; kingdom Metazoa; phylum Chordata; class Aves; order Passeriformes; family Certhiidae; genus Certhia; species Certhia americana. The sequence goes on along the minus strand of CM031860.1, from coordinate 47,103,846 downwards.
AAAAAGGAACACCACTTTGAAATCTCTGTTTTCGGTAAGTATGCATTATGAACAAATAGATAAAAAGTTGTAATTTTTGCTGTGTTATGGGGTTGGTTTGATTTTTTGTTTGTTTTTGGAAGTGGTTGTTTATTTTTTAATCTCTGAAAAAGAGGCTTTCCAGAAACTTTAATGCATTATAGACGCATAATAAATAAATACAGAAATACAGAAATTTTAATTGTGATACTTAATTGATTCAAAATAATGCATTTATTATTTAACTAAGTTTACTATTTAATTATTTAATTTTGTGATTTTTAATTATATGCAGCTATTTCCATTTCTCTCTATATAGCTTTTCCCAAAATGCTGCAGGTTGCCTGAAGCTATTCCAATCTTCAGTGTAAGATTTTGACGTTTTTGGGATGTGCTTATTAGACATTCAGGTGAGAGACTGCATTGCAACACATTCTGTCAATCTCAGAAGTGTTTTATGAACACTGTTATGCGTCTTTTCTTTCCAGAATAAAAATTACCAAACTTGATAAGTCTACTAAAGATTTAAGCTGCATCTGAAAATAAGAACTAAAAAATAATTAAATCTTTCACAGGTCAATAAACCAACATTTATATGAACAATATCTTTTATTAACATAGGTATTCAATCTGCATTACTAGTTATAAGGCTGGATAGCTAAGGATTCCCTTCCCACCTGAGTTAGTTTCCTTCCAGATTTAAATTGTCATTAGATGATCTCTGAGCCCATTGAAATGGAAGCTGATGGCAACTTCCCAACAGTGTCTGTCTTTAGATCATAAAATTCATATCTGACAAAATGGAAGAATGATGCAATCCAATGCTTAAGGTGATATTTAGAGAGAGTGCATTTCAAAAATCAACACTGTGAAGTCACAAGGCTAATCAAACACCATGTACAGACGGGACTGGATAATGCTGTACAAACTTTAGCATTTAAGCAGGACATTAACAAATTACTTCTTCCACCCACCTCCTTACTTCTGTAATTAAAGGATAAGCCAATATTTACCTTGTGTTCAATATTTATGATCACTATGCAGGATTCAAACAAAACAAACTTGTGACATCAACACTCATTCAGCTACAAATTCTGGTGCTTCCAAACAGTTGTAAACTACTGCATCTGTGCAATGGAACACCATTCCAAGACAAGATCTTATGCCATAACAGCAGAGGTAGAGAGAAGGCATTTCATTGGATTCACTTACAGTGTCTTCCAGAATTAACCACAACAACCCACTTCAACCACAGAATTCAGTAATATGGCTAAACTGCTTCTTGTGCTGTATATTCAAATTTTACCAAAGAATAGATATAATATCATTCAAGTAAACAAAATAATTTATTAAACAATATCCTGAATAAGATTAGAAAATTGATATTGTAACTTAAGAAGAATTTTAATATGTGCAATGCCTTTAAGGTCTAATAAAGATGTTTTGTATTTTCATTATATTCTATAGTCATGAGTCCTTTCACTGCCTGTATTGAACAGATCCCTCTAGTACCTTTCTCATTCTGCTGTGAATCCATTCTCCTCAGAAATAAACCCCAATATTCAGCAGTTCTGCTCCTTGCCTATGAAAACAGTTCATCTCTTCTATTTCATCTCAGTTGTCAGTTATGGCAAAGCTAAGACAAAGCCTCTAAACTTTTCAAAATATCTAAAAATATGAACAAAGACAAGACTTTAACATGCAATGAAGTAGTGCAGCATTTAATGTACATTTAGAGTTGAATTAATGTAATTCAGAAACCACTCATTTGGCTAAGTGGATACACTTTCACAGTTTTCACTCTCTCTTAAAAATAAAGGCTCACAGACAGAAGATTATTTATCATCATATATTTGTGTGATAATTGTACTATCTGAAATAGTTTCTTCATATGCTGGGTTTTCTTGTGATTTTTTTTCTAAACAACATCTCTGTGAAAAAGAAAATAATTTGCTGAACGTGGTAAGTGTTAAAAATTTTATCTTGCACCATCTACACGTTAGAGTAACTTAGAATTAGTAGTATATAGTAACATATTTTGAATGTTTAAATGTTAAAGCTGTTACAGTTACAAGTAAATATCTCATCTTTACTAGAACCAGTAAGCTTGGAAAAGACCTCCAAGACCTTTGACCAAACACCACCACGTCAACTAAATCATAGCACTAAGTGCCAGATGCAGTCATTTCTTAAACACTTCCACGAGTGATAACTCTGTTACTTCCCTGGGCAGCCTGTTCTAATTTTTGACAACCCATCAGTGAGGAAATTCTTTCAGATGTCCAACCTGAACCTCCCTTTGCACTGCTTGTGGCCATTTCCTCTTATCCCATCACTGGTTGCCTGAGAGAAAAGGCCAACCCCCACCTGGCTGAAACCTCTTTTCTGGTAGTTGTTGAAAGTGAGGAGGTCTCTCCTGAGCCTCCTTATCTTCAGTTGAAACTCCCCCAGCTCCCTCAGCTGCTCCACATATGATTCACTCTCTGGACCTTTCTCCAGATCTGTTGCCCTTCTCTGGACATGCTCCAGCATCTCAATGTCCTTCTTGTAGTGAGGGACCCAGAACTGGGCACATGATAGAAGATGAAGCCTCATCAGTGCTGACTAAAGAGGAACTACTCTGTTCCCTGTTCCTGATGGGTGCTCCATTTCTGACACAAGCCAGGATGTCACTGGCCTGCTTGGCCATATGAGCGCACACTGACCAACATTTAGCCAGCTGCTAACGAGTACCCCCAGGTCTTTTTATGCTGAAGAGTTCTCAAAGTGCTCTTTCCCAAGCCTGTAGTACTGCATGGGGTTATTGTAACCCAAGAGCAGGACAGGGCACTTTGCCTTATTGAACCTCATGAGCCTTGGCCCATTGATCCAGCCTGCTGGGATTCCTCTGCAGAGCCCTGCTACCAAACACTCCCACCCCTCTTAGTGCTGTCTGTGAACTTACTGAGGGTGCACTTGATCCCCTCATCCAGATCATTGATAAAGGTATTAAACAACACTGGTTTCAGTGTTGAATGAGACTTCAGAAACCCCAGCAGTGACTGGCCACCAGCTGGATGTAAAACATTCACTACCACTCTCTGGGACAGCCATCCTGCCAGTCTTTTACCCAGTCAAAAAGAGCACCTATGCAAGCTATGGGATGCCAGCTTTTCCAGGAGAATGCCATGGGAGAAAAGGGTTTTACAGAAGTCCAGGTAGAGAACATCCATGGTCTTTCTTTCATACACTAGGTTAGTCAGTTGGTCATAAAAAAAGATTAAGTCTTTCAGCAGGACATACCTTTCCTTAACCCATGCTGGCTGGGCCTGATTCCCTGGTTCTCCTGTACATGTGGAACTGCAGCCAAGATAATCTGGTGCATAGTCTTAGGCATTGGGTCACACAGACAGGTCTCTAATTACCCAGATCCTACAGGCTTTTTATGTCCCGTGCGTCATGTTAATTGAAAGCAGAGTTTCAATGGATATCACTATGGAAATTACTTTGCATTCTACTATAGCAATATGTTGTACAGACTTTATTATGTATATATGATAATAACAAAAAGGTTACAAGTGTCAGCAGATTCAAATCTGGAACTGTTTGTGAGAAAGAATTCAGAAATAGATAACCCAAATTCCCTGTATAATTCTGTTACCTCTATTCTCCCCTTCATATCGTTATTATCTCAGTTTTTGCACAACTTCATATAATAGCAGGTAGTGCAACACATAATTGTATTCAAACTAGAACCAAACCTAAAGGTTCTATTCCAGACCAACTACATCATAAAATTTATGTGGGCTAGAGAAATGTATACAAGCCCAAGCATTTATTGATATCCTAATTTAAGAATTAAACTCAAGGAAGATTTTTTATTAGTACAGCTACAGTGATAGTAACAACTATAGACCAGTGTATCCAATTACTGGTCATTCCCTTTCATGTTACAGTTAAAACTGATCTAACTTAATAGTATCTGCCTGTTTCTATGGTATTATTCTCACCTTTGCATTTTGTTGAACTAAAGGAAAAAAACCCAGCAAAACCCAAATGAACGCAATCCCAAACAATCAAATAAACAAAGAACCCAATACACACCTGCACTTGATTTGATATGTCATTTGTATTTCCAAGGTCTTTATTAGAAGGAAAATTATGTCATTCTCACACCATTGTCTGTTGAGGTTCATGTATACTCTAAAGCTCCCCTTTTCTTTATTAGTCCATAATCCACGATTTCTATGCAATTGTTTGTTCTATGGTATATGTGTGTTGAACATGGTTTCTATCTCTAAAACTGGTCCCCAGCTTCCAAGGTAGTATTTCTTTAATGCCTATTAGTTGACCACTGATGATTTCTTTATTGCCCTAGAGACTCTGTTCATATATTTTGTGCAGACATTCAGGGTGTATATCATTATTCTAGAGTCATAGACAATTCATTTTCTCCAGAATAAGTGTTGCTTATTACTATATCAGTAATAATATTAATAAAACAGAATTAGTAGCCATTAACTACTAGAAACAAAAAAAGTTACTATAACAGTAGGTGTTAGAATAAAAAATTATGCTAAGCAAAATCTGAAATAAATTAGATAATATACAGTTAGATTTTTCACAGCTATAGCGATTGCCAAAAGTATTCCAGGTAGGCAAAGTTCAGATAAAGCAAGCATGGTCAGTTAAAATTCTGGGCCTATGTATACTTAGTGCAAGGCTGTGGCCTGTTATTAGCATGGTAATATATTCTCTGTCTATTGGAGGACAGCAATTTTACATTTTTCCAACTAAATATGCAGTGATAAAGAGCTCTGTGTCTCCTTTAAGAAAAGGCTGAAGGGAGGGGGTAAGCAGTTTTTTCTGTTTTTAGAGAGAAGATCCCAAGATGCTGTATTGTAAGAATGCATTAAATTGTTGACAACAGAAATCAGCTCCTGACATTGAAAACACTGGAAGAGTTCCAACAACATAACCCATTTTTCTAATTGCTACAAAGCAACACAGCTCCACTGAAATCAGTTAAGTGCATTGTTTGGCAGGAAATGAGAAAAACAGGAAACACGCTTCCATATGCAAAGCCAATTTTTTTTGTTGAAACCTTAAGACTAATCAATGATTATTGGCCCACATTTAGTTTCTATATAACAAAAAGAAAATTTTAAAGAAATAATAGTATTAAAGGCTTTGCACTTTGCTTTTCTTGATTGAAATTCTACTTTATAGCTAAATATATAGAATATCTTATCATCACATTATCAATATAATTATCTAAATACTTATTGATAGAATTATCAATATAATAGAATATCTTAGAATGTTGAGTAATTATTTCAATTTTCCTTTATTAATCTCAAAAATTGCTTTTGCCCATCAAGTCTACATTTTTTTATATGACCACTGGTGAGTTATTTATAGCTATGGGACCTCCTTTATAATCCTGTGCCTTCTTATTCATATCAATCATATCATGTATCATATTATCATGTCATATGTCTCCAGCCTTTTACATGGCATTGTGCCCCTTTCAAGACTGCTATTGTTCTATGATACCTGTATTTATATTGCTACTACTATTAGTGTGGTAAATATTTCCTTCTATATAGCATAATTACTTTCTACTACTATCTACAGAAGATATACATCCCATGATTATATAAATCTAAATTAAAATTAAGAAATTGAGTAATAGTTAACAAACTGAGTAATAATTAGTAAATTGATGATATGGTTAAACAAGCTAATTTTATTCAGACAGGCTAAGAGTAAGACAGACAAAACTGTAAAAGTTGAACAAAGCTTGTTATTTCTTGTGAACACTGGCTCCTGTCTGGTGTTTTATTCTTAATATTCAAAGATATTCACAGAATTCTTGCTAGTTCACAAGTTTGTAGAACATATTTTCTAAGGTGTAACCCATCACATCAGCTTGTGGATAGCTTAACTATTTAGTAGTTCTCCAAATAAAAGTTCTGTCCTTGTATCTCAGAACTGTTGTCTGTAGTCTGTGATGGGTTGGCCTTGGTTGAATTCTACCTACCGCACTGCTCTAGCACTCTGATGCTCAGCAGGACAAGGGAGAAGAAAATAAGATGAAAATAAACACAAAAGCAAGGCTGAGTGCACAAAGCAAAGAAAAAACATCAAAATAGTTTTTTCTCTACTTCCCATCATAATGTCCAGCCCTTCCAGGGAAGCAGGGCTTAGCATTGAATAACCGCTGCTCTGGAAGAAAAATGTCATAAAAACAAATGATTTCCTTCCCCCTCTTTTTTCTTTTTTTTTATGTCTGAGCAGATGCTACACAGTACAGAATATCCCCTTTTGTCAGTTTGGGTCATTGATGTCCCCCTGGCTGGTGGGACATGGAATGTTGGAGAGACAGCACTGATGCTCTGGGAACACTGCTCAGCAGTACTTTAAACATTGGTGTGTTCCCAACACCTTTCTAGATACTAATGCACAGCACAGAGTTATGATGATGTCGTGGAGAACATTAACTCCATCTCAGCCAGACTAAATATAGCCTCACTTGTTCAAGCTCTGCAGTAATAAGAACTTCAACAGTTAGAGGTGAGTAATTATCATGCTATGTTCACCAAAAAAAAAAAAAAGAAAGAATTCTAGTACTTTGGGATAATGCAGAACTTTGTAATTCACTCCCACTTCATGCTGGATTCACATACTGCAAACTGGATTTCAAAGCTTGTCAGACTTCCAGAAATAACTAGGTCCTGACCCACAATTGTTGAACAGAAGAGTAGTGATTCCATGAAGTGATTTTAAGAGCAATTACTGGAGGAAAGTTCCCTAGGTCATGCTGGTTCTATAAAATCTAAAGGAAATAAAACATAAGAATTCCCTCAAATCCTCAGCATTTCTGGTACAATCCCATAAATTCAGTGGACAAGCTGCAGGCTTTTTTCATACACACAATCTCAACTTCTGTTTTATGTTAGCTTTACACTCTTCTTTAGCAGTCTCCTATTCATGAGTGGTGCTACACAGAAGTAAATTAATATCTTCCCTGAAAACTAAAATGGTAAATTAACCATCCTTCAGCATCTCCAGTTGAGCACACCTAATAAGATTAGGATCTATACTCAGACCTGAATATGTTAGAACAAGATCAGTTTGAAACACCTGTTCCAAAAATGTTCAAAGGCTTATTTGTATTCAATCTTTAATTGAAACTATCTCAGAATTGGAACAAGCCACAATTGGTGCTGTGTGAATACTATGTCAACTAACTGAGAGTAACAATACTTTAACACTTCTCACTAAGGTGTTGGGGGTTGGGGTGCTTCCCTATAGAATTTTTTCCCAGAAGTTGCAAAGAAGCTAAGTGCTGGGTGCTTTTCGGTGCTCATGGGTACTTAGGAACAAACAAAGGAAGCAGCTACGCAGAGACAGGGTGGCACCGACTTCACTTCACTCTGGGCAGTTTTCTGCTCTTGGGAGAACGGCCAGGGCTGCTCATCTCAGCGCGGCGGAGAGCTCTCACCATCCTTCACCTGGAACTCGGTCGGACCAGCGTCTCTTCGTGTGTCCCCCGGGATTTTGGGAACCCGTTCCCTCCCTGTCCTGCCAGGAGCTCCTTCTCCCTGCTCTGTACCCACGGCTTCTTCAGTTTTGTTTGAGGTCTCCTCATGCTGTATTTCTGCAGCCTCTGCCCAGCCGGGACATTTCCAACATCTCCAGCCACTGCCAAGCCTCAGATACATCTCATCCTCCCAGGACTGCTGCTGGCTCTGGTAGCTTGTAAGGGTACTGAGGGGGGTGGGGGGTGCCAGAGGAAAACTGTAACTGGGTTGTTGTTTTTTTTTTCCTTTTCTTCTCTAGTTCTGTTTGTTGTCAATATTATAGTTATTATTGTTAATTTACCTTCTTAGACTTAACTAGTAAAGAAATGTTATTCCTACCCTCTCACCATTGCCTGAGACCCCCCTTCAATTTTAAGATTATAACAAGTCCAAGGGAAGTTTCCATTCTTTTTTTTGGTTCCCTAGCAGACACCCCTGTCTTTCCAAACCAAGACAGATTTTGGCGCCCAACGAAGGTAATGTTATTGACATAGTGTTTAGAGACTGGTATTGTAATGCTGACCATTTTGATTTTATTCTACTTGTAATAGTAAAAATATTACTGCCAGAAGTAGAAAATATATCTTCTTTAAAAGAAGAGAGAAAGAAAAAAATCTAAATCAATCTAGAGCTGTGAATCTGGCCTCAAAGTAGAGTCCAAGCCAGGGTAGGCACTATGACTCTGGAAAGTCAAAATATTCATAAGAATGTTAAGACAACTGAAAGATGAAAACTGTATCTCAAGGAGATTCATTTCTACACACGTGTTACTCACAGAAACAGATGACCACGCAGTGGTACTGCTAGAACACTTCTGTATTTACAGCCTTTTGTATGATTGCATTATACAAAAATATAGATTAAAGCAATTGTATCTGCTGAAGAGTATTCGAACAAAAACATGTACTTTTATGGATAATTGCCAGAAGAATAAATATACGTTTTGAATAGGATAGGAGAAAGTTATTCTCCATTTTTCTTCCTGTAAAGCTTTGCAGTGTTATATAAGGAAATGAATCTAGATTCATAGAGCAAAGGAAAGAATGAATGTGTCTAACTGTAACCTTCTGACTCTGACACTCATTTAAAATAATGTCATGTATAATGCATGGACAGTATTAGGATAAAATGTGAATGAATAGGATGCTATCAGTTCCATAAATAGAATGCAAATTTTTACCATTACAAAGGAATTCCTAAACACTAGGTCATATGGTTCTGTTTCACTGGCTTGAAGGAGAGACTTGCTTTTCTTCTGGAATCCATTTTTCCTGTTCCAGATACCGGAATACCATCTATCTTTAACTTTAAGCTGAATTTCTTTATGAAAACTCTTCTCTAAGCAGTTCAGAAAAGTCTGTTCTCTAAGTAGTAAGAAACATTTCAACTATGTTTTCAAAAGGTTTACTGGACTAATCAGTTCCATTCAAGAGTGAAAGGAACTAAATGGCCCATAACAACATGTGCCTAGCTACTCACATTGCTAAGAGGACTATATACACATGCTAAACCAAGCTTTCTTAGGACCTTTGAAATTAGGGGACATAAAGACAGATGTTTGCTAGGCTTGGATGTAGCAATAGGTATAAATAGCAACCAGGAAGAAGTTTTCCAGTGTTTCTGTAAATGTTCCACTTTAGCCGTTCATTTTCAACTTTATAGATGGCCTTTTGTTCTTGTTTTTGTTTTTGTTTCATCACAGTAAGGCTACTTTGTTATTTATCATTTATTTACAGATATTTATCTACAGAGTCTTATAGTTTTCTATCCCCAGTCTCATGCCAGAATGGTTTTTAAAAAGCTATTTACTGAAAGAGAATTTTAGTTTTCATGATTTCCCAGTATCTGTTCTTAATAGATGACAAATTATTTGGTATATTTCTGTACAAATGTAAGAAACAAGCATAAGAAACTAATAGATTTGCATAAAATTATACAGAGCAATTTCTTTATTTTCCTAGGGAAAATACCCACCCTTTTAGTGAAGATTACATTTTATAACAAAAATGGTACTGGAAGCAACAAAATTATTAAAAGTTATCTGTATTTCAAGATGACATTCTCCTAAAGAAAAATCTGGGCTAAACCCCATCACAAGAGGAAATTTTGTGTGAAAAATATGTGCACTGTACTTGTGTAAAGAGGCCAGACACAATAAGTAAGTTCCTTTACAGGAATTTCTTTGGAAAAGCAAGCTTGTCTCTAAGTGCAAAATTAAACAAAAATTTAGGCTAATGGAACACCTTATGGAGCTTTGTTCCCCCTAGAACTGTAATATGGATTAATCAACATACAAGAAATTTTGACTTCTTCATATGTAAGGAAAGCTAAGCAGATAAACTGCTCAAAAATATTTCTACTTATTCAACACAGTACTTTGATTTTCTCCCATACTTCCACAATGCTTCAGTCTCCAAAGTATCATGAAACAAGCATTTTTTCTGTATCCAATGCCTAAGAAAAAAAACAAGGCTCTAAGTGGCATTGCATTAGAACTTGAAAAGTTTTCCTTATACCATCAAATTCCTTTGTCTTTGAAATCTTGAAAAAAGCACAGCAGCATCCCCCTACACCCAAAAATTTAAAAAAACATAAGTAAAAAACATAAGAAATGAAATAATTTTCAGGTGTCAAGTATCATTCATATGTATAGGCCTAGAAATTACAGAATGCTTTATTGCAGGGTATCATTCTATCACTGTTTATTATAAAAGAAACATGACAAAATTAGCTGGAAGTCCGTTTCAGAGAGATGAGTTCTTTTGCATCATTTTAATTTTGTTCAGAAAACATAGCAAAACCTGCTAGAAACATGTAGAAATAATGGTTTAAGGAACTGGAGTTCAAAACAAGATGTTAAATTGCTTTAAAGCATATTTGTAGTTCTCATGAATAAAATATCAGCTCTAAAGAGCAAAGCAAAAAATAGCAGAGTAGAAAGGCAAGGCCTTGATGGTAGGAAAAAAAATGGTATTTCCATCTGAAAAGGTGTCTTTGAAAGCTTGTTGCTTGTTCTCAACATTTTGAGAATTTCAGTCCATGAAAATATGGATTTTGCTTAATCAGGTGAATTTTGTCAGAGAATTATAACATTAAAAAAATGGTCTGAGGCTGAATTATGTGTAGCTAGATTTATAAAAAGGTTTGTTTATTAAAAGAACAAGAATATGCAATGAAGTTAAAAGTTTCAAACATGAAAAATGCTTTTAGGTTTTTAATGCAGTTTTAATTTCAAGCTAGGCAGGCAAAAGTCAATAAACTGAAGCTGTGAAGAGGCCCACTCTAAATAAACCAGGCAGAGAAATTTGTTTAAAATAAAGCAGGAAAGATTCCTGCCCAAAGATCACTGAGTAAGGGTCTGCATTTAAGAACTCATACAGCCACATAATTATTAAGTTGTAAGGAACCTCTGGAGATTATCTCGCCCGTGCCTTCATCTCAAGCAGTGCTTCCTAGCATCCAGATCCATCCATCCATCTGGAACACATCCAGATGCCTTTTGAAAACCTCCAAGGATGGAGGCACCAAACTTCCCTGGGCAAACTTACAGTGCTCAATCACCCCCACAACAAAAAATTGTTTTCTGATGTTCAGACAGAACCTCTTGTGTTTCAGCTTGTTCCCATGGCCTCTTGTTGCAGCCCACCACTCAAAGGAGCCTGACTGTTTTATTTGTACCCTCCCTTCAAATATTAACATATGTTGATGAGACTTCCCCCAAGCTTTCTCCTCTCCAGGTGAAACAGTTCCACTTCTCTCAGCCTTTCCTTTGGGGGAGAGATATTCCAGGCCCTTCAGTATCTTAGTGATCCAGACCTGGACCTCACACTACGGATGCATCTCACCATGGCAGCTCTCTCACCACCCTTGCTCTGCTGAACACTCCTAATGCAGAACAGGATACTGTTAGCCTTTTTTGCAGCAAGGACACATTGCTGGCATAACATTCCTTTAGGTGAAACTAAGTGAAATCTATTCATAGTTGCAGCATAAGTTACTCTTGGAAAACATTTTCTGAAAATAACCTCTGAAAGCTCTTACCGATTTATCATGTAGAAACAGGGATTTTTGACTACAGAAAATATTCTGATATCACCTAGGATAAATTTAGATTTTTCTTTTTACAACTCTATCATGTTGTTAGCCTATAGTCTTGATGAAATTTTCCAGACATTTTATCTCTTCTGTTTCCAGATGATGATCCCCAGTGTAAAGCAAACCTTTTTTGAAACTGATTTTTAAGCCTGTGGACAAGGGGGAATGGTTTTGAACTAAAAGAAGCTATATTTATATATAGTGTTATAAGGAAATTCTTTACTGTGAGGGTGATGAGACACTGGAACAGGCTTCCCAGAGATGGTACAAATGCTCCTTCCCTGGAAGTGTTCAAAGCCAGGTTTGGTGGGGCCCTGGGCAACTTGGACTAATGGGTGGCATCCCTTCTTGGGACAGGGGGATGGAAATTAGAAGACCTTTAAGATCGATTCCAACTCAAAACTTTCTATGATTTTATGGTGAGTGTTGTTAAGCTTAATTTCTGAATATAATAGAGAAATTATGTCCTGTAAATTGATTCTTGCCTCTTCATAATGCTGATAGTATTTGATAATTTTAATAATGGATCTTGCTTGTGGGAGACAATTTACTTTCAAGTGCCAATAGTTTAATTTTGTTGGAGATTGAGTTCTCCATTGAAGACTGCTTTTGGTGTAATTTGATATATGTACTATTGGTATTCATTAATATCCACAGAAATATTTAGGAGACTTTCCAAGGATTGTAATGGGAACTTGATCCATCCCTAGTTCTGGAATATAAACATACTGGTAGGTATTCAACAGTTAAAAATAGGACTATGAGCTCTGGGAAACAGTTTTCAATCCCCTATCCCATCTTAGTGTTGTTATTAACACAGGGATTCTAGGTCAACATCAAACTAAGGATGGCTCGCTTGCTGTGATCTGTAATTCTCTAGGTAAAGGTTAATGGGGAGTAATAACTGTACCTGAGCCACACTCCTCCACATCTATCTTCATGTTCACATTTTTACCTGGCTGATCACTTACAAAGAAAAGGGTCAATGAAAAGGCTCAGATCTCTGAGACTCTGTGACTCAGGTGGGGATCAAACCACCTGCTAGCTGAATGAAGTGGCGCACATGTAGGCAGACAGATTTACAGAAAACTCCAGGAGTTTCTAGTCTACTTTATGGGAGTATTTAGTCCAAAGGCTTTGGAGATACAATGTCTCCAAAGACACTTTTGGCAGCAGCAGCTTCAAGTCATTTTTCAACTGTCTACATGTACGTTAGAACTATCTAGTCTACTGTTTTCCCTGTAGGTTTGTCCTAAATGGAAGCTTAATAAATCAAGTTTTCCTCCCCTCCAATGTTATACTTCAGTCAAATCATTCCTTATTGCATAGAGGCTGTCCTGCACTTCTTTGGTTCTCAGACAATATATAGGAAAAGTTGATAAACAATTCTTTGGTAAACTCTTTTATTTGACTCTTTTAATACATTCATTATGGTTTTCCATTTTCTTGCAAATGATCTTTTGATCATTGATGTTATCTGTTGATAAGATACTACAATTCTGCTTTCCTGATCTAAAAATTTTCTTTGAAAAACATTCAGTCATTTCTTTTAAAAATGATGTGTGTAAATAGGGAATATAATACGAGTTAATTACCTTCAATAATAACTCCACCAGTATCCAAGATTTCTTTCTGGTTTTGGCTTGAGAGAAAACTCATATCTCTAAATATGATAATTAATTTATAATATGTCTGGGTGGTTAATCATGACTTTTTGCTTTGAAAAACAAATGAACTAGAATAAAAATTTATTAATTTCTCAAAAATCATCTCAAAAATCCATAGCTTTATATACAGCCTTTAATAATTATTACCATCCACTTGGCACCATAATTGACCCTTTATAAGATAATGTAGACATACAGGTAGAAGCTTTTCACCATTATGTAAAACTTTTAGATTGTTATGTTTTCTTTTAGTCCTATCTTTTTCTTGAGGATTTTGGAGGATAGAGAAAAGAAAAAGGTTTTCAACTCTATGTTTCATCACAGTTATATATCATAAAACAATTATTTGAGTAATTGTTTCTTGAATAACTTTCAAAACTTCTCTGTAAACTATGGAAAATGAGTGAGTATGAAGTATAAAATAGAATACTTTTAAGATCACTATTTCAAGTAAGAAATCAGGACAAAGACAAACACGATTGTGAAAAAAATATAAATTGCAAATACTGTTTCTAGGTTCCTGTTTGATGTTATTACTTCTTAAAATAAAAGACTTAATTCAAAATGAAAGAGAAAGGGCACTTATTTTTAAAAAAAAATGCCTAGATTTCTTTTTAAAAATTATTTTAGAGATCTAAAATTAAAATAATCAATTTTAAATGTCTATACAGGTACTCACTCTTTTTTCTCGCCCTTTTGCCCAACATTTATTACTGAGCATGACATCATCTGGTATGGAATGCCAATCTGGGTCAGCTGTCCCAGCTGTGTCTCCTTCCAGCCCCTTGCCCAACCCCATTTTAGTCACTTTGGCTGGGGAGTAGGGCAGAGTAGGAAGGAGAGCACATTTTGCAAGAACTACTCAGCAATAGCCAAACTATTGAAATTTTGCCAACACTGTGTAAGCCAAAAACCCAAAGCTCATAGGGGTTGGTATGAAGAAAATTAACTTAATCACAGCTACATTGTGTACATAAGGACATGGCAGACATTACTGTACTGAACTACAAAACAACAGAATCTCCTAGCAAAGATTTGAACCTTTCTGTCTGTTTATCCATTCACTGTGTCCCATCATAAAGAAAACTTGGTTAAAATATCAATAAATTAATTCTTAGACTCATAAATTGAAGGCTTTAAAGATCCATAGAATGTAGTCTGCTAAAGTGTGTGTTTGAATAAAGTTTAAAAACAAAATTATGAATATAGACTTCTACATCCGGGATTTCTTCATTAGCTTTAGAGGAAATGTGTAGGAGTGTAAAGACTCACACTGTGTGCACTGATGAATTGAGTAGGGCTTAAGGAACCACAGAATAAAATCAATATGAACACAAGTTCTAAAAAAATGAAATATTAATAATTGAGAAATACATTCTAAATTTTATTCATGTACATACTATATGATCATTGCAGAGCTTTAGCAGCTTTGCTGACTTCTTTCTTTTAAATCTGGTGAAGCAGGCCGTCTGCTTTCCATAAGACAGGCAAACAGGATTCTTGTCTTGAATAATAACATATACTTCAATAGTAATTTATTTTTCCTCTGTCTCAAACAATTCACAGAACCTGTTGTGGGGTGAAACAGCCACTAATGGAATGTACATCATATACCAGCAACACTGCAGGCATTTCCAAAATAAACAGTGCATTTGACTTCAAAGACATAGGGAACAATTTGTGACTAAGAGCTATTTAATAAACCCAGTTAAAGAAGAATGTAAAGAATACTTTACAGAACATCTGAAGAATCTGAAAACTCTTTCAGAAAACTTTTTCCTGATATTCAGTTATCTTTGCGGGCTTTTGAAAGTGCTGCTTTTTCTTTTAAATAAATACAGTACCTGGAAGTTTCCAGAACTACAAAATATAGAAAAAAACCTGAAAGTTAAGAAATGGAGAAGCATTCCCTGAACCACTCTCCATCCTTTGTATGATTTAACAATTTAAAAAAAAAAAAAAAATCCCAAACTTGTAATATCTTGGGAGTTCATGTACATCTCTTTCACAGTCCTGTGAAAATAAGAAAACAGGAATTGAACCGATTTTTGTAGGATTTTGTTCTAGATGTGGACTGGTATGTTAAATTGTGTAACAAGAATTAGGAAACATATTTCTTTCTAGAGGGCAATTCCATGTCTGCTGCCTCTCAGTACTTTCTTTGAAACAATGAGTTTGATCCTTTCTTGTTTGTTTGTTGGGTTTGGGATTTTTTTGGTGCAGAAGCAGGATGTGATTGGTTTTGTGGGTTTTTTCTTTGTTTGTGTCTGTTTTCAAACTCTAGTGCTACACATTCTCTTGAAGAGAAGAATCATGACTTGTAAACAGTTGGACAAGAAAACACTTTTACCATGACATCTTCTATTTAAAGAGGAATTAATTCTTGTAATGAGGTAATTGGTTGCAATGCCTCAGAGATCAGAATCACATCATCATTCTGACATGATCTAGAGTTTATTCAATAAACATTTTTAGTATAGTGATGGGTAGTAATATCTAGGCAGATGGGTTAATCCTACATAGCACATACTACACTCTACAGCCACATCCCTGCCCTTCTAGGTTAGACTGGCAGTACTGATCCAGGGCACTCATGCTGGCTGCTACATTCCTACCTGGTGGCCTGATCTCTTTGTGAAACTGTTCCATGTTGGGCTTTGCCTTTACCATGGTGTTTGAGGGCCACATGAAGTGTTTTGATCTCACACCATATCAGGCAACTGTCTCTATTACATTATAAACTGGAACATCAGTACAAGATGATACCACCCTTGCTAATCAAGTAGCCTGAGGCCAACCTCTTGCTTCCTCTATATCTGACAACAATTAGCAGTTGTCATAGTTTTCATCAGGCTTTCTCTCACCTACTAGTTTTCATCCTCAAATATGTTACAAATATGTGAAGTCAACAAAAATTACATAACATAAAACATGTATCTATTACTTCTTTTTACTCCAGCTCATCTTGATTTCATCTATTCAGACCTGAAATCCTTTATTTGAGCAGTGATTTAGGATA
This sequence comes from Certhia americana, assembly GCA_018697195.1. NCBI lineage: Eukaryota > Metazoa > Chordata > Aves > Passeriformes > Certhiidae > Certhia > Certhia americana. The sequence goes on along the minus strand of CM031860.1, from coordinate 47,087,482 downwards.
CACTTCATACTATGACAATGTTTGAAATAAAATTCTCAGCAGCTTTTCTAATGAAAATAAGCCGGCTTATTATTCTAGTCAAGACATTAGACATACAGGTAATTGCATATTTTTATGCAGCTAGTTTCATAAGAAACCTTTATAGCCTAGTCCAATTACATCACTAGAGATAAAATCAGGCAGAAGGGTTCACCCTGGTTTGTCCCCAAACTGTCAGCTATGAGGTAAAATAAAAAATTACATGTGTAAACAAAAATCAGTGTAGGCAAAGATAACCTTTGATTGCTTGTGATCAGTTCTTCAGTTTGGGGCTGGAGCCTTCACCACCTCATGTCTATTTTCCCCTCACCACATCACTTCATGTCTACTTACCCTTTGTGATGTACTTTCACAGTGTCCCACTACCTGAATGTGACAAGTATGCAATGCTCCATTTCTAGGTTGCCCAAGTTTTGAACACTTCCCAACAGCAAATGCTTTCATGTTTAAGACCATTAGGAAAAAAACTCCAAACAAGCTAGCATAACAGTTATGCATTAATTAGCTTATATATTGTAAAACAAAAGAGAAATAATAGGTTTGAGGTGTGATGGGTGCTCCATGTGATACTGAAGGAAGAAATAAGATCAGTTCTGTAAGCCTTAGCCGGAATGAAGGGGAAGTGAGAAAATGCAGAACTATTTCTCAGCATTAAACAACAGATTTTATATATAACAGATTTTAGTTATAACAGAAGCATCCCCAATATGGGAAATCTTTGTCTTAATGGTTTTGGGTAGTTGGTTCATTTCTCTACTTATTTATATAGTTTTCCAATTTCATAGCAGCTTCGTTTTCTAATAAATTATTTCAAAGTTCTATAGATTGTAAATTAAGAAAGTGCTGATCTAACTCAAATTCTGCATAAATTTACATGTAATTATGAAAGTTTTATATATATTAAAAAAAACCCAGTTAACTATGACAACCAATAGGTATCTTCACCTAAAACTAAAAATTTCATTCGTAATTATGACCCATTTATTTTAAGGTTTTGTTAGAATAGCTGTCAGATCTATTTTGTTTTCATGATTCCACTGGCTAATTGAGATTTCTCTTAACTTTCCTTTTTGTTAAACTTAACATGTAGTTTGACTTCCTAAAGGCTCATTATTATAGATTATGTTTCCATAGATATTTGAATATTCACTCAATTTAGTTACATTCTATAATCTACATCAGAGCCATTTCAAAAATTATCTTTTCTTCTACACTAATTTAAAAAATGTATTTAAGGTCTTTCTCAGATCTTTGATTCATACATGTATCCAATTATGTTCAAAAATATATTACTGATTAACTATAAGAGTTGTTAAATTCTAAAAAAATCTGTAACATTAAAGTGTAGGCTCTTGAGAGTATAATTAGAATTAATATTTAGTTTCATTGGAAAAATGTATTCTCACCTATATTAAATCTCATTTTAATACTTCATTAAATTTAATATAGAAAATAAGATGTTTAAAAAGTTCCAGACATCTTCAATATTAGTGCAAGTCAATTTTACAGACATAATGAGATTTGCTTGTGTCCTCCTCTTGAAAGATAGAAGTTTTATCCTGCAATACCCAATAACATAAGAGATCCAGTCACCTTGTTATCAACATACTTATGGCCATTGTAGCGAATAAAATGGTTTTTTCTCTCTTGTAAGATATTGAAGAATGATTTAAGAATGATTCAAACATCACTTCCAAGATTATTAAGTATTTGGACTGTCAGAAATTCAAAAACAAACACCCCCCCCCCCCCCCCCCAGGTAATCCTACCTTTGGCAGTATGCTGCTCCAGCTCCTGTTCCACCCATGCAGACTCCCTAAATAAGTCAGCAAAGTAATTTTTACATCTTAAATATGCTAAATCTCCCCAAAAGCTTTCCAGTTCTCAGCTTCTCCTTTTTATAATCCATACTTCTGGCAGTGTGCAGATTTGAAATGACTTTGTGATATTGCTTGTATTCCCAGTAATAACTCTTCACATCCGCTTTAAGTATTATGGGATTTCAGCACTTATTTATGTGTAAAATCTCTTGCAAAAGAGAAAAAAAAAAATGGAGCTCTCAGAAACTTTACCTTGGAAGCCTTTGCCTGCTGGCTTTAAGTTTTCTCTGCTACCATGAACTATCTTGAAGTCATCCACCTCAAATTACAGACAAAAGTAAAATTTCTTTGTAAAGTACCTTGAGACTTATTATAAAATGAAAATAACATTCTTGGTACAGTATCAAATATTTACTCCAGTTAGTTCTGGGGTGAGCAAAAGGTCTGTCACAATCATTTCTATGTGCTCTGTTATGTTTTGTTTACACAAACAATTACATGGCATGTCAATTTATGCTTTTATTTAGACAACTATTCTGATTATTATTGCTTAAGTGCTGTTGCAGTGAAGAAAAAATTCTGCATGTGAAAGCCATCATTGAGAAGTTGCACACTGAAAGACACATTGAACAGACACTCAGATTTATTGAGAAAGATACTCATCTGCTTTCTCTTCATCAGAAGTGCCACAGAAACAGAATGGTTTGTACTTTTTTATAAAAGCAAATCTTCTTTTATAAACATGTATTACATCCATTGAGGAACAGAACAATCATGATAAATTCCAATGACTGTATTGATTTGTTTGGACTAAAAATGTCAAACAAAACACTGATGAGATTAGTGAAATTAAATAAAATATCAAATTCTGGTTTTACTTATTTTTGTTCTTAGTTTAAAATATTATGTTATACACTACTGAATGGAGAAACAAATACTTTCAGTGAATACACATAATATTGAGAATGGATAGCTGAACAGAGAAGACAAAGATCTACTTAATTACTAGAAAATAGCATTGACTCCCTATCAAGGAGTCTTGAAAGCAGAATAATATGCTTTTAAGTTCAAGGACATGTAGTAACAAATTATGTCAATCCCAATACTGATCTACTTCACCCCCTTGGCATCTTCTGTTTTACTTTGGTTTCTAAATGAAGACACAAACACCTGTTCTTGCAGCAGGTGGTATTTGTTTATTATAGCTCTTCCTGCTGAGTTTTAATCAGCCTGCAGCTGCAGAATCCAGACTAAGGAATGGTTATAATACCAAATTTTCATATATAAGCAGTATTGGTCCAGAGAATATTTTTCATACTTCATTTCCATCATATGTTACCAATCATATAATTTCCTCCTCACACTCCAAGTTTTTAATTAAAGAGTAAATTCATGTATAATGCTAGTAAAAAAGTTTTGAACATTGTGCCCTGAGGGTGTGATTTGATTATATTCTCTTATTGCAAAACCTCCAATTTTTGGAAGAAGATTCTCAAACCTCTGCCAACTTGTACCCTTGCCATTCTCTACTGGGAGAATCAAGACACTTAAAAAAAAAAAAATCAAGGGACAAATTAACAACATGTTAATCCCTCTATTCAAATGCAATTGAAATAAGGAAAAGGTACTTCTGAGACAGAAGTAGCCTAAAACTTTATATTCCAAACTATAAAGTAAGAACATGAAGCAATTATGAGGAGACATTATTAAGAAAGTCTTCCTATGTATTGAGATACACTTTAATGTTTTCTTCCTTATTAAACAGTGCCTTCTATTCATGATGAGCATGCAATATTACTGAGTTCTATTTATTGTCAATAATAGAATGAAGTCATGGGCTTCAAACTGCCAGAAGTTTTGCAAAAATGTTATATTGATTTTGCTTAATATTAAAGCAACAACTATTCAATGGTGCTTATAGAACACAACAATTGGTTTAAAATAAAGGAAGATAAGGGTCAAAAAAAGTGAAATTTTACTCTGTCAAATGACAGATTTGTTTCAGTGCGACAAATCAAGCCAAATTGAGTAGTGAAACACTGGAGCATGTTGCCCAGAGAGGTAGTAGATGCCCCATCCCTGGAAATATTCAGGATCTGGTTGGATGGGGCTCTATACTGCCTGGTCTAGTGGAAGGTGTAATTCAGACGACTTGACTTCAGGTAAGTTAAAGTCCCCACAGGATCACAGTTCATTCCAGGAGCCTATTCCAGCAGGGACTCTCCACGAGGTCACAGCTTCCTTTGGGACAAACCCACCTCTAGGACAATGACTTCTGTCACTGTCATCTGCACTGCAGGGTGCAGGGGAGTTTCTGCTCTAGTGCTCGGAGCACCTCTGCCCTCTCCTTCTCTGACCTTGGTGTCTGCAGAGCTATTTCTCTCATATCTCACTCCTCTCTCCCAGCTACTGTTGCACAGCACTTTTTCTCCTTCCTTAAATAGGTTTTTGCTGAGGTGCTACCAGCTGATTGACTCAGCTTTGTGTTTCGATGAATCTTTGAATTTCGATGAATCCAGAGCCAGATGGAACTGACTCTGTTTGACATGGAGGAAAGACTGGCATGTTCTCACAGAAGCCACACCCACAGATCCTCGACCAGCTACCAAACTTCTGTTACTTAAAACCAATACAAGGGCTGTATGGCACAGTGTGTCACAATATTTGATCTGAAACAAAGTCTGAAAAGTTAATTTTCCAATGGAAGTGGGTTGTTTTTTTTTTCTTTTAGTTTATGCTAATGCAGCACCACGATAACAACATCTTGGTACATAGCAATATAATATCTTTATTAGTTTGAAATTCTGTGTCTTCCTGAGATTTCCACTACTATTTTGTCAACGTGTTTTCTCTGAAGTAAGAGTTTTGTTGGGATTTTTTTTTTCCTTTTTTATATTTCTATGTCATGAAGAATTTTAATATCCTGAGCTCCTGACCACCAGAAGTACTGTAGGAGAGAGCAAGTAAGGAATAGGTATGTGGCTCCCAATTAGACAGTAAATTAGGACAAATGCTCTCAAGGATACAGTCACTTCAAGCATCTCTTGAGAGAAGATTTCAATTATCAATACAGTTCGTCCTTTATGAAGGAAAGGGGAACAGTAGAAAAGAGAATGAAATTATTTTAGCTTTTCTCTTTTTTTTTTTTTTTTTTTTCTTTTCCTTTTCATTTAGTCCATTTTTTGGTACCTCCTGCTGTTAAAAACTGTGATTGTTCCAATTTAAAGTGCTAAAAATAGACAATTGTAAAGTGTTTTCAATATATACAACATACTAATAGCATTTCTTAAAATCATGAAGTACTTATTTCTATGAAAAATGTCATTCTCTTCCAAGGTATCACCATGCTGAAAGGTTATGTGCATAGAGAATATTGCGTAGATTCACAGAAATCACGGCAAATTAATTCATTGTTACTCAGCTTTTCCTGTTGCTTTTCATCATAGATGAAACAGACAGTGGACATTTTCATCCTTTGTACTAGCTTTAAGGCATTACAAGAAGTGCATACAATAAAGGATCATATGAAGTGGCTTTAACAGAAACAATATTTGTCCTGAGAGGGTTTGCTTTTCTAAGCTGAAATTTATGCTTCATTTTGCTATTGAACTCATAATGATAAATATCAACCCCTAATATTAGATGGTCTGTATTTTTTCTGTACTGGTTTTGGCTGGGATAGTTAATTTTCTTCATAGTAGCAGTATGGAGTTGTGTTTTGGTTTTGTGCTGGAAACGCGGATATTTTATTATTGTTGAGCCTTGCTTGCACAGAGTCAAGGCCCTTTTTGCCTCTCAGCCTATCCCACCAGTGAGGAATCAGGTACAGTACAACAAACTGGGCGGGGGCACAGATGGGACAGCCAAACCTCACTGACCCAAGGATTATTCCACATCACATGACAGCAGGAGCAACATCTAAAGCTGGGGGAAGAAAAAAGAAGGGGAGATGTTTAGAATGATGGTGTTTTTCTTCCCAAGTCACTGTTACATGTGCACTCGCTAGAATTTTTTGCTCATTTCCTGCTGTGAGATATGGATTAGGAGGAGGGCAAAACAGGCTCAAAAATTTAAAGGATATGAAGAAGACTTTATTAACAGAATTAAAAAATAATAAGAAAATCAGAATAAAGCTTCGCAAAAATTTTCTTCCCTCCACACCCTCTTCTCTTTCCCACTGACAACACAAAGAGACAAAAAACCTCGGACTTTCAGTCAGTTTACCACCTTTAGAAGAGTCGTTTTTTCAGTTCTCTCAAGGAGAGGAGTCTGTCCTGCCATGCTATGGAGACTTCTCCACAAGAAACAGTTTTCTCATGGCTTCAATGTCACAGTGACTCAGCCACTCAGAGAAGGAAAATTTGTTCACAGTGGGCAAGTTTCACCCATGCCTTGCAGCTTTTCCTCAGCTGTTTTCGTGGGCCATGTCAGCTTATTCAGGTGCAATTTTAAGGATGATTTGTTCTAGTACAGAAACAAAAGTTCTCTTATTTTATCTCTGTGAACAGAGGTTTTTTCTTCCATCCCTAGGGGCAGTTTCTCATTTCTCTCATCTCTCTCTGTTCAAGCTTCTCATTGGATTACAGCTACTGCAACATCTGCTCATTTCTGCTCATGGCTGCGGTTAGAATGAGGCAGAGGCATCAAGGCATCTGAGGCACAATGAGGCACATCCCAAAGGCATCCCATGAGTGACAGGGAAAAAACAAAGTCTGATGTATCAATTACATCATCACCATAGCCTTACCAGAGAATTTCAGCCCAAAACTAAGGCATCTCCTCAATTTCCTCCAAGACAGATCTAGAATTTGACTCCTTCACTGACCTCAGTGTCCCATGTGGTTTTCTCTACTTGTCTTCACCCTTTCCTCCCTCCTTATTCAGGACAGAACTGATGTTTGTAGGCTCACTTGTTCTCAAGCTTTATCAATTGAAACACTTTTTATAGAGTTTAGCAGCACTGAAACGTTGATTTCATCCAGGCTCTGCATTGGGGAAAACACTCCCCATGTCTCTCTGTTAGCCACATGGTCTCCACTGACACCGTGTGAATAGCACTGGCTGCCAGCTCCACCCCGCAACCTCTCTTCATGTGGTGTGCCGAAAAAAATAAAAACTGCTGCCACTGCTTTGTCCTTCAGTCCGCAACATAGCCAGCTAAAAGCAGCCAAGTAAACAAAGCTCATTGTGAGCCATGCTGAGACAGCAGCAGCTGTGCAGCATTGCCCCAGCCACACCAATTTCAGCCAAGCAGTCCAGGCTGCGTGGCCACTCCTGGTCTGAGGGCCACCCCCAGTGCTGGCCACAGGGCCGGTCCTGGCACTGGGCCTGGCTGTGTCACCCAGCTCATGGTGCTGGAATAGCCCTGGTGGCATGGCTTGGAGCAGGCAGGAATCTCAGCTGAGCTGCTCACCAACCTGTCCACGCGGGGCTGGCCCAGCTGGCCTGGCCAGTTAGCTGTTCAAAGGCTGAAAGCCAAGAAAACTTTTCCCGGTCTTTCTCATCCTTAAATGTGTTTTCATAGAGGCATATCCAGCTCTTTTAGTGGTTTAACCAGGTGTCAGTCTTCAAAACTAATCAGCTGATTGGTTCCGCCAGGTCCCCACAGGGAAGCACTTCCAAAGGCCATGGACTCCCTCCCCAACCAAAAAGCAAACCTACGTTAAACCACGACACTGCTTTACCTTTTAAACCTTTTGTCTCAACCCATGAGTTTTCTGACTTTTCTGATCCTGGAGGTGGAGTCATGATCTCTGGAAGAGTTAAAAAATGTGTGGATATGGCTCTAGGGGAAGTGATTCAATGGTGAACATGGTGGTGGTGAACAAGGATGGCATATGAACTTGATGATCTTACAGGTCTTTTCCAACCTTAATGATCATATTATTTTATGATTCTTGCCCCCATTTGCCCAGGAGTCTCTGTATATGTTTGTTTAGTGTCTGTCCATGTGTGAATGACCACCTGTGTGGGATTTAGTTGCTGGCTGGAGTTAGTCTTCCCCCCAAAAAAAACCCAAGCTGGCTGGAATTAATGGCCTGCCCAAAAATGTTAGTGCTAGTCCTGTCCAAAAGTCTGACCCAGAAATTGTTAGAAATTTTGAAAGGATCATGGGAAAAACTTGACTTAATTTATTCTGTGAAGATCTCTCCTAGAAAATTTCTATTGACTACTGAAAATATGGTATTGGGCCACTGGTATATATTTTACTTCAGAGATTCTTAAGAACTATCCTAAAAAAAAATCCAATAGCTTAAGAAGTTTTGGTCTGGGTATAAGATCCAGTGAAATTTCCAAATAAGTGCTCTCCTGTTAAACCCAGCAAATGCTAAGAATGATAGAAGACTTGAGTTGTAGCCTTGAAAGCACCTGGGAAAACTGGGTGACCGTAATGAAAAGCTGGGATCAAAGTTCTCAGGCAACAGAATTCTGGCAATCACACCACTTTCCAAGCACATGACAGAGTGTGTGGTACACAGAAGATTACACAGCAGAGCTGTCAGCAGTCTAACAGACAACAGCAGAGCTGTCTTTTAGTAGGCCCTTAACAGATTGTTTTGTGGAAGTGTGGCTTCAGGAAAATAATTGACAAATTTTGAAAAAAATTCAAAGTATATGTACATAAATGTATATAATTATATACATATACAGACAAATATGTGTCAGTATAGATAAAGAAATATATATAGCACTACAAACATGTTCTTATTGTAGTAAATACTTCCCTAAAACTTATTTTGATTGAGTTACCTTGACCAGATTCACAACTTTTGAGGCACTGGTCATATTTACAGAACAGCATGCATCATCCAAGCATGTCCGCTTCAGTAACATAGTTCTTATAACACAGAACTCATAAGCCCACCAGATTTGAACTAAATCCAGGTCATCATGCATTATCTTTTCTTTATTAATTAGTACCAGTTCAAAGTTCTAATCTAACTTCATTAACTTAGGAAATAATGATTTCCTTAAAGGATAGTATGAGCTACAAATGATTAAATAAATCCTTCAGAAGTTCAGATCCTTTTGAAAGTTGTTTAGAAATTCTGAGCCCTAGTTTTGCTAAAATGTAAAACCAAAAATTACTCTATATAAGTGATATTCAGGTGATATTCATCAAAATGAAATTATAAGATTTTTTTGCTGAAATTATGCAAGATCACTAGGTATAGAACTATCCTATTTTGTAGTCCTGTGAGACAGCAAAATTAAATGAGTCCAAGGAAATGTAGATTTTAAAAATCATACAAAACCTGTTTAATCTGCACTTTAAAAAGCAGTCTGATCTATAGCACATTTATTTTCCTTAGGTTGGATAGCATTCTACATTTCAATTTGGGAAAAATAAAGCATCTTTGGCACATTATAACAGTCCAGTTTGTTCTCCTTTATAAACCATAGAACCTCATCCTGTATTGCTCGATTAAATCAGAATTTGCTTGAACAACAACCCATCTTTCAGAAAGATTTAAGTGATAGATTTATAATTAAACTATCAATGTGGCACACAGCTCAGACCTAGATGGCAATTTTATGAACAGTACCATATTCCAAATCACCTACCTATCTCAAGCCCAAACAACTATATATCATGGTCAATTTTAGTTCAGTCTCAAGAGGGGTGTTAAATCAGTCATCCAGAGGCATCCTGTAATAATTCAGCTGTTCTATAACTGTGCATCTGAAAGCCTGCAATACCTACAAACTATGCTTTCAAGTTTTGTTTGAAAGTTAAATATTTCAGTAAATAAATATTAATTTATCTTTTAATATTTCTGTAAACTTCTGTTTTCTTACCTTCAGTCCTGCAATCTCACTTGCATGTGCAAGGCAGCTCACTAGGTTTTCTGCATACACCCCAAAAATTAGCTTCATAAGTGTCTTCTGCATACAGATGGTAGTTCCCTGTATGCTAAGCTGAGCAATGAATTACAAAATTAAAACCGCAGAAGAATTGTGTGTCCAAGGCAATCACTATGCCATAGGTCATCTCCTTAATAAGAAAATGGCCTACAGGCCTTTGCACTTCTCAGCTTTGTCTTATTCATCCCCATCAACATATAAATTCTACTTTTTTCACACCACACAGTTTAGAAACTTCCAAAAAGAAGACCAAGTGATTGATTTATTTAACACCAGCCAATTTCTTAAAATAGAGGATGTGATTGCTGGCAAAATGTGGATTGACACAGCATAATTGATCTTTCCCTAAATTTATACCTTTTTAGGCTTTTAGATGCTTCTAAAGGTTTTGGTCATGAAATGTTTGGGGTGTTTTATGGCACTCTGAGACAAACATCACATATATACTTGAAAATGATGCTGTTCATACATCTTGAATGAGTAAATGATCAGGACTAAAGTGCAAACCAGACCTTAATCCATTTGCAAGGTAATGGACACATTAGGTGAGCTAGAAGAACCTTGGGATAACATGAATCTCCAGAATCTACTGAGCAAGAAGAGAAAATATTGTTAAAATTATGCAACCAAAACATTACAGATGTATTCTGAGCACAGAGAAAGTACCATGTAGATTCTGGTATAGCATCTTTAGAAAAAATCTGTATTAACATAGTTTTTCAGAGGTAGAGTGACATTGTGCTCCACCATCCTGATTCCACCTGTAAAATATTACACTGCATTTAATAGAAGTCTAGAGTTCATATTAAGAAAAAAACTCCTCGATTTTATGTCATTGTTTTCTCATTCTGAATGAATTCACTGTAATCCATAGTCTACAAATATTTCAAAACTTAATATGCTTTAAAGTTTAAAATATATTACTTGTAAGATTTATTGAAATATTTAGTTCTGAAAACAAATTTCTCTAATCTAACTTGGTTGGAATGGATTCTTATGGTCTAGGGTGTATTTTTCTTTCTTTCCAAAAGAGCATAAATACATTTATATCAACTAAGAATTTTGACATGAGGTTCTGAAGTGCTTTATGAAGCCATTTGATCTCTAGAGCACCAAGAAAATTATAGTGAAAGTCTAGACCATATTGTCAATTACATTGCACCAGAGAGGAATAACAGCTTGTGTCTGTTAAGAAGGCTAATACTGGCTCTGTAAGAACCATGGTAGTGTGCAATGAAAAAATACATGTTGATATGTCCTTGCTCACTTGAGACTTCATCCCAAAGAGACTGGGATGAAATTAATCCATTTGAAAACAGTATTAAAGTTCCTCAAAAAAAGACTTCAGTAAAGCAGCTTTGATATTCTTTATTTATTCTATGCAGTATCAGTTATGTTTCTGTGGAATTTTTTCCCATATTTGGCAAAGAAGAAAGCATCATGTGTGCTTAAGTCAAGAATAAATTGTAATGGCTTTCCACATTGTTAAGTGTCAGACAATTTCTTTTTTTTTTTCCTGTTTGTTTTAATTAACTGGAATTAACAGCTTCCAGCAGGTTTAAAGACTATTGACCAATTACATTAATTTTCTTTAACCACAACAGACATTTATATTAAGTGGTTTAAGTACTGTTAATTACTTTCAGTATTTCCATATAAAAATAAAAATTGACATTTCTAGAGCACTGCCTAATTGAGTTTTTCAGATTTTTTTAAACAAATTTCTTTAGAATATGAAGTTGTGAATTTGCTTAGTACAACAGGTCAAAGTTTTCCTATTTGTCACAGTGAAAGCTATCATAGATTCATCTCAGTAAAATCAGCACTGGTTTTATCTTAAGAGCTTTCTAGCTAAGCAATAGAGAAAAAAGTATGTCAACTGTTATACATCTAAATCAGCTGTGCTCTGAACGAGCACCAGTCCATATTGACATCAGTGAAATAATACCAAACTGAACCCAAATGTAGGATGCATCAGCTCACCTAACAGATTTCCTTAAAATATTTTTAGCATTTTACACAGCAGTTGTATCACATAACCAACTTAGAATATATCAGGGAAAGGAGCAGTTATCATAGAATCAGAATCATTAAGGTTGGAAAAAGACCTTGTGGGAAAAGGACTGGGGGTAAAATGACATTTTAATAGATAGAGACTGAGATCAATACGCCCAACTCACAACGTAACATGTATGCTAAGGCAGAAAATGTGATTGCTACTCCCTGGTTGGAACGCAGTCAGCATGCCAAACTTCCCACACAAGTCCTCCCTTCCAAGGAGGACTAAATGGACTGTAGAGTGCATTGAAGTCAGGAGACACTACAGCCAGGCTCTGTTGCAGAGGAGGGAACTTGCTGGTACTTTTTTGCTGATAAGATGTGTAACATCATAAAAATGAAGGGAGATAAAGGAACATGTCCTGCTGTTGAGCCAGCAACTGAGGCAAAAATCAGTCTTGAACTCACATATATCACTATTCCATGGCTAGCTCAGAATGTTATCTGTCTCAGCCGTAAGCAGACAGATTCTCAAGAACTGGAGATGTGGGTGAGCATATCAAAGGCTGTTCTTAAGTCCAAGTAGACAACATCCACAGCATTTCCCTTATCCGTTAAACAGGTCAACTTGTCATAGAAGGAGGTCAAGTTGCCCAAGCAGGAGCTGCCTTCATAAACTTGTGCTGGCTGGGCCTGATCCCAGGGCTATTCCACACACACTGCATGATAGCACCTCAGGATGAACTGCTCCCTGACCTACCCCAGCGCCCCTCAGTCTGAGAGGCTCTCCCAGTAATCTTCTCGTATCCCTGGGCCTCACATAGCCAGGACTGTTGGAAAGTGACTGGTGAGCGGTTATGCCAGATCCCTCAGTACCTTCAGGTGCATCTCATCCAGCCCCATAAACTTGCCAATGTTCAAGTGGTGTAGCAGGTCACTGATCATTTCCCCTTGGATTATGTGGGTTTAATTGTGCTCTTCTTCCCTGTCTTCCAGCTCAGGGCATCCAGAGAACTCATCTTAGTAAAGACTCAGGCAAAGAAACCATTAACTACCTCATTATGTTACTTAATTACCTTACTTTTCCTCATCATTTTTCACTGTGTTTGCCCCTGCATCCAATATCCAATAAAGGATGGAGATTTCCCTTAACCTTTCTTTTGTTGTTAATGTATTAAGGGAAACAATTTTTCATGGTCTTTTAAGACAGTAGCCAGATTACATTTTTTTCATCTTACATACCCTGCTTTTCTTGGCAAGGCTGTCCCACACTTTCTACAAACCTTTATATTGGGACAATCTTCCTTTTTACCATTATCTTTATTTTAACCCCATTCTTCCCGGATACCAGCTGTTTCTACTTGACTGATGAATGACACATGACTTGGAGCCTGCAGGATGGAGTGGTGTTGGAAAAAAGAGATGAAAACTTGATTGCTTTCCATGTGTAGAGACTTACAGTGACTTCATTCATGAAAGGAAATCAATTAAATGCTTTGTAAAATCAGATCTAGAAATATGTCTCTATAGTGAAAATGATTTTTGCATGCATACAAGCTGTCATTAAAGACTAGTAAATTGTGACTGTAACATATTTTCTGGATGGGTCAGGAAAAGTCCTCAAAAAACATTAAACCATGCATACACTGAGTTAACAGGAAAATGCAGAATAAGGCCAGTAGATTGTATTATATTAAGAGGAGCAGTGTATGAATCCTAGAAGAATACCCTATTTATATCAGCTATGATATGAAGCAGAATGACATAGCAAGTGTCAGAAAATCCAAGAAGTAGGACTAAGCTATAACATGGGGTTTTTCCAGCATCTACTTTTATTTCTCTTTTTAAAAGCCAGAAAAACTGAAGTACTGTGGTGTTGTAAAACTTAAAAACTTCTAAAAAATACAATCCTTGTTTAGTGATGCAAAAACTATTAAAGTACATGGATTATTACATTTTTAAAAGGCTGAAGAGATCTGCTATGGTTGCTGAATGTGACCTTCTGAATAATGCAGATTTCTGATACAACTAGGGATTCTTTTCATTTTCCTTTTTAATAATATGTGCTTCAGCTACATATGTCCTGATCTTCAAATAACATATATTATTAAGTCTTCACAGCTTCCCATTTTAGCTGTTTCAGTAATTAGACAATTTGGTCTTACTGAGCTGATGCAGCTGAAACTTTTTTATCTTCTACAAGTGTGTTTGTCATGTTCCGTTCTTCTAGATTATGTTGTCAGCAATCTGTTTCTTGTGGATCCTTGTGGGCATTGATCAAGTCACCCACACAAAGTAAAACTCTTTACTTTCTTGATATAAAACATGGTTTCCTTAATTTCAAATTATTGCTAAAACACTCTGATTTCTCAAGCTCATATATCCTATAATGGTCTCATTTTTGACAGAAAAATATATAACCTCAAAACTCCTACTTTGCAATTATAATAAAGAGGGACTTAAATAAAATTAATAAATATAATTTATAAATTGTGTTGGCCTCCAGTGTTACAGCACCAGAAACAGAACAAATAGTCAGCTGTTTATAAGCCATGACCTTATGTCCTTTGTCATACTTTAGCTTTGGTAAGCCAATTTAAAAGTACCTTGATGGAAAAACTACTTAAAAACTAGTCCTCCTGCCATTGTCAGTTTAATTCTAAACAATATGGTGATATTGCATTTTTGTGATAATATGTAATTCCATGTAGTAGTCCAAATTATCTAAGCGTTGTTCCTTTTCTGATCAAAACCTCCATATCTCAATAAAATACTTAGCAAAAGACAATGTGGAATACTTAATTGTTTTCACTGCAATTAGAGAAGCAACACAATTTTGTAACACTTTGAGGGAAATACTCATTTTTATGAGAATTATCACTAAGTTGTCCTAGAAAATAGCTACCCAAAGAAAGAGAAAATCTCAGTTTTAATTTTTTCTAGATATTAATAATGATTTCTTTTCAGGTTAATCTAAATTAGAAATTAGCTCATATGATATTTCTGTTTAAATTCAGCTGGTTCAAGGCTCTGGAAAATCACTTCTTCAATGTGACACAGATTGTTCCTCAAGTGAAGTACAGACTACAGAGGGAGTATCACTGTAAATACAAATTTCTCTATGGGACAGTTGCAAAGACTGATTTCTTCTCATGAATACTGCAATAACTTTGGCTGATTTTTTTCTCTCAAAATATAGTGTGATAAAAAATGAATTTGCATTTTCTAGACATTAAATCCATTAAAAAAATGAAAGACAGCATTTAATTCCTATGTTATATAAATGGTTGTTCAAAATTTTGAAATTCTTTCCATAACTTAGGAATATGGACAGAATTCCATTCAGTTTTAATTTTTGCATAAAGTCTTACTAAATGTGTAGGTCCCACTGCAAGTGAGTAGCAAGCCTTCAGTATTACATAATCCAGCATAAAAAAATTTGCTACCAAAAGCGTTCTAGGAGAAATGTTAAAAAAGAACAAGTATAGGATTGAAAAAAAAATAAAACAACAACAACAACAACAAAGGGAAAAAGCTCAGTTTTTTGTTCTTGTGGTCCTCATTGTTTCTTTGATTTTTGTTACTAACCTTATGAAGCATTTTTGAGAAATTTTCCTCCATTATTAGTAGTGTCAACAAAGGTTGGGTCAAGAAAATGGACTAAAGATTGAAGTTTGTCCTATCACTACAAAACAAAATTAGACAGATTCCTTACTTTTATTGTCTTTTACACCTAACACCAACAAATTACTTCTTTGGTACTACCAGATTGCAAATCACAGAATCACAGAATTAACTGAGCTGAAAGGGACCCACAAGGATCATTGAGGCCAGCTCCTGGCCCTGCTCAGCACCATCCCCAAGAGTCACACCATGTGCCCAAGAGTACTGTTCAAACACTTCTGGAACTGTGTCAGGTTTGGTGCTGTGACCACTGCCTGGGGAGCCTGTTCCAGTGCCCAACCACCCTCTGGGTGAGGAACCTTTTCCTGATATACAACCTGAATCTCTCCTGATACAACTTCAGACCATTTCCTTGGGTCCTGTCAGTAGTCACCACAGGGAAGAAATTAGTGTCTGGCCTGCCTCTTCCCCCCACAAGGAAGAAATTGCAACTGCAACGATATTTCCCCTCGGTCACCTCTGTTTATGCATACATACAGCAGAATTTGAGTCAGTACTTGACATGGTACTTATACACAGGCTTGTGAAGAAGCCAATATTTTTATTCCTCCTTAACTCATATGTAAATTTAATGTTAATACTCCCATGTATTCCAAATTAATCAAAAAAAGAGCCATTTATGACAAGTCAAAACTTTAGAAACAGAGAAAAGGGGATGGAAAAAACACTGAACAGCTCTCATTTTAACTGAAAATCTTAAAAAGAAAAGGAAAGACAACTTTCCTTTAATTTTGAAGTGTCCATGTACATTCTCGCAATAAGAAGTCCCTTTTCTCTGTCATACAAACATGCACATATATTATGTAGACAAGCATAGACTTGCATTCTGTGTTCTCTCTTTAGAAGGAAAGCTCATGAACGGAAAACACTTCAACCTTCAGAAACACTTTACTTGGCTTCTGTTTAAAATCAAATTCAGGTCTTAAATGTTTTCTCTACATTCCTGTTAGTCCTGGGGAGGGAGGTTTGTTCAAACGTTTACCTCTGGCTTATGGCATAAATTTATAGTCTATACATTTTGCCTAAGATTTGCTCCATGTAAGTCTCGATTTGCATAAGATTATAAAGTGTGAAAAGATATGAACTTCCATGTCAGAAACCTAAGGTGTTACATTTCTCATAATTCTATTTTTAATAACTTCTTTTCAGTCATGAACATTAGACATAATAGGTACAGCTCTTATGTATTGCTAAGTATGTTTCAGCCTTACTCTTTGGGTCATTGTCAGCATCTTTGTGTCTCTCACTTATATTCTCTGGCATAGCTGGGTGCCATCTTCTCTGCTATTGGTATCTCTGTCTTGGCTTTTAGAACATGAAGACTTTGTCTACAGTTACAGTTTTGAATACAATCTTAAATCCCTAGTGAATTTCAACTTAGGAAAAATGTTAATCTTCACATTTTATAGTATTTGAAAAAAAAAAAAAAGAATTTTTTTTTGTATCTGTATCATCACTAACCAGTAACACTGTCTGTTATTTTCTTCTGGAATTTTACAAAAATCAGTACTTTGAGGAAAGTAAAAAACCCCAAAACTTTGCTGAAGTATCCCTGAAGAGTTTGTGTTTGGTTGGGTTCATTTATCCTCTGTTGATTTTTTTTTTCTTTTAGGTTATTTATTACTATATTGTCAGGAGTCCAAAGAATTATATATCTCTTCCTATCAGAAAAATTTAGAAAAAAAACTTTTTTAGCTTTTAACATGCTTTAAAATATTTCATGATGGCAGATTCTATCATTCTAAATCTAAGTGCTGGACTTGCTCATTTATTTAATTTAATAATGACATATAATTTTTAAATAAAACTCTAAGGATTATTTTTTGGATGGAGCATAACTTCTGGATGTGCAAAATAACATAGCACTTCTAGTCATGTATTTTATTGTTCATTGTATTGGGTATCGCTGTGATGAAATTATAAAATCTTCACAGTAAGGAAGGCCCTTGCTGGAGCAGGCTCCTGGCAGGATTTATGATAAACTGACCACAACCTTCATTCCCAGTCCCCCTAAACCACCAGAGAGGAGAAGGCAGGGAAGTAGAGAGTGAGGCTGAGCCTGTGGGGGATGGGGAGAAGGTGTTTTCAGGTTTGTTCTTACTTCTCATTATCCTACTCTTTTATTAACTGGTGGTAACAAACTAAACTAACTTCACCCAGGTACAGTCTAATCTGTCCATGACTGAAATTGCTTAGTGATCTCTTTGTCACTATCTCAAGCCATGAGCTTTTTGCTATATTTTGTCTCCCCTGTCCTGTTTGTGGAGAGGATTGCTAGAGTGTCTTGCTGAGTACCTGGCAGTCTACCAAGATCAGTCCACCACATTTACAAAAGAAAGGATGTAAGTACGACAGGCTTTGTTCTCTGGAATTGTATCAGGGTTTAGCAGTGAGAAAATTTAAGGTGAAATGAAACTTCAGCATACAGGCCATCATGACTAAGTACTAAAGGTTTTCCTTTGCAAGTTACATTAGCAATGATAATGAGAGTGTAGTAAGTACATTAAAAACTGACCAATCAACAGAAAGATACAGTTATAAATTCACATAGAAAGATAAAGATCTGTCATGGCTTCAAGACCACTCTAGTCACCTAAAATGGAACTTTTGCAATTTGTAGCTGCAATACCTTTTTTCTGGATGAAAATTTATTTCCACCTTTAAAAAAAAAGTGTTTTCTGAATAAGACACAGCAAACAAAACCATGGGGTAGAGACAATGATCTGTGGAACTGATGGCTGGAAGAATCAATAAAGGCAATGAGACCATCAAGAAGACTAATTGTCACTGTGTCTGAGTTTGTCAAATGCTTGTGCAGTTCTATAATTGCAGTAACTATTTCAGCTCACAAAGAAGATATGGTGATATGGTAATATATACTCATATAGTACAATGTTAAAGGAGAGCCTCATGGACAAAATAATAATTTTATATTCAGGGTAATCCTTTGACACTGAGCAGGAATACATATTAGATTTATGCATTGAATGGTGAAGATAATGAGAAACAGTATACAGCTGCCTCTCTTAATATTGCATTCTTTATTACATTTGCATAGAAACCATGTTTTTCTCACTTTACAGGTGTAAATATACACACAGGCAAATAGCAGTATGTGTATATATGTGTCTAAAAATTTTACATATATACATAGGTACAGATGTATATAAAAAAATAAATATAGAAGCAGCACAAAGTTCTCCTTTTTCCTTTTGCACACATAGTATGGCTGTGCATTTAGTATATCTCCCATAGACACAGGTCTATCAGCTTTTCAACCAAATCCAAAATAAGAAAACCCCAAAATTTCTAATGAAGTCTACTATTAAACATGTAACTTGAGCAAACAAACAAACATGAACCTGCCTTGTTGGGGGATTGGACTAGATGATTTCCAGAAGTCCTTTTGAAACCTGAGAATTCTCTTATTTTGAGATGAAACTCTTGAAAAGTTCATGTAAAACTTAAGAAAAAGAGATTTCTGAGCAGACTTTCTTGTTTTTAGCTCAGAACTTGAACTTGCCAGAGCAGTGTAGTTCAAATTTTATTATCACACATGTGCTATTATCCTGAAAATATTGCAAAGACAGGCAAGCATGACTGTAAACAACAATACAGGTAAAATGGGCTTTAATCTTTCAACCTGAATGGTTTAAATCAAACTCTGTGAGTTAAATCTGAACATCTGGTCTATCAGCCTATTATCATCTGGTGGAAGCACTCTCTGAGTAGGGAGTCTTGTCTCAAGCAATATATTGTAAGGCAAGACTGTTTCAGTGTCCTGGCTTATTTCAGCTTATTACTTCTTCCAATCTCACAGATGTCATGCAGAAGGAAAAAAAAAAAAAAAAAAAAAAAGCAATAACAAGATTCATATGAGGAAGTCAATATTCATAGAATAGCCTGGGTTGGAAGGGACATTAAAGATGATCTAGTGCCAACCACCCTCCCATGGACAGTGACTCCTTTTACTAGACCATGTTGCTCAGAGCTCCATCCAGCCTCACTTTGAACACTTCTAGGGATGAGGCATTCACTTCTCTGGGCAACCTATTCTAGTGCTTCCCTACCTTCACAGTGAAGATTTTCCTGATAGTAAATCTAAACCTGCTTTCTTTCAGTTTGAAATCATTCCCCCTTGGCCTTGAAATAATGCTGTATGGCTTCTATAAATGGAGGTGTCCTGAGATGATGTTATGAGGTTTGTATCCCCAGTCATCTGTTCTGTTTAGGCTGGATATGTTCTTCAAGTCTGGCTTGGGAAAATTTTGTTTTGGTTTTGTTATCAGCTTGCTGATAATAGTGAGAGGGACATAGACATATAGTGCTGCTTTTGCAGCTGCTTTTTCTTTTGCTTACTGGCTTTGCTTGCTCGCTCTTGCTTCTGCTTTAGCTCTTTAGTTAATTTAGCTAGGCAGTCTGAGTTTTCTCTGGACTTTTCTTTCCCTCTCTCCTTTCATGGAATCATTCAAGCCTGCTCTGGACTGGGACCTGGAGAGGGTCACACTGAGAGTCTACACTCTGTGGCCTGCAGCAGTCTGCCCAGTGCCGGAGAGACCAACAACAAAGTGACCACTTCCCAGAGTGACTTTCTGAATTTGTTATCTCCTCAGAACGGTGATCCAGTATTGTTCATCTTGTGCGTTGGGGGGTGCTCTGTCTGTTAAATAAGCAGGTTCTTTCCACTTCTCTCCGAGGAGTCCTTCCTGAACCAGTTGTGGGGGGAAGGGGCCGTGGGGGTTTGCTCTCTGAAGGGGCCCCTTTGGGAGTTTCTCTAAACCAGGACAGGAGGCTAGTCTTGTTTACAGAACTAAAGTATCTTCAGATAAGTGTGAAGAAAACCCAACCACGTGATATATTTTCTCTTAGTATGTATGGAAGGCTGATAGTTTTTCTCCTTCTACATGGGTATAAGTTATAGCTAATTAAAAGTTTGAATCCCTTTTGGAAATGAAATTTCTATCATCTGTCTGTGAGACTTCTGTGAACAACTACTGTCTAACCTTACAAGTAAGAACTATTTTTCTCTGGTTTTCTTTTCCATATTGATTACATTGTGGCTTGTTGAAACAAAGACAATTTCTTAATGTTTATTTGGAGCTTATGTAGACTAGTAGGGTTGTGATCTGGATCAGAAATTTTAGAAAACAATAATAATAAGTTTATTTTCTTTTTGTCCTATTTTATGAAGATATCCAGGTATGTATGTATTTTACTCAAAGAATCTAAATTAGCAGACATTAACATGGACTTATTCTGATTTACCTCAAATATATTTTTAACCTAGTACGTCAAACATATTGTTCTGGTAAGCTGCTTTATTATGACATTTTTTTTGTTTCTCTTAATGAACAGAATGTTTTTTTCTATTGCAAATAATAGAAAAGAAAAAAAGTCTCTGAAGTGCACCCTGCAATAGCAGATATACAATATCTATATCATCAAGGGTTTTTTATATATTTATATATGATTGTTTGTTTGTAATTTCTTCTTTGGGAAGAATAGGTTATGTAAGCTGAGAAATACTTCAGACATGTCCTTATGTCTCATAAGTACATAACAAGCATTCTTGCACAATTATTTTGATAATAAAATTCTGTGCCAAATTACATTCTGGAAACAGCTTCTGTTATTGTTTCTATGAGCAACCCAATAAGCTGGAACAATTGACATTGTTAGGGAAGATTATGAGACCTCAGGTGCACTGCAAGGGAGATGAACGTGACTGAGAGGAACAAAACCTGTACAGAAGCAGTTCTTCTGGTTACTTCTTCCATTTCTATAAAAAAATAATAAGATTTTCTGCTTCATTTAACTTTGTTAAAGAATAGGGGAATTTGATACTGAAATCAAAGAAGGGCTCATATCTACAAAACTAATCAGTAATCTTCATGGTATTGTATAACACTCACAGCTGACATCAAGCCTCTTCATCGCTTAGCCTCAGATTTGGCACATATTTGACCTAATTTGTTTATATATATATTGGTCAAAGGAAATAATCTCTGACACTTGTGCTATAACCTAGAATGAGTAAAAACAATTAGTATGGATATATAAAAAACAGATAACTCTCTTAAGAGGCACAGACCCTAAAGAGAAACAAAGAAAAGTATTGGGGTGTTAAAGTAATAAAAATATTCCTAAGAATACAGTTCTTGGAAAAACTGTCAAATATCTAGGAAGAAAACCACAGAGAATACCTGTTTCAAAAGGTTGTGAAAGATTTACAAAATAAATGAAGGTAATGATTAGGATGAAAAATCAAAGCAGTGTGTCACTGAGGAAGAGAACTCACTAGAAAATTATCCCAAATGTGAAAATGCGCACTTAGGCTCTGTTTTAGATAGATCTGTGCAGCATGGTGCTCATTTGAAAGTTATAAATAAGCTGGAGGTAAAGTAAGTTTTATAGCAAATAGCTATGTTGCTAAATAATTGCATAAATGAACTAAAAAATAAAATTCAATAAACACCAAGACAATAAATGCTGCAGCCAGAATTTTAAGAGAACAGCACTAACACCATTGATTTTTTAAAACATGCTAAAACTTTCTATGTAAATGATAACAATGATAATCTGTCATTCAGACTTTTCCATCAGCAATTTTCAGCTGGGGACAAGATTGCAAACAAATTCTACGTTGGTAATAATACCAAGATATTTTAAACAAAATTTGAAATCTGTATAACACATTGTTCTGTGTTTCAGGAAAAACAAAGCAACACTAACCAGAATAAAGATTGTAGGAGGAATTTCTGGAGAAGTAAATACACATTTTCCTATTTTATGGATATGAAGTTTGGATCCAGTGGGGTGTGTTTGCAAACAAAGCTGAAATATGTGAATATGTATGAGTGGATAAGTAATATTAAGTGTTGCAAGAGGAACAAGATACACACTCATAAATTCATAATAATATTATTATCAAAGGTTCCAGTGCTAGACCTTGGATTACAGTTTATTTTTTCTGTTGTTGTGCATGCACATGCCTCTGTACCCATTTATCTTCTTTTTTTCTCTCCCAAATTCCTGTTGTCATCTTCCTATTTCTCCTAAGTTTTCTTCCTTGTACCTTCCTCCACAAAAGCATGTTGCTATAGTCTTCCAACAGCCTAAACATTCTTTTTTTCTCCTTTGGACTTATCCTCTCATTCTCTTTCAGAGACGTTCTCTGTTTTGTTGCTTATCTTGAGCTCCTTTTCATTTCTTGCAGACAAAACATAGATGCTGGCTGGGTGAGAATAGAATAGAATAGAATAGAATAGAATAGAATAGAATAGAATAG